>CM055900.1:33269500-33550081 GCA_029582155.1 Panopea generosa | reverse complement strand
TTTCTATTTACCATTTTTATAATTTTAGTATTACCCGGTAATCAACCTGTATTAAGCAGCCACCTGCTTTAAGGGGTCATTTTTTGCTCTTTTCCTTGAGTGGCTGCTTAAGACAGGTTTGACTGTATAATGCTTTCCAGTTTCAGATCCAGATTTTGTGCAAGCATTGACACATCACAGAGGTCTGCAATATCTCTGTCTCGATGACAACGACCTTGGTATGTATTGTATGGCAGCTCCTCTTTTTGTCTTGATCATTATTGAGAACAATCATTTGTCTTAGAATAGGATTTCTCTGACAGGTGTTTTTCAGGGTTTTGGTCTCGCTGCGACGAAAGAGAGACAAGATTAGGGTGTTGCTTTTCCGCCGGCAGTGGCGGCGGCATCAAACATTTATATTTAGCTCCAACGTTAAGTTTTCATTTTTACACTATTTCTCAACAAGTACAAGTGCTAGGACACTCATACTTGACTCATAGTTATAACTAACACCCTGCATCACATTATATACTGCAGATGCTGAGTTTGACCTACATCTCATGGTCCATTGACATTGTTTTATGCTGAATTTTGCATTTACCCCCAATGTTAAGTTTTCATTTTTACACTATTTCTCAACAAGTACAAGTGCTAGGACACTCATACTTGAATCATAGTTACAACTAACACCCTGCATTATATACTGCAGATGCTGAGTGTGACCTACATTTCATGGTCAAATGACATTGTTTTATGCTGAATTTTGCATTTACCTCCAATATTAAGTTTTCATTTTTACACTATTTCTCAACAAGTACAAGTGCTAGGACACTCATACTTGGATCATAGTTACAACTATCACTCTGCAACACATTATATACTGCAGATGCTGAGTGTGACCTACATTTCATGGTCGAATGGCATTGTTTAATGCTGAATTTTGCATTTACTTTCAACGTTAAGTTTTTGTTTTTAGACTATTTCTCAACAAGTACAAGTGCTAGGATATCATACTTGGATCATAGTTACAACTAACACCCTGCATCACATTATAATTGTACTGCAGATGCTGAGTGTGACCTACATTTCATGGTCCATTGACATTGTTTGATGCTGAATTTTGCATTTACCACCAATATTAAGTTTTCATTTTTACAATATTTCTCAATAGATACCAGTGCTAGGACACTCATATTTAGATCATAGTTACAACTAACACCCTGCATTATATAATGCAGATGCTGAGTTCTGTTCTTTTTTTTTAATTTATATAAATTTTTGTTAATTTTTATTTTTTTTTTTTATCTTTTTTAAATGTTTTACTTAGAAAGGTTTTTTGTTTTTTTTTTAAATATTTTTTTATATTTTTTAAAATATATTTTACTAAGGAATATTTTTTTTTATTTTATTTTTTTTTTTAATTTTTTTTTTATTTTTTTTTATTTTATTTTTATTAATGTGTTTTACAAAATTTAATACTGATTAAATTTTTTTTTTAATATGTTTTACTTAGAAATACTGGTTAAGGTTTGTATAAAACTACCATCAAGTTCATATCTCAAAAATCCCTTAATGTATTTGATCAAAACTTCACACAATACTTCCTACAATATTTCTTAGTCATTAAACCAACTTCATTAACCAAGTTAAATAACTCTTGCATGAATTTAATATTTAATTTTTTTCTCTCCCATGTGTATTAACAGTTAAAGCGGACTCGGCAAGACATATCATTCCGCGGAATTCTTGTTCTATTTCAGTCTGTATGTATTTGCATGTATGTATGAATGTATTGAATGGGGTTTAATGCCTCTTTCAACACTTTACATGATATGTTTACCATCTAGTTTGAGTGATGGAAGAGGATATCAGATTGAATAGGAGTAAAACCAAAGTCCTTCTGCAAGGGTCACTTTCACTAAACATCTCAAACTAAGAATTTCCTCAATTCAAATATTTAATTATCTCATTACACATTGAATAAGCACAAATAATTGAATTCAAAACACAACTTTACTCATTGGTAGAGGATAACATGCAAATTGATCAAGTTAATGTAAATGAAGTTACAGCAGTTTAACTGATCTTTAGACCACGTCTTTGTAGACCACTCGGCCGCGGAGGACCTATATCTGATATAGTTGTACCTGTAGGGGTTATAGCATTAGTCTAGTGATAGGTTGCCCCCCTTGTATGCAGGAGGTTGCGAGTTCGGTTTCTTATTGGATTATACTTATACCAGATATTTAATAAAAAAATATGACTAGAACCTTTTAACATTTAAAGTTTGGCATTCAGGGTATTTTCACTGTTTTCAGTCGTTAAAATTTAATAAAATCATTGAAATATCAACTAAATTACATGCATGAAAAGTAGAATTGACATGCTCACTCAGGGGGTTGGGGAAGGTGTGGGAGTCTCCACTCAGGATCATACCACTGCAAACTCAATATCTGAAATTTTTATGGAAATGATATTCCACTGAAACCAACAATTGTTCACTATCATTAAGATAGATTATAGATAGGATCTTACATGAGTGCAATAATACAGATTATAGATAGGATCTTACATGGGTGCAAATAAGACAGATTATAGATAAGATTTACATGGTGCAATAAGACAGATTATAGATAGGATCTAACATTGGTGCAATAAGACGGATTATAGATAGGATCTTACATGGTGCAATAAGACAGATTATAGATAGGATCTTACATGGGTGCAATAAGACAGATTATAGATAGGATCTTACATGGGTGCAATAAGACAGATTATAGATAGGATCTTACATGGGTGCAATAAGACGGATTATAGATAGGATCTAACATGGGTGCAATAAGACGGATTATAGATAGGATCTTACATGGGTGCAATAAGACAGATTATAGATAGGATCTTACATGGGTGCAATAAGACAGATTATAGATAGGATCTTACATGGGTGCAATAAGACAGATTATAGATAGGATCTTACATTGGTGCAATAAGACAGATAATAGATAGGATCTTACATGGGTGCAATAATACAGATTATAGATAGGATCTTACATGGGTGCAATAAGACAGATTATAGATAAGATTTTACATGGGTGCAATAAGACAGATTATAGATAGGATCTTACATGGGTGCAATAAGACAGATTATAGATAGGATCTAACATGGGTGCAATAAGACGGATTATAGATAGGATCTTACATGGGTGCAATAAGACAGATTAGAGATAAGATTTTACATGGGTGCAATAAGACAGATTATAGATAGGATCTTACATGGGTGCAATAAGAAAGATTATAGATAGGATCTAACATGGGTGCAATAAGACGGATTATAGATAGGATCTTACATGGGTGCAATAAGACAGATTATAGATAGGATCTTACATGGGTGCAATAAGACAGATTATAGATAGGATCTTACATGGGTGCAATAAGACAAATTATAGATAGGATCTTACATGGGTGCAATAAGACAGATTATAGATAGGATCTTACATGGGTGCAATAAGACAGATTATAGATAGGATCTTACATTGGTGCAATAAGACAGATTATAGATAGGATCTTACAGGAGTGTTCATTTATTATTCAATTCAAATTAAATATTTTATGCGAGGCTCTATTGAGGCATTATATCATTTTTGCCATTGAGTTTAATTAATAATTCAAAAATAAATGTGCACGAGTGTAAGATTCTTTTGGTTACATTACTCAGTAAAATGGTACATTTACCATTTATTAAACATATCGCCTCCATAAGGAACAAGAATAAATCGGACATGTTTGTTTCTGTCACTTGTCATATGATGTAAAGTCTCAAAATGTTATTGTTTTACCATGACAAATGGATGTCATTTATATATTTGGGCAAGTTGGTAAGCACTTCGGTATTTTACCTATGAGAGCCAAGTTATATGGAACACACCGAGTGAGATTCGAAAGTGATATTAGGTTATACTTATTTATTTTAGCTTGATTGCGATGAAAGTTCAGAGCTTATATCAAATGCTCTCGAGTCCTCTTCCTGGGCAGAACCAGTACTGAGTGTTGTTTTATGAGAGGTATCGGGTCAATCAGGGGATCAAACCTGCAACCTCTGGCGTGAGCAGCCAACACTCTATCCATTACACTACTGCCCCGCTTAAAAAGTGATATACACTAGGTTGATATAAAAAATTATTTATTACATGCCTGCATCGTAAATTAAGTGATAATATAGATTATTATATCAAGACTTTACTTACAGGAGCAGCTGCTGTGGTTTTGCTGCTGGAAATATGTTTCCCCACATACACGACATTAATCTGAATCAGCTGTCCCTAGAGTGAGTACATATTTATTTTTTCTCTTTTGAATGGGGTTTAATGACATTTCCAACACATTTCAGGTTATACCGTATATACCCTTATTAACGCCCCCGGGGGCGTTACATTTTAAAAGGTGGGGCATTTATTAAAGATAAAATAAAAGCAAATTTAACAACAGTTAAAAATACAATAAAACCAATAAAGCTCAGGAAAAAACCTTAAATCCGGTTTAAATCCCCGAAAAAAATGGTTCAGAATTATTTGAGAATGAATGAAATAATCGACAAAGGGATGAAAAAAAGCTGAAAATCTGTATGAAATTACTAGTCTACGTACTGAAATATCCGAATTGATGGTCAGTGTACTCTTCACTTTAAATCACTTTAACGCTTGCTCTTATCAACGTGGAACAATGAGCTTTCAGAGTACACAGACTAACCGCATTTTGCGACATTTTGTAATGTTTTAATCGACAGACGGCATTTTTACTAGTTTTAAAACGGCAAATATGAGGAAGTGTTTATTCAACCAAAAGTTTTAAAAGTGGTCACCCAAGATATAAACAATGGGTTAAAGAGTTCAAAGGTAATAAACACTCCGCTAATTGTTGTCGTCTGTGTAACAAAATAATCGATTAGGGAAAGATGGGCGAATACGCACTTAACTCACATATACGTTTTATTTTTTAATTTCCAGAAAAATAGGTGGGGTGGGGTGGGGGGGGAGTTATTAGAGTGGGGGCGTTAATAAGGAAATATATGGTATAATATTATGACATGTCCAGTTTTTTGGTGGAGGAAGACCTCAGAATGAATCTGAGTAGAACCATAAACCAATGACCTTCTGTAAGTAACTGACAAACTTTCGTACATAAAGTTTTTGGAGCAAGCCGGACTCAAACCTATGACCTTAGTGGTGAGAGGTAAGTGATCTTGAGACCCAGAGTAAGTATAATAATAAAGGGTATAATAATAAAAATAGTACAGAGTATAAGAATAAACCCAGGCCCGGTTAGCTCACTGGTTAAGCTTCCAGGATCCAAGGAAACAGTGGTTTGGTTAACTGATCATCTGTTAGCATTGATGGCATAAAATAAAACTAAATATTCAAACAAATTTAAATAATAAGAAAGATGATAATGAATATAATGATGAAGATGATAATGAGTATAATGATGAAAATGATAATAAGTATAATGATGAAAATAATAATGAGTATAATGATAAAGATGATAATAAGTATAAGGATGGAGATGATAATGAGTATAATGATAAAGATGATAATGATTATAATGATGAAGATGATAATGAGTATAATGATAAAGATGATAATGAGTATAAGGATGGAGATGATAATGAGTTTAATGATAAAGATGATAATGATTATAAGGATAAAGATGATAATGAGTATAATGATCAAGATGATCATGAGTATAATAATGAAATTGATAATGAGTATAATGATGAAGATGATAATGAGTATAATAATAAAGATAAAAATGAGTATTAGGATGGAGATGATAATGAGTATAATGATAAAGATGATAATGAGTATAAAAATAAAGATGATAATAAGTATAAGGATGGAAATGATAATGAGTATAATGATGAAGATGATAATGAGTATTATGATGAAAATGATAATGAGTATAATGATGAAAATGATCATGAGTATAACGATGAAAATGATAATGAGTATAATGATGAAAATGATCATGAGTATAACGATGAAAATGATAATGAGTATAATGATGAAGATGATAATGAGTATAATAATGAAGATGATAATGAGTATAATGATGAAGATGATAATGAGTATAATAATGAAGATGATAATAAGTATAAGGATGGAGATGATAATGGGTATAATGATAAAGATGATAATGAGTATAATGATACATACGATAATGACTATCAATGAGTATAATGATGAAGATGATCAAGAGTATAATGATGAAGATGATAATGAGTATTAGAAGAAAGATTATACTAAGTATAAGGATGGAAATAATAATGAGTATAATGATAAAGATGATAATGAGTATAATGATACATACGATAATGACTATCAATGAGTATAATGATGAAGATGATAAAGAGTATAATGATGAAGATGATAATGAGTATTAGAAGAAAGATTATACTAAGTATAAGGATGGAAATAATAATGAATATAATGATGAAGATGATCATGAGTATAATGATGAAAATGATAATGAGTATAATGATGAAGATGATCATGATATAATGATGAAAATGATAATGAGTATAATGATGAAGATGATAATGAGTATAATAATGAAGATGATAATGAGTATAATGATGCAGATGATAATGAGTATAATAATGAAAATAATAATGAGTATAAGGATGGAGATGATAATAGGTAAAATGATTAAGATGATAATGAGTATAATGTTACATATGATAATGACTATTAATGAGTATAATGATGAAACTGATCAAGAGTATAATGATGAAGATGATAATGAGTATTATAATAAAGATGATAATGAGTATAATGATAACGATGATAATGAGTAAAATGATGAAGATGATAATGAGCATAATGATGAAGATGATGATTAGTATAATAATAAAGATGATAATGAGTATAATGATTAAAATGATAATGAGTATAATGATGAAGATGATCATAAGTAAAATGATAAAGATGATAATGAGTATGATGATAAAGATGATAATGAGTATAATAATGAGTATAATGATCAAGATGATAATGAGTATAATGATGAAAATGATAATGAGTATAATAATGAAGATGATAATGAGTATAAGGATGAAGATGATAATGAGTATAATGATAAAGATGATAATGAGTATAATGATACATATGATAATGACTATTAATGAGTATAATGATGAAGATGATAAAGAGTACAATGATGAAGATGATAATGAGTATTATAATAAAGATGATAATGAGTATAATGATAAAGATGATCATGAGTATAATGATGAAGATGATGATTAGTATAATGATAAAGATGATAATGAGTATAATGATGAAAATTATAATGAGTATTATGATGAAGATGATCATGAGTATAATGATAAAGATGATAATGAGTATAATGATAAAGATGATAATGAGTATAATGATGAAGATGATAATGAGTATAATGATAAAATGATAATGAGTATAATGATGAAGATGATAATGAGTATAATGATAAAGATAATAATGAGTATAAAAATAAAGATGATAATAAGTATAAGGATGGAGATGATAATGAGAATAATGATAAAGCTGATCATGAGTATTATGATGAAAATGATAATGAGTATAATGATGAAGATGATCATGAGTATAATGATGAAAATGATAATGAGTATAATAATGAAGATGATAATGAGTATAATGATGAAGATGATAATGAGTATAATAATGAAGATGATAATGAGTATAAGGATGGAGATGATAATGAGTATAATGATGGAGATGATAATGAGTATAATGATACATACATATGATAATGACTATTAATGAGTATAATGATGAAGATGATTAAGAGTATAATGATGAAGATGATAATGAGTATTAAAAGAAAGATGATACTAAGTATAAGGATGGAAATAATAATGAGTATAATGATGAAGATGATCATGAGTATAATGATGAAAATGATAATGAGTATAATGATGAAGATGATCATGAGTATAATGATGAAGATGATGATTAGTATAATGAAAAAGATGATAATGAGTATAATGATGCAAATTATAATGAGTATAATGATGAAGATGATCATCAGTATAATAATTAAGATAATAATGAGTATAATGATAAAGATGATAATGAGTATAATGATAAAGATGATAATGAGTATAATAATGAAAATGATAATGAGTATAATGATGAGGATGATAATGAGTATTATAAGAAAGATGATACTAAGTATAAGGATGGAGATAATAATGAGTATAATGATGAAGATGATCATGAGTATAATGATGAAAATGATAATGAGTATAATGATAAAGATGGTAATGAGTATAATGATGAAGATGATCATGAGTATAATGATGAAAATGATAATGAGTATAATGATGAAGATGATAATGAGTATTATGATGAAGATGATCATTAGTATAATGATGAAAATGATAATGAGTATAATAATGAAGATGATAGTGAGTATAATGATAAAGATGATGAGTATAATAATGAAGATGATAATGAGTATAAGTATGGAGATGATAATGAGTATAATGATGAAGATGATAATGAGTATAATGATACATATGATATCGACTATTAATGAGTATAATGATGAAGATGATAAAGAGTATAATGATGAAGATGATAAAGAGTATTATAAGAAAGATGATACTAAGTATAAGGATGGAAATAATAATGAGTATAATGATGAAGATGATCATGAGTATAATGATGAAAACGATAATGAGTATAATGATGAAGATGATCATGAGTATAATGATGAAAATTATAATGAGTATAATGATGAAGATGATAATGAATATAATACTGAAGATGATAATGAGTATAATGATGAAGATGATAATGAGTATAATAATGAAAATGATAATGAATATAAGGATGGAGATGATAATAGGTATAATGATAAAGATGATAATGGGTATAATGATACATATGATAATGACTATTAATGAGTATAATGATGAAGATGATAAAGAGTATAATGGTGAAGATGATAATGAGTATTATAATAAAGATGATAATGAGTATAATGATAAAGATGATAATGAGTAAAATGATGAAGATGGTAATGAGCATAATGATGAATATGATGATTAGTATAATGATAAAGATGATAATGAGTATAATGATGAAAATGATAATGAGTATAATGATGAAGATGATCATGAGTAAAATGATAAAGATGATAATGAGTATATTGATAAAGATGATAATGAGTATAATAATGAAGCTGATAATGAGTATAATGATGAAGATGATAATGAATAAAATAATGAAGATGATAATGAGTATAAAGATGGAGATGATAATGAGTATAATGATAAAAATGATAATGAGTATAATGATACATATGATAATGACTATTAATAAGTATAATGATGAAGATGATAAAGAGTATAATGATGAAGATGATAATGAGTATTATAATAAAGATGATAATGAGTATAATGATAAAGATGATAATGAGTAAAATGATGAAGATGATAATGAGTATAATGATGAAGATAATGATTAGTATAATGAAAAAGATGATAATGAGTATAATGATGAAAATTATAATGAGTATAAAGATGAAGATGATCATGAGTATAATGATAAAGATAATAATGAGTATAATGATAAAGATGATAATGAGTATAATGATGAAGATGATAATGAGTATAATGATCAAGCTGATAAAGAGTATAATAATGAAAATGATAATGAGTATAAAGATGAAGATGATCATGAGTATAATGATGAAAATGATAATGAGTATAATGATGAAGATGATCATGAGTATAATGATGAAAATGATAATGAGTATAATGATGAAGATGATAATGAGTATAATGATGAAGATGATCATGAGTATAATGATTAAGATGATAAGTATAATAATGAAGATGATAATAAGTATAAGTATGGAGATGATAATGAGTATAATGACAAAGATGATAATGAGTATAATGATACATATGATAATGACTATTAATGAGTATAATGATGAAGATGATAAAGAGTATAACGATGAAGATGATAAAGAGTATTATGATGAAGATGATAATGCGTATTATAATAAAGATGATAATGAGTATAATGATAAAGATGATATTGAGTAAAATGATGAAGTTGATAATGAGTATAATGATGATAATGATGATTAGTATAATGATTAAGATGATAATGAGTATAATGATGAAAATGATGAGTATAATAATGAAGATGATCATTAGTATAATGATGAAGATGATAATGAGTATAATGATAAAGATGATAATGAGTATAATGATGAAGATGATAATGAGTATAATGATGAAGATGATAATGAGTATAATGATGCAGATGATAATAGGTATTATAATAAAGATGATAATGAGTATAATGATAAAGATGATAATGAGTATTATAATAAAGTTGATAATGAGTATAATTATAAAGATGATAATGAGTATTATGATAAAGATGATGATGGGTATAATGATAAAGATGATAATGAGTATAATGATAAAGATGGTAATGAGTATAAGGATGAAGATGATAATGAGTATAATGATAAAGATGATAATGAGTATTATAATAAAGATGATAAACAGTATAATGATAAAGATGATAATGAGTATTATAATAATGATGATAATGAGTATAGTGATAAAGATGATAATAAGTATAATGATAAAGATGATAATGTGTATAATGATGAAGATGATAATGAGTATAATGATGAAGATGATGATGAGTATAATGATAAAGATGATAATGAGTATAATGATGAAAATGATAATGAGTATAAGGATGAAGATGATAATGAGCATAATGATAAAGATAAGAATGAGAATAATAATAACAAAAATGAAGGATATATAAGAAAAATGTAAAAAGCTGTCTGGAATCTGGACTACATAATTATGTAACAGCATAATTATGTTGTTGGAGAACTGGTACTGCAGAGTATACCTATTATTTTAATTCATGCTTTTATATCTTGGGGATAATCATAAACATGAAGCCAATTTGAACATATGCTCATGGCATTTTGATAATATTTTCAGGAGTAATGGCACTTTTACATATTATGAGAGCATCTTCACTTTGTTAACTCCTATCACAGTTTTGATGCAATTCAGTCAAGATTTTGAGATACTAGTTTTTAAAAACTATAAACAAGAATTGGACTTTTAGCGTTCTCATTGCCGTAGGTTTTAGTTTGACTTCTTGATGATAAAGAGAGCTATTCTACTAAGTTAGATAACTCTTGGTTGAATATTATGCAAATTATTGCCATTGTTTGATTTAGAAATTGTGGTTAAAGACTTGCTTGCATGTACCAACAAGTCCATATATCACTAACCACTTACTGTGTTTGATTGAAACTTCACAAAAGACTTTCCAGTCATCAAACCTACTACAATAAATATGTTAGATAACTCTTGCTTGATTATAATGTAAATTATTGCCCTTGTTTGACTTAGAAATTCTGGTTAAAGTTTTGCATTTAAGTACCATTAAGTCCATATCTCACCAATCACTCAATGTATTTTATTGAAATTTCAGACAATACTTCCCTGTCATCAAACCTAATAAAAATGAAGTTAGATAACTCTTGCATAAATATAATGCAAATTATTGCCCTTGTTTGACTTAGAAATTATGGTTTAAGTTCTGTGTGCAAGTACCATCAAGTCCATATCACAACAACCACTCAATGATTTTGATTGAAACATTACGTATAGCTTTGTAGTCATTAAACTAACTAAATGGATTAAGTTAACTTTTGCCAGATTTCTTTGTAAATTATGGCCTTTGTTTAACTTACAAGTTCTATAACTCAGCATCCACTGCATGTATTGGATTGAAAGTTCATTCAAGGTATTGCAGTTTTAAGACCTATTCAATTTAGTAAGTTAGAGAACTCTTTGTTTGCTGGGATTTGTCATCAGTCTCAATCAAATTTTTACTTTTGTAACAAATATTCGAATAGTCATGCGTGCTGTTTTATTGACAGCTCTTGTTATCCACAGCTATTATCAGAATTAACTGTGGTTTGTTTTGCTCGTGACCTGAATTATATGAACTTGCTTGTTTTTTCTTTTGATATCCAACTTCATCTTTGACATTTAAATGCGATATTATTGTAGAATAACATGTCAAATTTATTGTTTTCATTTGTCTTGTAGTGAGTGCAAAATACCGGGTGATGAGCTAGTGAGAGCTGCAGAATGGCTTCAGAAACACACACCGAGGGACAAACCATTCCTTAAGAGACTCAGTATTAACCATAACCATGTTTCAATTCATCAACAATCAACTATAAGGAACTGCTTAATTGACAGAGTAGATCAACTTCAGGTGGATACAAGGGCCTCTGGAAACTTGGAATTTGCTGCCCAGATGTAATAATAAGAACATTAATATGCCATTGATCATGCACTGAGTGTTTTAATTGTTAGATATTATATGACATAATATGTAAAGTATAAAATATCATCCCCAACTCCACTTGTTAGCTTGACTTTTTAAAGAATAAGGAGGGCTATTCTACACACCCAAGTGCCACATCTTAGTTAAAGTATTGCGTATATGGGTATATCTCATTAACCATTGCATGTATTGTATTAACACTTCGCACAATATTTCCTAGTCATCGCAACTACTACAATAACTAAGTAAGATTACTCTTGCTTTAATATAATGCAAATTATGGCCCTTGTTTGAAATCCAATTATTTTTTTTGCATGCAAGTACCACCAAGTCCATCTCAGCAACTACTCAATGTATTTCATTAAAAGTTTACTCAAGACTTTCCAGTTATCAGGTCCATTACTATAATTAAGTTAGATAACCCTTGCTTGAATATAATGCAAAAAATGGCCCTGTTTTACTTTTAATATAAATTCTGATTAAAGTTTTGTTTGTAAGTACCATTAAGTTCATACTTCACCATCTACTCACTGTATTTGATTGAAACTTTATGTAAGGTTTATATCTCAGCAGCCACTGCATGTATTGGATAGAAACTTCATAGAAGGTTTTGCAGTTATAAGACCTACCCAGTTTGATAAGTAAAACAACTCTTGGATTGGTCATCAGTCTCAATCATAGTTTGTTTTGTGACACATGATTTGAATAGTCGAGCACGCTTATGAGCTGCTCTTGTTATTTGTTTATAAATTTTATATATCTACCAGAAAATTATCATAGAATTGTTTTTTATCCCCTGCTGGGGTCCTCCATGGCTGAGTGGTGTAAGGTACTGTTGCCTCAAGATCACTTACCTGTCACCACTTGGGTCGTATGTCGAATCCCGCTCAGTTAAAAAACTTTATGCAAGGAGAGTGGTTCTACTCTGCTTTATTCTGAGTCCTTCCTCCACCAATAAAACTGGATATGTTATATATGACTTGAAATGTGTTGAAAATGGGGTTAAACCCCATTAAATAAAATCATCCTCTGCTGAAGGAAAAGAAAAATATTGATTTGGCCTTATTCATCAGTCTTTCTTTCTATCTGTGCTTATTCATCCAGGATAATAACTTAGTTATAGTTGGCCATATATACCGGTAATGTTTCATATTTATCATTTTTTGTCCTCAAAAACGAGTGTAGTAACGAAAGTCAACAAATATAAACACTTGTTGTTATCTGACAGTTGCTTTCATATGATATGTACATGATGGTAAAAAATATTGACAATTAGAATAATATTTTTTTAAAGAGTTACAAAAGATTTATGACTTTCTGGACCATTTCTGGCTAATAAAGTACAGTCAATCCTGTGTAAGTGGTCACCTCCATTAGGCAGCCATTTGTTTTAAGCAGCCACATTTGCTATTTATCATTTCAATACTTTAAGAGCAGACTAGCCTGTATTAAGCAGCAACCTGTCTTAAAAGGTCTCTTTTGCTCCTTCCCTCCAAAGGCTGCGTGAGACAGGTTTAACTGGATGCAGTGGTTTGATTCTGAATGTTAGCACATGGTTCAGCCAATTTTGTTTTCAAATTGTAAACACATTCTTTGATATAAAACAAAAATTTGGTATCAGTTGAACAGTCTTTTTTAATGGTAAATAAAAATATTTGATTTTTCAAAATTGGTTGAACACTTACAAAGTTCAGTGTGTTTTTGCCTTCAGAAATTTATGTAACAGCTTAAGTTAATTAGTGTCAAATACCTGTATTAAGATATGCTGAAAGCTTTATAAAAATATTTACTGTTTTTTTCAACACTAAAGTTGCATTGATTTTTTCTATTTTAATCAGTTTTTGCTGTAAAATTGGGTTTACTTGACAAGTTTTCAAAAGTAGAAACTTTCATTTACCGCTAAAATAGATTGATCTGCTGATAACTTTACACACATTCCACTGAAACTGATTCATAAAAGCCAAAACTTTTAGTTATAGTAAAGTACATGTCAACACAATGTTGTAGTACAAACATATAAACATGCATGTAAAACTCTACAATATTTGTTTATGATTGGGATTTAATGCCATTTTTCAACACATTTCAAGTTATACATTATGGCATATCCAGTTTTACTGGTGGAGGAATACCTTGGACTGAGAAGAACCACCTTCCTTCTGCAAGTAACTTTCTTACATAAAGATTTTGGAGCGAGCTGGACTCGAACCTATGACCTTAGCAAATGTCCAGATTGCAGTTTGGCATTCAATGCAGACCTGTGTCGGCAATCTAAGAACAACATTAAAAAATATTCAAATCGCAGATTGACATCAATGTCAGTAGTTGTAGGTCATCATTGTATAAAATGATAAAAGTCAGAATTTGAATGTCGACCCAGATCTGTAATCGTAGATGATAGAATACCATGTGGTATTGATAAATGTCACAGTGTGTTGAAGCAGTCCGACTAGCTCAGAAGAGCATACGCCGGGTAAGAAAAAGGCTGCATATTTATCTTGTCCTGTTACATTGGTGCCCAACGAGGAACTGTGACTGTCACATGATTCTCTGATCTCTATGGAAACCCGGGAACGAATTACAATTTATGGGGGAATATGTCACAGTGTGTTCTTAACCTTTTAGAAGAGAAACGTATGTAAGCAGTCCAGCTAGCTCAGTTGGAAGACAATTTGCCCTGTAAATGAAAGGCTCAGGATTTGAGTCCTGGATTGACTGCATATTTTCCTCATCCTGTTACATAAATATGTGCACATGCTGTCCAACAAAATTAAGAAAAAATAATAGCTACACTTCTAATTGTTCAATCTAAGTCTATTGTAGTTGTTGAAAAATAAACAACTCTCAGTGACTGTCGTATAACTGTTTGTGTTATATATAACTATTTGGAGAGTTATTCCATCGCCTGAATTGAAATTAAGCCTACAATCATAAATCAAGTTCAGCATTCAATAAAATAATAAATACTGTGTTGTATTTATAAGTATGTCCACATGTGTTCAAATAGAATTAAGAAAAATGGAAGCTTGTTTATAAATCTGTGCTACTAATTGTCCATTCTAAATCGATATTAATTGTTGAAAAATATATAACTCTTTGGGATTGATGCATATGAGTGTACTTTGCTATCTATCTTTGTTCTCGGAGATGTGCTCCATCGCCGGATATGAATTTAAGCCAGTCTGTAGCGAAGTTGTTTGGATCTTGGCCATACGAAAACTTGTCTCCACGTTGACTGATGCTGGGTTGTTGACCGGTTCTTGGGTGACCATTGCTCAAAGCGTACTTCCCACTGTTGAGCATTGTTGGATTGGCCAAGGGGTTGTAGGGTATAGCTGAATATGAAACAGACACTATGTGTTTTTATACTTTAAGCTTGTTTATTTTACATTGATTGTGAAACAAGTTCTTACAACCCCAATTACACATGAAATCTTCATGTACAGAACCAAAATTAAGCACATGCAGTTAGACAGTTTTGCTAAGGGATATTACACATGGCAGTGGCTGATGATCTTAGCTATGACCTTTTAAACTTTGTTTAAAACAATTACACTGGTAAAGTTTAATACAACCAATCGCCATTTTGTTTTGTACTCTGTATGTACTAAACATTCCTGGATATAAATTTTTAGACCAGAACCATCCTCGGCTGAGCTGCAGTCCGAAAGAGATTTGACTTTTGACCTTGGGATGGTGGAAATTGTATGTAACACATTGTGTGCATAACTTGATATTTATACTTAAAATCAGACAATTCAAGTTCAAGTCTGGGAGAGACTAGAATAGAATATAATTTTATGTGACAGACTTGTGTACAGACATACATGAAAATGTGACTGTTTAAGATTAATAGAGGTGACCACCATCAGGTTTGACTGTATTCTGTAATTTAAATTAATAACACAACAAACAAATGCATTTAAATTAGTCCTACCATATTGTGACATCTCATTGGAGATTGATTTACATACATTTTGTTAATAAGTTGAGCATCACTCTCTAACACGGGAAACGGTTAGCACTTACTGTAAGATGAGCGTCATGCTCTTTCACAGGATACATTTTAGACTAACCATTAGTTGAGCGCCACGCTCTAACACAGGATACATTTTACACTTACCATTAGTTGAGCGCCGCGCTCTTACACAGGATACATTTTACACTTACCATTAGTTGAGCCCCACGCTCTAACACAGAGTACATTTTACACTTACCATTAGTTGAGTGCAATACTTTAACACAGGATACATTTTACACTTACCATTAGTTGAGTGCCACGCTGTAACACAGGATACATTTTACACTAACCATTAGTTGAGTGTCATGCTCTAACACAGGATACATTTTACACTTACCATTAGTTGAGTGCCACGCTCTAACACAGGATACATTTTACAATTACCATTAGTTGAGTGCCATGCTCTAACACAGGATACATTTTACACTTACCAATAGTTGAGCACCATGCTCTAACATTGGATGTGAAACCACTTGCTATTAGTTGAGCGCCACGCTCTAACACAGGATACATTTTACACTTACCAATAGTTGAGCACCATGCTCTAACATTGGATGTGAAACCACTTGCTATTAGTTGAGCGCCACGCTCTAACACAGGATACATTTTACACTTACTATTAGTTGAACGCCATGCTCTAACATGGGATACATTTTACACTTACCATTAGTTGAGCGCCGCGCTCTTACACAGGATACATTTTACACTTACCATTAGTTGAGCCCAACGCTCTAACACAGAATACATTTTACACTTACCATTAGTTGAGTGCAATACTCTAACACAGGATACATTTTACACTTACCATTAGTTGAGTGCCACGCTGTAACACAGGATACATTTTACACTAACCATTAGTTGAGTGTCATGCTCTAACACAGGATACATTTTACACTTACCATTAGTTGAGTGCCACGCTCTAACACAGGATACATTTTACACTTACCATTAGTTGAGTGCCATGCTCTAACACAGGATACATTTTACACTTACCAATAGTTTAGCACCATGCTCTAACATTGGATGTGAAAACACTTGCTATTAGTTGAGCGCCACGCTCTAACACAGGATACATTTTACACTTACCAATAGTTGAGCACCATGCTCTAACATTGGATGTGAAACCACTTGCTATTAGTTGAGCGCCACGCTCTAACACAGGATACATTTTACACTTACTATTAGTTGAACGCCATGCTCTAACATGGGATGTGAAACCACTTGCTATTAGTTGAGCGCCATGCTCTAACACAGGATACATTTTACACTTACCATTTGTTGAGTGTCAGGCTCTAACACAGGATACATTTTACACTTACCAATAGTTGAGCACCATGCTCTAACATGGGATGTGAAACCACTTGCTATTAGTTGAGTGCCACGCTCTAACACAGGATACATTTTACACTTACCATAAGTTGAGGGTCATGCTCTAACACAGGATACATTTTACACTTACCATTAGTTGAGCGCCACGCTCTAACACAGGATACATTTTACACTTACCATTAGTTGAGGGCCACGCTCTAACACAGGATACATTTTACACTTACCATTAGTTGAGGGCCATGCTCTAACACAGGATACATTTTACACTTACCATTAGTTGAGCTCCACGCTCTAACACAGGATACATTTTACACTTACCATTAGTTGAGCGCCAAGCTCTAACACAGGATACATTTTACACTTACTATTTGTTGAGTGTCAGGCTCTAACACAGGATACATTTTACACTTACTAATAGTTGAGCACCATGCTATAACATGGGATGTGAAACCACTTGCTATTAGTTGAGCGCCACTCTCTAACACAGGATACATTTTACACTTACTATTAGTTGAACGCCATGCTCTAACATGGGATGTGAAACCACTTGCTATTAGTTGAGTGTCAGGCTCTAACACAGGATACATTTTACACTTACTATTAGTTGAATGCCATGCTCTAACATGAAATGTGAAACCACTTGCTATTAGTTGAGTGCCATGCTTTAACACAGGATACATTTTACACTTACCATTTGTTGAGTGTCAGGCTCTTACACAGGATACATTTTACACTAACTAATAGTTGAGCAACATGCTCTAACATGGGATGTGAAACCACTTGCTATTAGTTGAGCGCCATGCTCTAACACAGGATACATTTTACACTTACCATTTGTTGAGTGTCAGGCTCTAACACAGGATACATTTTACACTTACTAATAGTTGAGCACCATGCTCTAACATGGGATGTGAAACCACTTGCTATTAGTTGAGTGCCATGCTCTAACACAGGATACATTTTACACTTACCATTTGTTGAGTGTCGGGCTCTAACACAGGATACATTTTACACTTACTAATAGTTGAGCACCATGCTCTAACATGGGATGTGAAACCACTTGCTATTAGTTGAGCGCCATGCTCTAACACAGGATACATTTTACACTTACTATTAGTTGAAGGCCATGCTCTAACATGGGATGTGAAACCACTTGCTATTAGTTGAGTGTCAGGCTCTAACACAGGATACATTTTACACTTACCAATAGTTGAGCAACATGCTTTAACATGGGATGTGAAAACACTTGCTATTAGTTGAGTGCCACGCTCTAACACAGGATACATTTTACACTGACCATTAGTTGAGGGCCATGCTTTAACACGTGTGTGAAACCACTTACTATTAGTTGAGCGCCAGGCTCTAACACAGGATACATTTTACACTTAACATTAGTTGAGCACCATGCTCTAACATGGGATGTGAAACCACTTGCTATTAGTTGAGTGCCACGCCCTAACATAGGATACATTTTATACTTACCATAAGTTTAGCACCACGCTCTAACATAGGATACATTTTACACTTACCATTAGTTAAGCGCCATGCTCTAACACAGGATACATTTTACCCATCTATTAGTTGAGCGCCATGCTCTAACACAGGATACAATTTACACTTACCATTAGTCGAGCGCCATGCTCTAATACAGAATACATTTTACACTTACCATTAGTTGAACGCCATGCTCTAACACAGGATACATTTTACACATCTATTAGTTGAGCGCCACGCTCTAACACAGGATACATTTTACACTTACCATTAGTCGAGCGCCATGCTCTAATACAGAATACATTTTACACTTACCATTAGTTGAGCGCCATGCTCTAACATTGGGTATGTTTTACACTTACCATTAGTTGAGCATCACGCTCTAACACAGGATACATTTTACACTTACCATTAGTTGAGGGCCATGCTATAACACAGGATACATTTTACACTGACCATTAGTTGAGGGCCATGCTCTAACACAGGATACATTTTACACTTACCATTAGTTGAGGGCCATGCTCTAACACAGGATACATTTTACACTTACCATTAGTTGAGGGCCAAGCTCTAACACAGGATACATTTTACACTTCTATTAGTTGAGCGCCACACTCTAACACAGGATACATTTTACACTTACCATTAGTTGAACGCCACGCTCTAACATTGGGTATGTTTTACACTTACCATTAGTTGAGCATCACGCTCTAACACAGGATACATTTTACACTTACCATTAGTTGAGGGCCATGCTATAACACAGGATACATTTTACACTGACCATTAGTTGAGGGCCATGCTCTAACACAGGATACATTTTACACTTACCATTAGTTGAGGGCCATGCTCTAACACAGGATACATTTTACACTTACCATTAGTTGAGGGCCACACTCTAACACAGGATACATTTTACACTTCTATTAGTTGAGCGCCACACTCTAACACAGGATACATTTTACACTTACCATTAGTTGAACGCCACGCTCTAACATTGGGTATGTTTTACACTTACCATTAGTTGAGCATCACGCTCTAACACAGGATACATTTTACACTTACCATTAGTTGAGGGCCATGCTATAACACAGGATACATTTTACACTGACCATTAGTTGAGGGCCATGCTCTAACACAGGATACATTTTACACTTACCATTAGTTGAGGGCCATGCTCTAACACAGGATACATTTTACACTTACCATTAGTTGAGGGCCATGCTCTAACACAGGATACATTTTACACTTACCATTAGTTGAGGGCCACACTCTAACACAGGATACATTTTACACTTCTATTAGTTGAGCGCCACACTCTAACACAGGATACATTTTACACTTACCATTAGTTG
Source organism: Panopea generosa (assembly GCA_029582155.1). Lineage (NCBI taxonomy): Eukaryota > Metazoa > Mollusca > Bivalvia > Adapedonta > Hiatellidae > Panopea > Panopea generosa. The sequence continues at coordinate 33,529,493 of CM055900.1, read as the reverse complement.
AACGCCACGCTCTAACATTGGGTATGTTTTACACTTACCATTAGTTGAGCATCACGCTCTAACACAGGATACATTTTACACTTACCATTAGTTGAGGGCCATGCTATAACACAGGATACATTTTACACTGACCATTAGTTGAGGGCCATGCTCTAACACAGGATACATTTTACACTTACCATTAGTTGAGGGCCATGCTCTAACACAGGATACATTTTACACTTACCATTAGTTGAGGGCCATGCTCTAACACAGGATACATTTTACACTTACCATTAGTTGAGGGCCACACTCTAACACAGGATACATTTTACACTTCTATTAGTTGAGCGCCACACTCTAACACAGGATACATTTTACACTTACCATTAGTTGAACGCCACGCTCTAACATTGGGTATGTTTTACACTTACCATTAGTTGAGCATCACGCTCTAACACAGGATACATTTTACACTTCTATTAGTTGAGCGCCACACTCTAACACAGGATACATTTTACACTTACCATTAGTTGAACGCCACGCTCTTATACAGATTACATTTTACAATTACCATAAGTTGAACGCCATGCTCTAACACGGGATGTAAAACCACTTGCTATTAGTTGAGCACCATGTTCTAACATGGGGTATGTTTTACACTTACCATTAGTTGAGCATCAGGCTCTAACACAGGATACATTTTACACTCATCATTAGTTGAGGGCCATACTCTTACACAGGATATGTTTTACAGTGACCATTAGTTGAGGGCCATGTTTTAACACGGGGTGTGAAACCACTAACTATTAGTTGAGCGTCATGCTCTAACAAGTGATGTGAAACCACTTACCATAAGTAGCACATTGTGCTCTAACATAAGATATGTTTTACACTAAACATTAGTTGCTGTAACATGATTGCACATAATGTTTGTTGAGCATTGCACTCCAATACGGGATGTGAAGACACTTACCATTAGTTGCACGTCGTGCTCTAACACGGGATACGAAAGCAGCTGTAGTTAACATTCCCCCTTTTTCAACTGTAATAGAAGATTGTAATATACGGATGTTTCAAATAATAATGAAGTTAAAACTAGTTCAGTAGGAAGAGAAGTGAAATATTTTAATGTTTACCAGTTGTACAATAATTTTAAGAGACACTGCAATCAAAGACATAGACTATGTCTCTGCTGCAATGTCGTATTTGTAATGGGCATGCACTCATAAACAAATATATTTATAATTCAAAACGATAATTTCCATCAATAAACCTCAAGTTCATACATTTCAAGTTCATACATACAATCGTGGTCGTTCTAATACTGACTTAAAATGATTCACGGATCATATAAATATAAAAATATTTGATATGATCTACCTTATGTCCGTTTAAAGTAGCTTCGATGTCATATTGCCTACATTGTATCCCTTTAAAACACATGTGACATGTTGTACCTTGTGTCCTTTAAAACACATTTGGTGTAATAAACCTTGTGTCCCTTTAAAACACATTTGGTATAATATACTTTGTGTCCCTTTATAACACATTTCGCATGATTTACCTTGTGTCCCTTTAAAACACATTTAGTATAATGTACCTTGTGTCAATTTAAAATACATTTGGTTTGATAAACCTTGTGTCCCTTAAAACACATTTACAATAATGTACATTGTGTCCGTTCAAAACACATTTGGTATGATAAACCTTGTGTCCCCTTAAAACACATTTACAATAATGTACATTGTGTCCGTTCAAAACACATTTGGTATGATGAACCTTGTGTCCCTTAAAACATATTTGGTATGATAAACCTTGTGTCCCTTTAAACACATTTGGTATGATAAACCTTGTGTCCCTTTAAAACACATCTGCAATAATGTACATTGTGTCCCTTTAAACACATTTAGTATGATAAACCTTGTGTCCCTTTAAAACACATTTGGTATGATGTACCTTGTGTCCCTTTAAAACACATTTGGTATGATGTACATTGTGTCCCTTTAAAACACATTTTGTATTTTGTACCTTGTGTCTCTTTACAACACATTTGAAGCTATCTACCACGGTATGGCCCATGAAACAGTGAGCATTTTATTTGATTTTTTAAAGTCGAAATAATAAAAGCCAACCGTATTCTGTATATTCGCTTGCATCGCCGGCGCAAGATTTGAAACATGGGCAGCAGACGGATGGACCCTTTCGTCTGCAGCATACACATCTTTGTGTGTTGAAAAATGGCACGTTTCTGAGTCTGGCAAGACGCCAAGGGAAGTAGCCTGGTCTCCAGCAGCACCAACACAGGGCCAAAATGCCGAGGATGGCACCAGCCACTCCTGCAATTGGTCGCCAGTCAAACGGCTTGGGCGGCGGTTCTGTGGTTGTGGTCGGTACCGGCGTCGTTGTAATTTTACCTAAGGTAAAAATAAATTGGCTGGGAATAAAATAAAAAACAACAACGAAAACGACAGGCCGCTACTTTCTATGAAGATCGAACAAAATTAAAGTTGTTGTTTACACTGTGTGCAGTTTACAACGGTGTCATATTCGTATGCAGATCTACTAGATAAAAACGCGGAATTGCCCAATCAAATGGGAGTATATGTGTACACAATAGTCAACGTGACTGACGACAGTTGTGCTATTCTGACAGTCGGTGCCAGATAATCCTACTTTTATTTTCTTTAATACGAGTGTTTGGTCACCTGAGGCTTTGTCTCGAGAGACCGGCGATCGCCTTTTTGTCCGTTTGACGATTGCCTTTTTTTCCGTCATCGTCTGTCGTGCGTCGTCCGTCTTCTTGCTATAGAAAGCATTGGGAAACAAATAGTGAGCATGATAAAGGACGTATATGGGTCCTTTATAAAATTGTGAATCGCATGTCCCTGGGTCTTACGGTTTGGCCCTGTGGATGGGGCCTAAAAATTAGTGCGTCCGTAAACAATTCATGTCTAGGCCCCACCCACAGTTGAATATGACTGATGACCATTAAGGCCCATGGACCTCTTGTTTAGGCATAGTACCACCATTGTAAAAAGGAAGTGCTTCCGCGGGGTAGTCGCATAATGGCGGTTATAAATAATTCTCGTTCCTTTTTCTTTAAAAATGCATTTTCCTTTTTTTAATGCTCTTTTTTTTATTTAAATGGCATTATTGATTTTTTTTAATATTTTGATAGCATTGTTATGTTTGAATTGTAAATTTAGTAAAAAAAATTGCTGCTTGGAAATTGGGGTATGAATACATGATTTAGGAAGTCTATTTTCACTTTGTCAACAGTGTACACACTGAGCAGAAAAAAAATCTCTTATATGAAACATGACCCCTACTTTTCTCATCATATTTTGATAGTGCAGAGGTTGACAAACAGTAAAATATAGGTTTCACTTCTTTCATTTGGGATTCTCTATGAATGACAAGCCTTCAAACTTTTATTATTTACTTAAGAATAAAAAACAAAAATCAATGGTGGGTTTACACCTTAAGAAACGTTGTGAAAATTCGAAAGTCTAACTTGATATGTAAATTGATATTAATTTCATAATTCTTTGAAATAAGGTTCATTTTCTGTGCATGCATTTTGGAAATTTAGAGACGGACCCCTTGTTATCGCTAGCAGGGGCGTAGCTGGCTGTTTTCTTGTAGGCCCGGACTGGGGTGCCAAAGGATGGATACCTAGGTCGTTGTGTGGGGATGAAGCCCCCATAAAGCCCTGGAGAGACTGAGATTAAAATATATAAAAATACTAATTTCCGGATAATCGGTAATCTCAGGCTTGCTGGGTATTAAAGCAGCTACACCACTGGCCGGTACGAACTTTATTTCCACCATCGGTAACTCTTTATAACGGACGTAGCAGACTTACGGAAACAATACGCGGGTGCATCCCTGGTCTGGTCGCTCTTGTCCTCGGGAAACCCCGGGGATTTACAGTTGTGAGAGAAATAGTAGTCGCACATCAGGTCCTCATCTATGCATCTTTGACTGTCGTTACACTTGAGGATCTCTCCAGGTATCGTCTCATTGCATCCTGTATATTAGGCAGATCAAAATGTATACTATGCATGAACGGATAAAAGTTGTCCCGGTTTAATACGCAATCTACTTTTCTATCCATTCAGATTGCCTTGATTTTTCAAATTTTGTATTAACTAAATTCCATGAACTTATATGGGGGTTTCGAATATGGCTAAATGTCCATTGGCGCACATACACCACGTGATAAAAACTACAAAAATCTGTATGTAATGAACTCGAACGCTTTAGTTCTATATCATGGAAGACCAAACATTGTGTCGAACAAAAGTACACTTTATTTAAATACAGTGACACCTGTCTTAAGCAGCCACTCGATGGAAAGAGCAAAAATAATCGGACCTCTTCAAGCAATTAGCTGCTTAATACAGGTTGATAAAAAAATAAAATTATAAAATGATAAATAGAAAATGTGGCAGGTTTGGCAGTATCTGTAAATGAAAGCAGTCTAGTTAAATAGGACGTCTCATTTACATGTTATTGCCAGTGGTCGACAAGGTTAGTGTCTATAAAGTATTAAACGCTCATTTGAAAAGAATAACTAATTAGTAAATTTCATAATTAAACTTTCGACATTCCATTCGTAGTTGTGACATAGTGGTAACTTTGTTTTCAAATCTTCACAAGACAGCGACAGATACGACAAATCAAATGTGATCCGACCTCAATGACAGTGTTGGTATATGATAGTATTGCATGTACGAGCACGATATTTCTAGTATCGGGGTTGCGGGTTCGATTCTCAGAGCTGGCCAACTTCATGTAACCATACTAACAGTCATTCGAATGGGGCTTTAAACCGTGGGTCCGTGTGACAGTTCTATACACAGAGCACGTTAAAGTACCAGAATGAACTTACGATTGGTTTCTATCTGTATCCCGCATTATCCCCCACACATTAAACGACTAACACTCTTCCTTCTGTGGGCAAAGTACATGTAGGAAACCAGTGGCGGTATAAAGTAAGCATACAACTTATTTAAAACACAACAGCATTGCATGTACGCTCACGTAAAGGCATATTTTATGTTCTAACCACAAATGCATCAAGGTCTGTATTAACCCATGTGTCCGGTGGCAGATCCTGTTCATCGGGGCGCATGTTTCAACAAAAAACATTTTGCTTTTGTTGGTACGATTTCGGTGACATGTGCTGCTCAATGTGCCCAGTGGCTTAGTACTCATCATTTCTTGCCCGCCAAAATGCCAAGAGCAAAACTGCGAGGCTAAAAAAACACATACTTAACGACGAATGAAGGACACTATGGTAAAGGTCAAGCAGTTCTCTGACTGCAGCGCTTCACGCATGCGCATGACCGGATATAATTTCTAATATCAAAGTACTACAAAGTACTGATAGCCGGCTTTGATAAATATTCGTACGCATTCCTTATTTGACTGGTATTGTTGCAGCGTTTGGATTGTTTTATGTAACTTTTTTTTTTTAAATGCATAACACAATGTCCACAATATATTTTTACTCTTTGGTAGAGTTCTGCGTGTTTATATTACATACATACGTATAAAATGTAGTTTCAGTCACGTTTGACCACGACGACATCAGCAGGCCTTAGATAAAAAAGCCAAGCTAAAAAAAAATCTAAAAACCCACAAAAACACACAGTATTGCACAATGGTCATTTACCATAGTTATCATTAAAGTACACCATATCAATGACTCGGAATACATACGAATATATTGAAAGCTTACCATAATCAAACGAGGTTATATCCACCCTGAAATATACTTCCGGGTAGGGATACGTATCCAGAGGCGTGGTCGTTGGTTTGGGCCCTCGTGTCGAGGTACATAGTGGTAAGTTAGTTGTCATGTTTCCTGTAAAGTAAATTACTCGTAACTTAATCGAACCAATAACCCATACGATGATATGCATTTAATGGGAAACAACAAACAACTGATGGCCAATGATTATAACATTATAAATGAGTTTCCGCAAACTATAAATAGGGCAGGTAGTAAAATTCAATATAATAAATAGCTATCTGACCATGATGGCGGTCACTGAAATAAAAATTATCAATTTAGCGTCACACAAAAATACACTAAATGAACAGAACAGAATAGAACAGAATTATATTGATTTTAATTATATAGAGATTCTCATCAGATACAAATACACATTACATACACATACACGTGATAGGTGTTTTAAACAATACAATATTTACCGCATTATATTGCCTTGATGACAAAACAACGAAATGTATATTGAAGAGTTTGTGTGGGCAGGGTTTTAATGGGTAGGTAGGTAGGGTTTGAGCAAACAAACACTATAATATGGAATGAAAATATTCAAAACTCTTCTTATAAATTGAAATCAAATTTTAATTTCAAAACCTATTTGGACGAGATTGGGATAAAAAAAGTTTAGATTGGCATTGACTAGATTAAAAGCATCGCCGGATACCGACGGGTGTCAATTCCATTACTCTCCATACATCACCCGTGGGAAATTACGCTAGCTCTGCGTCATTTTGTTTAAACAGAACAGAACAAAATACAGCTAACGTTAACGTGTTATCAAAACGGCGTTTGCATGAAACTAACGTTGCGTGTTCATAAAATCGTAAAGGAACCAATCATATCGCTGCGTTGTGGCTTGGTAGAAACGACGCAAACCTACGAGTGATAAATGGAGAGTGTCAGAATGGATTACACGTGGGTATCCGAAGATGGATTAAGAGTGTCCTCACAAAGACTTGAAATTAATGCTGGAAGATGGCACAAATAGAATACCAGTAGAAGATAGACAATGACAAATATGTAATGTTTTAGAAGATGAATTTCATTTTATTTTATTTTAGAATGCCCATTCTACAAAGATTTCAGACTAAGATATAGTAGAAAATACTGCTGGAAAGGACACAATATGCTGTAATTTATTGAATTATTATAATCACGACAAAAAGTCATACAAAAACTGTAACACATCTTGTGTTGAACTCGTCACTGACATCTTATGTGTGATTGTATAGTAACATGTGTATCGATGAGCATTTTGGTCTTAAATATTGAATAAAGTTCTATACATTAAGTTTGACCTCACCATGAAATGTTGATAGACTCGCCATTGTCCACAGCAATTTAAGTTATATATAAATTGATATTATCTGTCGTAGAAAAAAATAATTACCACCCGTGTCTGAGGCGTTGATACATTTCGGCAATGTCGCCGGAGCCTTGGTGGTGGCCGGTGTGGTGGTCGTGTACGATGCATTCCGTCGGAAGTCAGCGTAGAACCTAAACGTGACGTAATCTCCATCCCACTCGAAGAACGTTCTCGTCGTATCTTTACCACACATGGTCATAATCTCCTTGGCCTGTGTATCTGAACCTGTTTGTACGGACATAACACATTCATTAGAAACAGGAAGAACTTCCCCGGTGTAGTCGTACGCACAGTGTTGGCAGTAAATATATAATCAGTGTTTCTTTATATATTTTAAAAAAAAACATGTACATTTTGGTCATTTTGTAACTAAGATAGCATTATTCATCTGTTTTTAACATTTCAAAAACATCATGACTGAATAATCGTTTTGGATAAAACAAATCAAGCTGGGAAATGTGGGTATAAACTTGATACATTACTAAGGCGAGTATCAGGGGAGGATCCAGGATTTCAGTTTAAAGAGGACGAACTAAGGTAACGAAGACAACACATTTTTGAAATTTATGGAAAACAATATAAACCTACACACGTTTGGAAAGGGCACATTGCATCAATCACATAAACACTTGTTTAAAAAAATGGTTAAAACATAAGAAAATTACGGAATATCTAAAAAAAAATGCCACTTTTTAAATATGTGTCAAATTTCACTTAATTTCGGAGTCAACAACAGCATTCTGTTAAATTATCATATTTCTGGGAAAAGAATAGTTCAACACAATCAGTAGTAATGGTTAAGTGTTAGCCTTTGTTGATGTGTGCTTATTCTACATTATCTTTTAAGTCACAACAGCAATTTCAGATCCGCCTCAGAGCCCTCTTTCTAGTAACTTGTAAGAGTCCCAAGCCGTTCGGATCGGGAAAAACAACGCGATTTAAGGGAAATTGGAATTTTTAAGGCTTTAGCAAACTGGATAATAAAGCATAACACTGTTTAGATCAGGTTCTAACCAATAATTATCATATCTTACAAAATATTTTGGGATTTGGCCTCATTTGGAAAAAAAACTTGATTTTTTAATTAAGAAACTATCAAATTTCAACCTATGATTAATAACGTAAATAAGCAATGCCCCTTCCCATACTCATTCATCAGACGGTAGGTATTTATGGCAGGATCTCCCGAGTACTTGACCTTTATAACCTTGACCTTTATGGCATTGATCTTAAGAATTCATAAGATGATGAAAACGTAATTTGTACCTTATACTATCAAACTTGTGTAAGCAGCCACCTTTATTAAGCAGCCACTTGTCTTAAACAGCCATATTTGCTATTTTCAATTTCTATGTTTTCAGAGTGAATTTATCTGTATTAAGCAACAACCTGTCTTAAAAGGCCACATTTGACTGGCTGCTAAGACATGTTTGATTTAACTGTTTAAATAACATTAATTGATTGTTTTATTATTAAGAATCAAATGTGATCTCACTAATGTAATAATACTATACCAGTTGATGTCATACAGTTAATGCTATGTAATAATATACAGTTAAAGAAAGCAAAGGAACAATGACAATACATATGTAAACACAGACACTAGATTAATGCAGGTCTTAAGCTGGCTCAGAAATGTTTGATTAATAATTTCACCAACAACTGACCACTCAATTGACATTAGATTGTGCTATGTTAATGTAAATAAAGTGTTACACAAAAGCTACACCCTATACATTATTCAGCAATGAGAGTTGGTTACAACATTTAGTTGTCTGAAATTTTCAATTATTTGTAATCAATAAAGTTCAGAAATAATATCTTTTTTTGGACATGCCATCTTTATAAATCTGAAAGTGCGCTCAGCAAGGGAAGTAACTGAGACGCGCAGATTTGTTGAGGCCACTAGAGGGGTGTATATTCAACATTAAAGTGCACGAAAGTGCATGAGTAATATTCTTTAAAAAAACTTTCAATTGTTGAATAAAGGTTTAACTCAATGTTTAATCAATTCCTTACACATTCCATTTCGTATAATAATTGATAGTTGTAAGTACCTCATATTAAATATGTTGAGACCATATCTACATATGTATTAATGAATCTACAAGAGACCATATCTACATATTAATGAATTTACAAGAGAACATATCTACATATATATTGATGAAGCTACAAGAGACCATATCTACATATTAAAGAATCTCAAAGAGTTCATATCTACATATGTATTGATGAAGCTACAAGAGACTATAACTACATATTAATGAATTTACAAGAGAACATATCAACATATGTATTGATGAATCTACAAGAGACCATATCTACATATTAATGAATCTACAAGAGCACGTAACTACATATGTATTGATGAAGCGACAAGAGACCATATCTACATATTTATGAATTTACATAAGAACACATCTACATATGTATTGATGAAGCTACAAGAGACCATATCTACATTTTAATGAATCTACAAGAGCACATATCTACATATGTATTGATGAAGCTACAAGAGAACATATCTACATATTAATGAATCTACAAGAGAACATATCTACATATGTATTGATGAAGCTACAAGTGACCATATCTACATACCGTATGTATTGATGAAGCTACAAGAGACCATATATACATATGTATTGATAAAGCTACAAGATACCATATCTATATATGTATTGATGAAGCTACAAGAGACCATATCTATATATGTATTAATGAATCTTAAAGAGACCATATCTACATATGCATGATGAAGCTACACGATACCATATATATGTCACAATGTGTACGTAACCTACTAGGAGAGGAATTTATGTAAGCGGTTCGGTTAGCTCACACGGTAGAGCATTCGCCCTGTAAGCGAAGGGTTTCGGGTTCGTGTCCCGGACTGGCTGCATATTTATCTCGTCCTGTAACATTAGCGCCATACGAGGGACTGTGACTGATATATATTCCGAGAAACATTACGTGATTCTCTGGTCTCTATGAAAATTCTGGACGAATTTCGAATTTGGTTAAACAATATTTTATTCAAGAACTGTACATAGTATATTACATAACATTTGTAATTCATAAATGACAAACAATTCTAAGAGTTGGGATTTAGAAAAAAGCTAATTAGCTTGTATGAATCTAGCTCCCAGATTGTGTGAGGGAATCTGTCACAGTGTGTACGTAACCTACTAGGAGAGGAATTTATGTAAGCGGTTCGGTAAGCTCACACGGTACAGCATTCGTCCTGTAAGCAAAGGGTCCCGGGTTCGAGTCCCGGACTGGCTGCATATTTATCTCGTCCTGTAACATCTATATATGTATTGATGAAGCTACAACATATGCATTGATGAAGCTGCAAGAGACCATACCTACATATGTATCGATGAATGTAAAAAAGACCATATCTACATATGTATTGATGAAGTTACAGGACAACATACCCACATATGTATTGATGAAGCTACAAGAGAACACATCTACATGTATTGATGAAGCTACAAAACACAACATCTTCATATGTATTGATGAAGCTACAAGAACATATCCACATATGTATTGATGAAGCTACAAGAGACCATACCTAAATATGTATTAATGAAACTACAATAAACTATATCTACATATGTATTGAGGAGCTACAAGAGAACATATATATATATGCATTGACATATCTACAAGAGACCATTTCAACATATGTATTAATGAATCTAAAATATACCATTTTTACATATAAATTGATGAAGCTACAAGAGACCATATCTACATATGTATTAAAGAAGCTACAAGAGACTATACCTACATATGTATTAATGAATCTACCAAAGACCATATTTACGTAGGAATTGATGAAGCTACAAGAGAACATATCTACATATGTATTAATGAATCTACAAGAGACGCTATCTACATATGTATTAATGAAGGTAAAAGAGACCATATTTACATATGTATTGATGAATCTACAAGAGACCATAATTACATATGAATTGATGAAGCTACAAGAGACCATATCTACATATGTCTTGATGAAGCTACAAGAGAACATATCTACATATGTATTGATGAAGCTACAAGAGAACATATCTACATATGTATCGGTGAATCTACAAGAGAACATATCTACATATGTATTGATGAAGCTACAAGAGAACATATCTACATATGTATTAATAAATCTTCAAGAGAACATATATACATATGTATTGATGAAGCTACAAGAGAACATATCTACATATGTATTGATGAAGCTACAAGAGAACATATCTACATATGTATTGATGAAGCTACAAGAGAACATATCTACATATGTATCAATAAATCTACAAGAGAACATATTTATATATGAATTGATGACGCTACAAGAGACCATACCTACATATGTATTAATGAATCTACAAGAGACCATACCTACATATGTATTAATGAATCTACAAAAGACCATATTTACGTATGAATAAATGAAGCTACAAGAGACCATATCTACATATGTATTAATGAAGCTACAAGAGACCATACCTACATATGTATTAATGAATGTACAAAAGACCATATTTACGCATGAATTGATGAAGCTACAAGAGAACATATCTACATGTGTATTAATGAATCTACAAGAGACCATATCTACATATGTATTAATGAAGGTAGACGAGCCCATATCTACATATGTATTAATGAAGCTACAAGAGAATATATCTACATATGTATTCATGAATCTACAAGAGACCACATCTACATATGTATTGATGAAGCTACAAGAGACCATATCTACATATGTATTGATGAAGCTACAAGAGAACATATCTTCACATATATTAATAAATCTACAAGAGACCATATCAACATATGTATTGATGAATCTACAAGAGACCATATCTACATATGTATTGATGAAGCTACAAGAGACCATATCTACATATGTATTGATGACGCTACAAGAGAACATATTTACACATGCATTTATACATCTGCAAGAGAACATATATACATATGTATTAATGAATCTACAAGAGACCATATTTACATATGAAATGATGAAGCTGCAAGAGACTATATCTACATATGTATTAATGAAGCTACAAGAAAACATATCTACATATGTATTAATGAATCTACAAAAGACCACATTTACGTATGAATTAATGAAGCTACAAGAGACCATATCTACATATGTTTTAATGAAGCTACAAGAGACCATACCTACATATGTATTAATGAATCTACAAAAGACCATATTTACGTATGAATTGATGAAGCTACAAGAAAACATATCTACATGTGTATTAATGAATCTACAAGAGACTATATCTACATATGTATTAATGAAGGTAGAAGAGCCCATATCTACATATGTATTAATGAAGCTACAAGAGAATATATCTACATATGTATTCATGAATCTACAAGAGACCACATCTACATATGTATTGATGAAGCTTCAAGAGACCATATCTACATATGTATTGATGAAGCTACAAGAGAACATATCTACACATATATTAATAAATCTACAAAATATCATATCAACATATGTATTGATGAATCTACAAGAAACCATATCTACATATGTATTGATGAAGCTACAAGAGACCATATCTACATATGTATTGATGAAGCTACAAGAGAACATATATACATATGTATGAATGAATCTACAAGAGACCATATTTACATATGAAATGATGAAGCTGGAAGAGACTATATCTACATATGTATTAATGAAGCTACAAGAGAACATATCAACATATGTATTAATGAATCTACAAGAGATCATATTAACATATGAATTGATGAATCTACAAGAGAACATATCTTCATATGTATTGATGAATATACAAGAAACCATATCTACATATGTATTAATGAAGGTAGAAGAGACCATATCTACATATGTAATGATGAAGCTACAAGATACAATATATACTTATATATTAATGAAGCTACAAGAGATCATATATACATATGTATTAATGAATCTACACGAGACCATATTTACATATGAATTGATGAAGGTACAAGATAACATTTCTACATATGTATTCATGAATCTGCAAGAGATCATATCTACATATATATTGATGAAGCTACAAGATACCATATCTATATATGTATTGAATTGATGAATCTACAAGAGAACATATCTACATATGTATTGATGAAGCTACAAGAGACCGTATATTCACATATATTAATACATCTACAAGAGACCATAACTACATATGTATTGATGAAGCTACAAGAGACCATATCTACATATGTATTGATGAAGCTACAAGAGAACATATCTACACATGTATTTATACATCTGCAAGAGAACATATCTACATGTGTATTAATGAATCTACAAGAGACTATATCTACATATGTATTAATGAAGGTAGAAGAGCCCATATCTACATATGTATTAATGAAGCTACAAGAGAATATATCTACATATGTATTCATGAATCTACAAGAGACCACATCTACATATGTATTGATGAAGCTAAAAGAGACCATATCTACATATATATTGATGAAGCTACAAGAAAACATATCTACACATATATTAATAAATCTACAAGAGACCATATCAACATATGTATTGATGAATCTACAAGAGACCATATCTACATATGTATTGATGAAGCTACAAGAGACCATATCTACATATGTATTGATGAAGCTACAAGAGAACATATCTACACATGTATTTATACATCTGCAAGAGAACATATATACATATGTATTAATGAATCTACAAAAGACCTTGTTTACATATGAAATGATGAAGCTGCAAGAGACTATATCTACATATGTATTAATGAAGCTACAAGAAAACATATCTACAGATGTATTAATGAATCTACAAAAGACCATATTTACGTATGAATTAATGAAGCTACAAGAGACCATATCTACATATGTATTAATGAAGCTACAAGAGACCATATCTACATATGCATTAATGAAGCTACAAGAGACCATACCTACATATGTATTTATGAATCTACAAAAGACCATATTTACGTATGAATTGATGAAGCTACAAGAGAACATATCTACATGTGTATTAATGAATCTACAAGAGACTATATCTACATATGTATTAATGAAGTTAGAAGAGCCTATATCTACATATATATTAATGAAGCTACAAAAGAATATATCTACATATGTATTCATGAATCTACAAGAGACCACGTCTACATATGTATTGATGAAGCTTGAAGAGACCATATCTACATATGTATTGATGAAGCTACAAGAGAACATATCTACACATATATTAATAAATCTACAAGACATCATATCAACATATGTATTGATGAATCTACAACAGACCATATCTACATATGTATTGATGAAGCTACAAGAGACCATATCTACATATGTATTGATGAAGCTACAAGAGAACATATCTACACATGTATTTATACATCTGCAAGAGAACATATATACATATGTATTAATGAATCTACAAGAGACCATATTTACATATGAAATGATGAAGCTGCAAAAGACTATATCTACATACGTATTAATGAAGCTACCTACATATGTATTAATGAATCTACAAGAGATCATATTAACATATGAATTGATGAATCTACAAGAGAACATATCTTCATATGTAATGATGAATATACAAGAAACCATATTTACATATATGTTAATGAAGGTTAAGAGACCATATCTACATATGTAATGATGAAGCTACAAGATACAATATATACTTATGTATTAATGAAGCTACAAGAGAACATATATACATATGTATTAATGAACATACACGAGACCATATTTACATATGAATTAATGAAGGTACAAGAGAACATTTCTACATATGTATTCATGAATCTGTAAGAGACCATATCTACATATATATTGATAAAGCTACAAGATACCATATCTATATATGTATTGAATTGATGAATCTACAAGAGAAAATATCTACATAGGTATTGATGAAGCTACAAGAGACCGTATCTACACATATATTAATAAATCTACAAGAGACCATATCTACATATGTATTGATGAATCTACAAGAGACCATATCTACATATGTATTGATGAAGCTACAAGAGACCATATCTACATATGTATTGATGAAGCTACAAGAGAACATATCTACACATGTATTTATACATCTGCAAGAGAACATATATACATATTTATTAATGAATCTACAAGAGACCATATTAACATATGAAATGATTAAACTGCAAGAGACTATATCTACATATGTATTAATGAATCTACAAGAGACCATATCTACATATGTATTGATGAATCTACAAGAGACCATATCTACATATGTATTAATAAAGCTACAAGAGAACATATCTACATATGTATTAATGAATCTACAAGAGATTATATCTACATATGTATTAATGAAGCTACAAGAGACTATATCTACATATGTAGTAATGAAGCTACAAGAGACTATATCTACATATGTATTAATGAAGCTACAAGAGAACATATCTACATATGTATTAATGAATCTACAAGAGATCATATTAACATATGAATTGATGAAGCTACAAGAGAATATATCTTCATATGTATTGATGAATATACAAGAAACCATATCTTCATATGTTTTAATGAAGGTAGAAGAGACCATATCTACATATGTAATGATGAAGCTACAAGATACAATATATACTTATGTATTAATGAAGCTACAAGAGAACATATATACAGATGTATTAATGAATCTACACGAGACCATATTTACATATGAATTGGTGAAGGTACAAGAGAACATTTCTACATATATATTGATGAAGCTACAATATACCATATCTATATATGTATTGAATTGATGAATCTACAAGAGAACATATCTACATATGTATTTATAAAGCTAAAAGAGACCGTATCTACATATGTATTGATGAAGATACAAGAAACCATACCTACATATGTATTTATGAAGCTACATGAGACCATATCTACATATTTATTCATGAAGCTACAAGAGAACATATCTACATATGTATTGATGAAGCTTCAAGTGACCATATCTACATATGTATTTATGAAGCTACAAGAGACCATATCTGCATATGTATTGATGAAACTACAATAGACCATATCTACATATGTATTGATGAAGCTACAAGAAAAAGAAATATACTGATATCGCTGTGATACAGTTAAACATGTTTTATTGCCATATATCAGTCAACCAGTCAAAGGAAGGAGCAAAAATGTTTTTTTAAGACATATTATTGCTTAATACAGGTTACTTTACCATGAAAGGCTGTGTTTACACATATGCATATAACAAGCATGGCAATAACACCATTACAAATACGCCAACAGAGTCGGGCCAAGAGTACTAACCACATTTGTCACGGCCAGCAAAACCCCCGACCCCGCCCCCACCACACACACACACGATTATTTAAAGAATGTCGCGATTGTTTTGCATCATCCTTTAAATGGCATACGTGACAGTGTATATAATTATGTTATAAATGTTAATACATAATACTATAATTAAAATATTTTGAAATTAATATGGTTTGTAAAGAATAAAGCACATTTAAATCCTTTTAAAAGTTTAAAAAATATATACCGTCAAACCTGTGTTAGTGGTCACCTGTAACAACTTGTCTTCAACAGCCACTTCTTTTATTTAAGTTTTTCAATTTTAAGTTTTAATCAGCCTATATTAAGCAGCCATCTACCTAAAGAGATCATTTTCGCTCTTTCCCTTTTAGTGGCTGCTTAAGACAGGTTTGACTGTACATTTAATTGTTGTGATATATCTACAGTGCGTAACGTTAACAGTTATGCACATTTTGTTTGTATCATTTGTTTTATGCAACTTGTCACACATTAACTTTATATTGTATTTAAAATACTTTCTTACCTTTATACATTGTCACATATGCCTTCCCGCAACTCTCTTTGTTCTGTTCCACGGTATTAATGTCAAGGTCACGAATATGGAAACTTCTCCACTCCACGCCTATCTGCTTCTTCACGGATGATGACGGCATTCCACGAACAACGATTACACATTCCCATACCGTGTTTCTGAAAATACGAAACAATACAACTATTGCAATGATTTCCGCCGATACCGTTTTTCTGAGAATACGAAACAATACAACTATTGCAATAATTTCCGCCCATACCGTGTTTCTGCTAATACGACATAATACAACTATTTCAAATATTTCTGCCCATATCGTGATTTTGAAAATACGAAACAATACAACTGAAGCAATGATTTCCGCCCATACCATTTTCTGAGAATGCGAAACAATACAACTAAATAAGCCGTTTCTGATCATACTTCTGCTAAGACGACACAATACAACTATTTCAATGACCCCCACCTCCATGCCGTGTTTCTACTACGTAATTACTATGTAATACGAAACAATACAATTATTTCAAAGATTTCCGCCCATACCGTGTTACTGCTAATACGACACAATACATCTACATGTGTATGATACAATATAATTATTTCGTATTGGCTTCCATAAAGTAAAGTTTTAACAGAGCGTCATTAAAGTATGGAACAACAGTTAGGCCCAGGACGCAGGCGGTATTGTACGGCATTGCCGCGCCAATGATTAATATTGGTGTTGCATGCCGCACCAATGATTTCTAAACTTTTCTTATTTTTTTAGCTAATTTCAAAACTTTTAAAACTTTTTTCACATTCATATTTTTATGCCGCACCAATAATTTTCTTTTTTTTTCATGTTTTATAATTATACTAAATAATTTCCAAACTTTTTTATATTTATTTTGTATGTCGCACCAATAAAATCCCATTTTTTCTTAGCTTATATTTATAAAATACTAAGCTGCACCAATATCAAATTGTTGTCTGCGTCCCTGGGTTTACTTTGTGTTCAGCCTTGTTTCCGACTAACGGTTAGTTGCAACACGGTTATGCGATTGACCTTCCAGCATTATCAATAAATTTGTAAAATCTTAGATAATATTTCACAAAAACTTTAACAAAACTAGAGTTACCTTAACGCGAACGGAGGTACCAAATTTTGTTCCGTGGACGGTTTATTTTTGGCATAATCCACTTCCTTGTCAAACTCAATCACAGTAAGGTGGTCTGGGCCATGCACGTGTCCGCACGAGTCCGTACCATAGTCTGGTTAAACACATGGTAATTTCATAATACATTTGTTGTTAATAATAACTTATATAAAGATAATAATGATGATAACTTATGTAAATTAACTACATCAATATAATTGTATTGTTATTAATCATGTAATTGTATATAATACATGCAATAAAATAGTAAAACTATAGATTTAAAATAAATAACTAATTTAAAATATAATTTCGTCTTACATGTCAATGGCTATTTTCAAATTTTCAACAGTTAGAAAATATTCCGAACCTGAAACTTTGTGTATACTACTGCTAGTACTATTACTACTATTACTACTACTGCTTCTACTACTACATTTACTTCTACTGCTGCTACTGCTACTACTACTTCTACTACTACTGGTACTCATACTGCTACTACTATTACTACTATTACTACTACTGCTTCTACTACTACATCTACTTCTACTGCTACTATAACTTCTTTTACTACTACTGTTACTCCTACTGCTACTACTATTACTACTACTACTACTACTACTACTACTACTACTTTTACTGCTAATACTACTTTTAGTACTACTACAACTACTTCTACTATTACTGCTACTATTACTACAACTACTGCTACTGCTTCACTACTGCTACTACTACTACAACTACTTCTACTACTACTATTACTGCTACTACTACTTCTTTTACTACTACATGTATTACTACTGCTACTACTACTACTACTTTTACTACTACTTCTACTACTACTGCTACTACTACTGCTAGTACTACTACAACTACTTCTACTACTACTATTACTGCTACTACTCCTACTACTATTACTACTACTACAACTACTTTTACTACTGCTGCTACTACTAGGTACTGCTACTACTACTGCTAGTACTACTACAACTACTTCTACTACTACTATTACTGCTACTACTACTACTAATACTACTACTACTACTACTACTACTACTACTACTACTACTACTGCTACTACTACTACTACTACTACTACTACTACTACTATGCTACTGCTACTACTACTACTACTACTTCTGCTGCTGCTAATAATAATAATAATAATAATAATAATATATAAATAAATCAATAAACAATAATAATAATAATCATAATAATATAATGATAATAATAATATTAATTTAATTATTTCTTTGTTTGACAAGTTTATTCAGTTCAACAATTTAATATTGCATTATTTGTATAAAATTGTTAATACCAACACAAACCTATAACAGTAAATATATATAGGCAGTCATCCAACAATTATAAACGCAAGCATAAAAAACATGAATGTTCTTTAAAACAATAGTACTAAAATGATATATCAAATTAAGTAAATTACTGAACAGTTGTAACGATTCCTGAACTCTATAAAGTATGATTAATTATAAAAAGATTGACAGTTTTTACATTTTTCATGTTTAAATTAAAGAAGAGATTGCCAATTCTGAATAAAAGAAAAACAAAACTAAAAGTACACTTATACTTACATCGTTTGATGGCAATAACCGAACGAAGTAAGATTAGAAAATACGACAGATATATGCCAAATTTCATTATAAATGCGCGAGTAGTCACAGATCAGTTTAGAGAAAAGTCACCTTTATACACAATTCCTCTCGTAAAGATATATATTATTTGTATATAGATATAGTTTCAAATAATTCATAACAATGTTAATTTGCTTTACCAGATGTGTAGATACCATTTACAAAACATCTAGGATAGATTATTGTTAACAGTTAAACAATCATTATATGTGTGATATCTACAAGTCAAGCCTATTGTCGTAAATAATAAAAACAGAGTTATAAGCATATTTCTTCGTTGGTTACTGAAACTACGCATAAAGTTACAGCTTTGTCACTTAGCAACAAGAAGGCGTTGGTTGCCCGGCTGTATTCATACACTTTAAAAGTATGCACTCGATGGATGTTGGCATAATCATCTTAACATATATGTAAAAACTTTACATTCTGGTTACTAGATAAAGGATAAAAATGTTATATTTCTTATATATCGCACATAGAGGCGCCCTGTGTCAAGATCTATATTACCTCTCACTGCTGAGGGTGATGGTTCTACTCAGATTCATTGTAAGGCCTTCCTACGCAGATAAAACTGGATATCCTACCTGAAATGGCGTTAAACGTCATTCCCAAAAAAATATATATATCGCACATCGTTCGCGGACTTTTCAATAAGACTTTGCATGTATGTGATAAATTCGTGTGTGTGTGTGTGTGTGTGTGTGTGTGTGTGTGTGTGTGTGTGTGTGTGTGTGAGAGAGTAAGTAAAATATGCCAAATAAGTAAATAGTTCATTGTAGTGTTTGCACTCATAACAATTTAAATGACAGCGTTGTGGTTTATTTAAACAATCTAAATATAATTTACGTATTTTACTCGGTACTCGGGTGTAAATGCTTCGCTCAAATCATTTTATTGTTCACTTATTCTACTAAATGTATAGACATAATCATCATGCATTTTTGTAAAAAAGTCTGTTTTTGTAGAGATATACGAGTCTGCCATGATACTATTATATAACCTCAAATATAACATTAAAGCTTACTTGCATAACTTATATATTACCAATGAATGCGATTGGAGGGTCGCGGGTTCGATCATTCGCCACGGCTATATATGGTGTTCTTGAACAAAACACTTTTTGGTTCTAGCCAGGAAGACTTCGAGCGTAATTTCCCTTAGTTTTAATGGCTTATTTCATCGAAGTAAAATAAAAACGCTTTAACTAATGAATGAATATACATGTACGATGTACCAACACATGCAGGTTATATGACGCCAAACAGCAATAACACTAAATGTACAAAAGCATATTCACATTCAGATTGAAAAAGAAAAAGAAAAACATAAACAAATGAATATACAAAATGAACATAGAACATTGATACCTGCAAAATGAATATACTAAATGAACTTAGAGCATTGATACCTGCAGAATTAAAAAGTGTCAGTTCATTACTCAATGTATCGCCTCTTACGATAACGTATATGCTAGTACGGTGGTCCTATTCTTGCTAACATTTATTTTTAGATGGACTAGTTTTGAAACACAGATTTGTATTTACCGAAAAAAAATAGATTTAGAAGTGTAGCATGATTGTTGTTTATTTTCACGTCATTCCAATTCCCCTTTTCCCTTGTTGGGGGAGTTGAAAATACCAATATGTGGTTTTCATATTATGTTACAGGATGGAATATCAAGCTTTGTTATTTTAAGTTTTGATCGTTGTTTTAAATAAGTGATTACACCAATAAAGCCAAAGTAAGCAATGTTAAACTGCGCAACGTCTTTAGTGCGATTCAAATAGAAATGAATAAAACAGAAAAATAGTTTCAACATTGATTACTTGTTTTGAAAACTTAATATTTATATAAAGAAACATAAGGAACCCAGTTTCAAATTGTGGCACATTTCTGCAACAAGGTTGAACCGGGAGATTTTTTCTATAAATCATAATAACACAGTTGTTGCTATTTTCAAAAACTGTTGTAGTGACATATTTTCTATTCACCATAGCTCGCAATCACTAACAAAGTTGCCAATATTTTCAAAACACGCACAAATAATCTTAACAAAAACTACCTCCATTTACAATATCGCCCTGAAACAACGCAGTAACTGTTCTTACAAACTTTAATTATTAATTAAACAAATTTTTCTATGTATTTTTATTCTGAACCACATTTGACCCTAGTCATGGGATGTAAACAGGAACATGTGCTTGAAAACGTGTATACATCACTTTTGAGTAGCAATTTAGTGTTTGATATCTCAGAGTAAATGGATGTATTTCAACTACTGTACTTTAATTTATGAATTACATACTTAAGAAGAATAAACTTTATAGCGTTAAGTACTGCTTTTTTCGTTTAAGACATCACTCCCTCCACCACAATTTTATTGCATAATTTGCATAATAAATCCATGTCATATGTTTAATTTAACCTAGTGTAATATCACTTCCGATTTATTTCCGTATAAATCGGCTCTCGTCCGTAAATACAGAATACGATGACTCACGGAAACTAATGTGCCTTTATGCTTCGTTCTTCGCATTCGTGCTCATTGAGGAAAATGATATGATACTCGGCGGGACCTCGAATGATATATTCTTCCAACTAGTTTAATAAATCAAATAATAAAAAAGCTTGAATATAATTGATTGATTGATTGATTGATTGATTGATTGATTGATTGATTGATTGATTGTTTGATTGAATGATTGATTGATTGATTGATTGATTGATTGAATATAAGATCGTCTATCTATGCTATGGTTAATCCCAAAATACATGATACGCGCTTTTTTTTATTTGGATGAGAATGAATATTTCTGTTTTATAAATAACTTTTTTTTTATTGTTTATGTATTTTATCACACTTAATTCCATTTATGTCCCATTTTTCGTCAAATAAATTAAAGGAAATTTTAACGGAAATAATATTAAGAATGAAGAAAGTAAGAATGAATTACGTTTGTAAAACAAATACATGTATAACAATAATGAAGACGAAAATAAACAAAGATAACAAGAATATACATGTAAATAAGTATAAAGAAAAAATAACACTTGAAGAATTAAGTATGAAGTATGGAAAGACATAAAGGTAACAAGATCGAAGTATGGTGTAAGAATGGAAAGAAACAAATATAACAATAACCAATTAGATATGGAAAGAAAAATAGATAACAAGGATGAAGGAAGTACGGAAAGAAAATGTCTGGAGTACAAGTCAACATGGAAAGTAGACAAAATGTCAAGATATAAGTAAGTATTGAAAGAATTGTATAAGATACCAAGAAACATAGTTTGAGTATTATAAACCATGATATAAAGTTGAAGAAAATAAAAGCCAAAGTACGAGTAGATAAGAAATATGTAAAAAAAAATAAGAAAGGTGCTTAATCCTCTACAACCGGTGATTAAGCAGTTGTTGGAGTATAACCATGGGTGGGTTGACATCATGGAGGAGGATGAATAAATGTTTTATCTTTTGCTGTATTTTCTGCATTTATAGTTTCACCATTATACTTATCTGTTAATAAAAAGAAAAAGTGACATAATGTGTTTTGTTTTAATTGACATCTATTAAATAACATTAATATTCCATTGCCAAAGGCAACTTCACAGGTATTGTAATCGCGATCTAGTTACGACCAAATGTTATTTACACGATGGATAGGCGTAACGGAGCCTTACTGCGGGAAATGTCATTATCAGGTTATGGTAGGGTAAATATATGCACAAAGTTACATTTTTCAATGTTATGAATTATCTTGTCTTGTTAATACAATATTATATGTAACCAGTCTGAAAATAACAGGACATGTGTAACACAACCTTTACGTCGCAAACAAGGGATATGTATGTATTGATTGTACTTTGTCAGATTTAAGACCGTTGAAATTTTGTCTTGCAAGTTATTATTTGAATCATGGACCTCATTCAGTGTTGCTTCAGAATAGAGTCGCTTAAGCCGGTGCTTGTGGACGTGAGGGGTGTTTCCTCCTTAGTATGGAAGACAAAGTTACAACAGCCTTTAAAATCCAAATTTAAATTATATTAGTTATATTAGTCTTGAGATAAGATACGCTTGGTGCTCCACAGTCCTGATCAGCGCGTACATAAAAAAACACAAATGAATTGTAATTAAACAACCACAACTATCAATCATTTACAGATCGACTCTGTTGTGTTTAAATGTTTATAGTGTGTAACAGTCATACATATGTTCCCGTGATAGCTCAGTTGGTAGAGCGGAGGACTGTAGCGGTATATCCAGAGTCATCCTTAGGTCGCTGGTTCAAATCCGGCTCGCGGGACTTGCTTTTTTTCTTTGCTTTGCATGCCAATTTGTACATTGAATTGAAATAATAGAATGATGTCAATGATTTCCCGTGGTCTTTCTTCTAGTCAGTCGTAACAATGAAGTCTTAAACTGTTTTAATGAGGTTGAACGCAATCTACTGGCTATGCACTCCATACATATTCATTGATAAAGGAATACCTTACTGGACTATATTTATCTGAGTAGAGCCACCGTCCTGGTAGTGCGGCGGACAGTAGCGGTTTACCAAAGGCAACCTTAGGTTGCTGGTTCAACTCTGGCTCGCGGGATTGCATTTTTTTTTTGCTCTGCATGATAATTCGTATATTGTAATATTGAATTACGAAAATGATGTAGATGATTTCCCGAAGTTTTTCTTATATTCCATCGTTACAATGAAACCTTAAAGTGTTGTTAACAATATTGAACGCAATCTACTGATCATACAATACACCTATATTTTATTGATAATGGAAGATCTCACTACTCGTATATTAATCTGAGTAGAGCCACCATCCTTACAAAGATCTTTCTCTTCAGTCAAAACTTACTGATATCCCTGATGGTTCAACTTCCTCCTCTACTATACGTACATTAGCCTATAGGTCTCAGTTAAGAATTACCTCCCTTACATGACGGTAGCAAGATTATTACGCCCAAGAAATTAGAGCTGCGTAAAGCGGTTGGGCAACTTTTTTGTTAAAAAATCATAAAATGTCATGTTTCTTAGTCGTATAGGGAACATTTGCCAAGTTTGGATGACATTGGGAACTGTTTGATGAAGCTATAACAGTTTAAAGATGCGTAGTAATACACTGCAACAAATAGGCAAAATTGTCAAAAATGAAGGGGTGCCATCAAACCATCGAAATTGTGAAAAAGCAACCTGGTCAACCCCATGTTTTTTTCTGCTTAATTGGACCACCACAGGACTATCTATTGGAACAAGGCACTTTTAGAACCATTGATAATGTATCCAATGTTCCAGAAGTGCATTTCTCTATATGTATAATAGTACAAAATTAATTGTTGTGTGAGACGTATGCAGTAAGAAGTATATATGTGGACGTTTTCTGTCAAACATCTTTATGTTCTAGAGTTATATTAATGACTTATATAGAGCATGAAAAATAACTCATTGCAATTCCATGCAAACTCGAGTCTTCACACAAAATCTTGCAAAATCTCATTTTCAGTTATCTGAACTTTCATACATCTCAGAAATACAAATCAAAATGAAATGAGATTGCTCTAATATTGTCAGAATTTCTTCTACAAGGAATATTTTATTGAACATTTTCAAATCAATGGAAGTTCAGACATCTGAAAACGAGATTACAAATTTATAAACATCATCTTAATAATAACAAGAATACTTAAAATTTTATTTCAAACTACAAACACATTTGTTTTTATTCAAGAACAGTTTGCACGATCGAAATGTTATAAAACATCTAAGGTAACACACAATAATAAATTATTTATTTATCCAGCAAAGAATGCTACACACACGCATATACGAGTATTTGAAGTAGTTAAGTAAGCGTTTTGAGAAAACATGCGCTTGGCCCTGTCCCGCTTTGATCAGACACAAATGAATTCTCGTTACATAACGGCACTTAGCAATCATTACAGATGGATCATATTATCTGTAAAGTTTACATAGTGCATGACAGTTATATAAGTATCCGTGATAGCTCATTTGGAAGAGCGGAGGACTGTAAGTCATCCTTGGGTCGCTGGTTCAAATCCAGCTCGCGGGAATTTGCATTTTATTAATTTGCTTTGCATGATAATTTATACGTTATATTGAATCAATAAAATGATTTAAATGAATTCCCGAGCTCTTTCTTATAGTTAGTCGTTACAATGAAGTCTTTAAATGTTTATAACAAGGTTGAACGCAATCTACTGGTTATGCACTCCATCAATATATATTGATATAGGAAGGCCTCACTGGCCTATTTATATCTGATTAGAGTCACAGTCCTTACAAATATCTTTCTCCTCAGACAAAACTTACTGATATCCCGAATAGTTCAACTTCCTCCTCTACTATACGTCGAGTATACATGTGGACGTTTTTCTCCCACATTCTTTATGTTCTAGAGTTATATTTAGGATTTATATATAGCATACGAGAAGACTCCCACATTCTTTATGTTCGAGAGTTATATTTAGGATTTATATATAGCATACGAGTAGATTCGAACATTATTTAT
Organism: Panopea generosa; assembly: GCA_029582155.1. Classification (NCBI taxonomy): domain Eukaryota; kingdom Metazoa; phylum Mollusca; class Bivalvia; order Adapedonta; family Hiatellidae; genus Panopea; species Panopea generosa. Next base: position 33,503,143 of record CM055900.1, on the reverse strand, counting down.
GTTCGGGGGATATATTTAGGATTTATATATAGCATACGAAAAGACTCCCACATTCTTTATGTTCGAGAGTTATATTTAGAATTTATATATAGCATACGAGTAAACTCCAATATTCTTTATGTTCTAGAGATATATTTCAGATTTATATATAGAATACGAGTAGACTCCCACATTCTTTATGTTCGGGAGATATATTTAGGATTTATATATAGCATACGAGAGACTTCCACATTCTTTATGTTCGGGAGTTATATTTAGGATTTATATATAGCATACGAGAGATTCCCACATTCTTTATGTTCGGGAATTATATTTAGGATTTATATATAGTATACGAGTAGACTCCCACATTCTTTATGTTCGGGAGTTATATTTTTGTTTATATATAGCATACGAGAGACTCCCTCATTCTTTATGTTCTAGAGTTATATTTAGGATTTATATATAGCATACGAGTAGACTCCCACATTCTTTCTGTTCGGGAGCTATATTTAGGATTTATGTATAGCATACGAGAGACTCCCACAGTCTTTATGTTCTAGAGTTATATTTAGGATTTATATATAAAATACGAGTAGATTACCACATTCTTTATGTTCTAGAGTTATATTTAGGATTTATAAATAGAATACGAGAGATTCCCACATTTTTTATGTTCTAGAGTTATAGTTAGGATTTATATAGAGTATACGAGAAGACTCCCACATTCTTTATGTTCTAGAGTTATATTTAGGATTTATAAATAGAATACGAGAAATTCCCAAATTCTTTATGTTCTAGAGTTATATTTAGGATTTATATATAGCATACGAGTAGATTCGAACATTATTTATGTTCGGGAGATATATTAAGGACTTATATAGAGCATAGACTCCCACATTCTTTATGTTCTAGAATTATATTAATGACTTATATAGAGCATGAAAAATATCTTCTTCCAATTTCATGCAAGCTCGCGTATTCACATAAAATCTTCCGAAATCTCATTTTCAGTTATCTGAACTTTCATACATCTCAGAAATACAAATCAAAATGAAATGAGATTGCTCTAATATTGTCAGAATTCTTCTGCTAAGGATATTTTATTAAAAGTTTTTAATTCAAGAACATATTGCATGATCGAAACCTTATTAAACTACTAAGGATACACACAATATTAAGTTATTAACTTATCCAGCAAAGTATTGTACACATACGTATACTACAAGTATTTGAATTGTTTTAGTTAGCGGTAATATACCGGTATTTGAATTGTTTAAGTTAGCGGTATAATACCAGTAGTTGAATTGTTTTAGTTAGCGGTTTAAGTTACCTGTATAATACCGGTATTTGAATTGTTTTAGTTAGCGGTATAATACCAGTATTTGAATTGTTTTAGTTAGCGGTTTTAGTTAGCGGTATAATACCGGTATTTGAATTGTTTTAGTTAGCGGTATAATACCAGTATTTGGATTGTTTTAGTTAGCGGGTTTAGTTAACGGTATAATACCGGTATTTAAATTGTTTTAGTTAGCGGTATCATACCGGTATTTGAATTGTTTTAGTTAGCGGTATAATACCGGTATTTGAATTGTTTTAGTTAGCGGTATAATACCAGTATTTGAATTGTTTTAGTTAGCGGTTTTAGTTAGCAGTATAATACCGGTATTTGAATTGTTTTAGTTAGCGGTATAATACCAGTATTTGGATTGTTTTAGTTAGTGGGTTTAGTTAGCGGTATAATACAGGTATTTGAATTGTTTTAGTTAGCGGTTTCGAGATAAGATGCGCTTGTTCCTGTCCCACCTTGATAAGAAACAAATAAATTATATTTACACAACGGCATTTACCAACTATTACAGATAGATCCTGTTATCTGTAAAGTTTTTATAGAGTGGGACAGTCATACATATGTTCCCGTGATAGCTCAGTTGGTAGAGCGGAGGACTGTAGCGGTATATCCAAAGTCATCCTTAGGTCGCTGGTTCAAATCCGGCTCGCGGGATTTGTTTTTTTTTTAAATATTCTTTGCATGATAATTTATACATTGTATTGAATTGATAAAATGGTATAGATACTTTCCCGAGGTCTTTCCTATATACGATCGTTACAATGATGTCTGAAAATTAGGTTGAACACAATTTACTTGATTTGCAATCCATCCATTTTTATTGATAGAGGAAGACGTCACTGGTCTATATTTATCTGAGAAGAGCCACCGCTCGCGGGGCTTGCATTTCTTTCTTTGCTTTGTATGATAATGTATTCTTTATATTGAATTAAGAAAGTGGTGTAGATGATTTCCCGAGGTATTTCTTATATTCTATCGTTACAAAAATCGTCTTAGGATGTTTAACGGTATTGTACGCAATATTGTTTATTGATAAAGGATGTTCTCACTACTCGTATATAAATCTGAGTAGAACCACCGTCCTTCCAAAGATCTTTCTCCTCAGACATAACTTACGTATATCCCGAATGGTTCAACTTACTCCTAAACTATAGGTACTAGTATACATGTGGACGTTTTCTCTCAAAAATTCTTGATGCTCTAGAGTTATATATATAAGAGCAAGAAAAATAACTAATTGCAATTTCATGCAAGCTCACGTATCCACACAAAATCTTGCAAAATATTGTTTTCAGTTATTTGAACTTTCATACATCTTATCAATACAAATCAAAATGAAATGTGACTGGTCTAATATTTTTAAAATTTCTTGTGCCGAGAACATTTTATTGGTCTTTTTCAAGTCAACGGAAGTTCAGACAATTGGAAACGAGATAACAAAGTTTATATACAACAACTAAAGGACAATACAATGACTTACAATTTTACTTCAAACTAGAAACATATGTTTTTATTTCAAGAACATTTTGCACAATCGAAACCTTTTAAAACATCTAAGATAAGTTATTTTATCTAGCAAAAAATGCTACACACACGTATATACCGGTATCTGAAGTAGTTTAGTAAGCGTTTCGAGATAATACGCGCTTGGTCCTGTCCCGCCTTGATCAGAAACAAATGAATACAATTACACAACGGCATTTATCAACCATTACAAATAGATCATGTTATCTGTAAAGATTTCATAGTGTGTGACAGTAAATCATGTGTTCCCGTGATAGCTCAGTTGGTAGAGCGGAGGACTGTAGCGGTACATCCAAAGTCATCCTTAGGTCGCTGGTTCAAATCCGGCTCGCGGGACTTGCATTTTTTAATATGCGTTGCATGATTATTTATTCATTATATCGATTTAATAAAATAGTGGATACTTTCCCGAGGTCTTTCTTATATTCGGTCGTTACAATGAAGTCTTAAACTGTTTTAATGATGTTGAACGCAATTTACTGGCTATGCACTCCATACATATTCATTGATAAAGGAATACCTCACTGGACTATATTTATCGGAGTAGAGCTACCGTTCTTCCAAAGATCTTTCTTCTCAGACAAAATTTTCTGATATCCCAAATTCTTCAACTTCCTCCTCAACTATACGTACATTAACCTAGTATACTTGTGGACATTTTCTCCCCCTCATTCTTTATGTTCTAGAGTTATATTAATGACTTATAAAGAGCATAGAAATAACTGATTGCAATTTCATGCAAGCTCGCGTAATCACACACAATCTTGCAAAATCTCGGCTTTAGTTATCTGAATTTTCATTTATCTCAGAAATACAAATAAAAATGAAATGAGATTGGTCAGAATTTCTTCTGCTAAGAACATTTTATTGGTATTTATCAAATCAACTGGAAGTTAAGACAATTGAAAACGAGATTACAAAATATATATACAACATATATATATATATATCTAAAGGACAACACAATTGCTTGAAAATTACTTCTAACTACAAACATAATTATGTTTTTAATTCAAGAACAGTTTGTATGATCGAAACCTTATAAAACATCTAAGGTTACACCCAATAATAATAATTGATTTATCCAGTTAAGAATGCTACACACACTTATGGATCTTTATGGTGACAATTTCAGCATGGTATCTAAAGACAAAGTACTTGGCATATTTACTGATAACAACCCAACCTGGAAAAATCATGTAGATCATATAATGTAAGAACATTTCGTCAAATGTTTGGCTCCTGTCACGTATTTAAACAATATCTAAGCAATTACCATAGAATTCAGTTTTATAAAGCTTATATTCAACCTCATATAGATTATTGTAATGTTATATGGGGTAGCGCCTGTCAAATAGAATATTGAGACTCCAAAAACGTGCTTGCAAAATCATCTTAGATTACAATATTGAAAACTCATTAGAAATTTTGCAGAAATTAAAAATATTAACAATATTTGACAGAGTATATCTTAGAAAAGCAAAATTTATGTACAAAATAGTCTATAACCCCACTATACGTAAATGAAATGTTTTATATCAGACAAACAAATAAAAATGCACCTGTAACACGGTCAAATTCTTCAAATAATTCCATACTACCTAAACCGAAAAAAGAAATATTTAAACAAAGTTTAACATACTCTGGTCCAATAATATGAAATAATCTACCAGTAAATATTAAAAAAAAAACTTCAGTTATGGTATTTCAAAGCAATTTAATCAAATGGATGAAAAATGTGTAATCCTAAATGTTTTCTGTGCATCTGTGTCTAGAATCTTTAAAACAGTTACATACCACAACGCTCTGTAAATAAATGTTTTCTATAAATATAATGCTATCAACCCATTTCGAATTTTGACATGTTTTATGAGAGAATGTGTGTGAAGAGTCTTGTGTGTGAAGAAGAAATTTGTTGTTGTTTTTAGTATTGTCTGCACTGAATATTTCACGTACATGTTTATTTCATTTTTGTATATCTTGTAAATAATAGAGGGCCGCATGGAAGATTAGTTTTAAACTAAATGTGTTACCTTCTATAAATAAAGTCGCTTATCTTATCTTATCTGATCTTATCTTATATACCAGTATTTGAAGTAGTTTAGTTTGTGTTTGGATATAACATGCGCTTGGCCCTGTCCCGCTTTAATCATTATGACACAATAATAAGTTATTGATATATCCAGCTAAGAATTCTACACAGAGATATATACGCGTGTTTGAAGTAGTTTAGTTAGCGATTTTAGATAACGTGCGCTTGGCCCTGTTCCGCCTCATTGATTTAATTCTAATTACACAACGGGACTTATCAATCATTACAGACAAATCCTGTAATAAGTAAAGTGTTTATAGTGTGTGACAGTCAATCATGTGTTCCCGTGATAGCTCAGTTGGTAGAGCGGAGGACTGTAGCGGTATATCCAAAGTCATCCTTAGGTCGCTGGTTCAAATCCGGCTCGCGGGACTTCTATTTTTTTAATTTGCTTTGCATTATATTGAATTAATAAAATGGTGTAGATGATTTCTGGAGGTATTTCTTATATTTGATCGTTACAGTGAAGTATTAAATTGTTTATAACGAGGTTGAACATAATTTAATGGTTATGCACTCCATCCATTTTTATTGATAAAAGAATACCTCACTGGCCTATATTTATCTGAGTAGAACCACCGTCCTTACAAAGATCTTTCTCCTCAGACAAAACTTACAGGTTTCCCTCCTTAATCGTTTATAAGTTACTGCTAAACTATACGTACTTTAACCTAGTATACATGTGGACGGTTTCTGTCCCACATTCTTAATGTTCTGGAATTATATTAATGACTTATGCAGAGCATGAAAAATAACTCATTGCAAATTTCACGCAAGCTCGCCTATTCACACGAAACCTCGTTTTCAGTAATATGAACTTGCATTCATCTCAGTAAACACATCCAAATGAAATGGAATTGTTCTAATATTGCCAATTTAATTTGCAAAGATAATTTTATAGGTATTTCTCAAACCAAATGGACGTTCAGACAATTGAAATCAAGATTACAAAATTTATATACATCAACTAAAAAACAATACAATGATTTTAAATTTTATTTCAAACTACAAACATATGTTTTTAATTCAAGAACAGTTTGCATGATCGAAAGCTCATACAACATCTAAGGTAACACACAATAATAAGTTATTAACTTATCCAGTTAATTATGCTACACGCACGTATATACCAGTATTTGAATTAATAATATTTTAGTTTTAACTTAGCATTTTGAAATAACATGCGCTTGGCCCTATCCCGCTGTAATCAGACACAAATTAATCCTAATTACACAACGGCACTTATCAACCAGTACAGATAGATCATGTTATCTTTAAAGATTTCATAGTGTGTGACAATCAAACATGTGTTCCCGTGATAGCTCAGTTGGTAGAGCGGAGGACTGTAGCGGTACATCCAAAGTCATCCTTAGGTCGCTGGTTCAAATCCGGCTCGCGGGATTTGCATTTTTTAATTCTGCATGGTAATTTATACATTGTATTGAATTGATAAAATGGTATAGATACTTTCCCGAGGTCTTTCTTATATTCGATCGTTACAATGAAGTCTTAAACTGTTTTAAATGAGGGTTGAATGCAATTTACTGGTAACTCAATTTGATAAAGGAAGGACTCACTGGACTATATTAAACTGAGTAGAGCGACCGTCCTTCCAAAGATCTATCTCCTCAGACAAAACTGATATCCTTAATGGTTCAGCTTCCTCCTCAGCTATACGTACATTAACCTAGTATACTTGTGGATATTTTCTCTCCCACATTCTTTGTGTTTGGGAGTTATATCAATGACTTATATCGAACATAAAAAAATAATTCTTTGCAATTTCATGTAAGCTCGCGTATTCAAATAAAATCTTGCGAAATCACGTTTTCTGTTATCTGCACTTTCTACAATGAATATTTTTATTGGCGTTTTTAGATAAATGGAACTTCCGACAATTGAATACGAGATTTTGCGATATGATTTGTGTAAAAAAAGTTAAGATATAACTGTTTACAAAATTTATATTCTGTTACTAAAAAACAACACAATGACTTGAATGTTCACATCATGGTTCGAAATCAGTTGTCTGAAAGTAATTTCTGAACGCTTAATTTGCCAAGTAAGCACTCTTTCGCCTGATTTTTTTTATCAATATTTAAGATTTAAATGCCCTGTCTTTCCTTGATTTCGTATTTCTAATATATGTCCTAAACTATATATATATATTATGTTTATGTTGCGTATTTGTTTCATTCGATTCAAAAATACCTAAATATATATATATACCTGATATAACTGTAGCAACATGGATCTACTACAAGCACATTGTAATTTGTTCCAAAAAATAATAATAAACATTGTTTTGGAACATATATCGCCGTTTTTTTTATTTTTGCTATTTACAATGCAATCAGATGTTACTCTTCGCGACGTTTTGTATTACTTTAAGCAATGCAAACTCTGTTTGTTCCGTCTCCGGTAATACAAACATAAAATGATCACTATATGCCTTAACCTTCAAAAGTTATATTCTTATTATAGAAATGTTCGTACATAGTAGTATATAATATAAACATACTAATCATGTCATGTGACTGTTTATCAGGACTGATGTACTCAACAAGCTAAAATGATCATAAAAAAGTATATTAATTACACCTTTCTACCTACCACAATGCAAGTAAATCCAATCATTCTGCAAATATATTTACGAGTTCTTACGTGTCTGTCGTGTTATTATCTGTCACCTCTTATACATTTGTATTCTTTGAACACTGCATGGGGCCATTCGCGGCATGATTTGTTTGATTCCTTGTTTGCAGATAAATTTGTATCGTTACTAATAAATGTCCATCGACACAATATCTCGTTTTACAAAACAATGCACTCGAGTGACATTTGACCTCACTGTGACAAAAAAATCAACATTAAACTCGTGTATATTTCTATCTTGATGACTGAGCGTTGACAAAAGATACCATCAGGGTATTAACTTGGCGTCTTTTCTTGATCGTATGTTTGTCTACATACCAGGGTGTTATAAAATACGACATAAAAAGAACGATTATTCTATTCGCAAATTATAAAAAAATGCATAAATGAAAGATGCTCAAGCTTACGCGAACAGTCATATATGACTACTGTTTACTTACACGAGATACCATGTGTATGTAATTTAACATCGACGTGCATTACGCCGCATATGTAATTATATTTTAGTACACCTCTCTATATGCATGAGATGGTTCGTGATTAGGCATATTTTCTTGCATAATTTTAAGGTCAACATATCTTCAACACGTTTAAGAGAATATGAGATAATGTTAACTTTGGTATAAGGTATTAAGGACAATACTGCACTTTGAGTCAAGGTAAATATGTATATTGATAACTGTAGTAAATTATAATTTATAAACCATAAACCATTTTTAGTATTAATTTTTTAATTGCAGCAGGGAAAACGTACTATAAGAATTTACTATGATTATTAATTAGGATTGAGTGGGGACTACTCGCTACTAAACCATTTCTTCCAGACGCTTAATGGCTATCAGGAATTAATAAATTCAAATCATGAACTGCTTATGTACCAACAAGTCTGACTTTGTACAACTAATTTGAAATAAAAGTTACAACAATATTTTGGAAAGGAATATCAAATGCATCACCACAATATGACATTAAATTAAAAAGATTTAATGGTGATATGGCTCTAAAATCAGATGTAACTAATTTTGAATATTGAGATTAATACATGTCTCTCACCGCTAAAGTCGTAGGTTCGAGTCATGCTTGCTCCATAAGTGAGGAAGTTTGCCAGTTACTTGCGGAAGTACGGTGGTTCTACTCAGATTCCTCCACCAATAAAAATTGACATGTCGTATATAACCTGAAATGTGTTGAAAATGGCGTTAAACCCCATTTAAAATTACATGTCTTATAAGAAGTTTTACAGGTATAACTTGAGTAATTTGAGTAATAGTGATTTAAATATCATTTACATCTAAATAACGCATGCCATGAAATATGACTGCCAAGGTATAAAGTAAATAACTTTTTCATAAAAATCCTACTACAGCAATTGCACCCAACAATATAATCAAAACACATTAAATAACATTCCACAGCTAAAATCGAAATCAAATAGTTTTACATTGATCAGGTTACCATGGCAAATATAGCGGTAATTGGAGCAGGTGTTGTCGGTCTTTCTACCGCGATTAACATCCAAAAGGTCATACCTGGGTCAAATGTGAAGGTCATCTCAGAAAAATTCGATGCCGATACAACATCTTCTGGGTGCGGGGGTATCTTCCTGCCTTCGCTGCCAGCCCACCCAGGAACTCCAGGACATTTGTTGAAGTAATATTTGGTATATTTTCAAAATATATTTTAAGTATCTTCAAATCGTTACTTTAAAGTGTTGCGACGCTTTTTAAAGCATTTGCCCGGTACTTAACATAGTTTTGAAAGACCACTTACACGCGCATATAAGCTGATAAGCGTCTATGCAAACATGTGCGAAGATAAACATTAGCGCACAAATGTATGTCATTGTTTGATCTTTTAATCAGGCTTACCGCTCTACAGTTGTTTGTCTCTATACTTATAGAAGTTGTAGTTGTTGTCATGCACTTGACACATATGTATATAACTCTGCATATAATGCATTTATTATATTTTGCCCTTTCTGTATTTCATTTGCTTTTAAAATGTATAATGGCTTATAAAGTTCACGTTTGATATAGATTCTTACATTTATCATATAGTTTACCTTTTCCTTTTGCAAGAAAATGGGCGCAGAACTCTTGGACATTTTATCAACAACTGGTTACCGGTCCCGAGGCTGGGAAATGTGGAGGAGTCATATTGACAGGCTACCGTCTCGGCAAAACAGAATACGAGGTTTTTATTGAAATACTAACATGACTATATAAAAATCTAATTCAATATTTACCATTAAAATGTTTTGATAAAATGTCCAAAAACCATTACATCGCTGTTTATTAGTTCTGCGTTTGTAAATGATAGACCCTTGAGCTAGAACCCATTACTTAGTGATAAAAGAAATAAATAAAATTACTATAGTGAAGTGCTCAGACTCAATTTAAACGGTTTAAAAGTAGTGTGTCAGGAAAAATGCAATACAACTCACTCCCCCCCCCCCCCCACCCCTCCCCGCCAAAAAAAACAACAACAAAAAAAAAACAATAAACAAACAAACAAACACACAAACAAACAAACAAACAAACAAACAAACAAACAAACAAAAACAACAACTATACGCACGTACAAAACACTCCGCAGTTATTGGTTTGGTGAATTCAAAAGGGTTGTCCAATTCTAAAATTAAATACTACGCCGACACTATTTGAAGACGTTTCTCAGAAGAAAAAAACAAATTTAACAATATGTATTCAGTACGACATACCAAATTAAAATAAAATTGCAGTTTGAAATGTCACAAAATGCATCACAGTTTTAAGCGGGAAAATCATGTTAGTCTTACCTAAGAGCGCGAACCAAGTTAAGAACCCAACTTTTCACTATATCATTATGGGTTGTTTAATAGATATGAATATAATTATGAGGGTTCAGTGGGTATATCTAAGCATGATAGATAAGGAAATAAAGTTTTTTCCTAATCATTATTTTTAAAACCCCTGATATAATGCGTTGCAAAGAAACCGAAATAGAAAAATTAAATCGTCAGGTATTCTACTAACAAAACTGTTTTAAAAATAATCTACCTCAAGTTTAGTGTCACAGGATACCATATGTATGTAAAAAAGATAAACTATACCCTATGTCTTTGTGAAAAACATAATTAGTAGACAGAACTAAGTTTGGAAATAGTAGGGACTAATAATCTAGTTTAAATATCATTACATGGAACCAAGCAGTTACTTCCGTCTCTATCTAAATTGCTGATATTTGCATCATTCTCGTTAATACATTCATTCCCATTGATTATCTCTGGATTCATTCCATGCCTGTGCAACTATTCATTGTGTCCGTCTGTTGTACACGTTTTTGGATGAAAATTTATCACCAACTATGGCATAAAAACATATAAAATATGTACGTCTTCATAAACTTCGTTTACATAATAAATTACAATGTGTTGGTAAAAAAACTAATATATAAGAAAATATTCTTTACTTTGCCCAGCAGTATAGTACTGGTTGGAAATTTCTAAGATAGATGCTATTTTTAGTAAGCATTATAAAGACTTTGATGATCGAGGACGTTTACAAAATGTAATATTTTGTTGGAATCATATTTCCTTTTGTTGATTTTTATTGTTTGTGTATTTGGTGTCGAAAACCAACACATATACGCACGCACGAACACACACACGCACGCACGCACGCACGCACGCACGCACGCACGCACACACACACACACACACACACACACGCATGTTCATAAACATTCGATAGAGATACTCAAAACTCTATGATTACTTCGCAATCAAGCTTAATAATTTGATATAAACCAACACTGTGAACCTTCCTAACAACTATTTGTTTTAGTTTTGAGCTCATAAACTTTTATAATATTCTTCTATCATAAAAAAGCGTCTCCTTATATCAGCTCAGTGCGTGTTCTATTTGCATGTTTAGGATCCGTTATACAAGGACATTGTGTTCAGTTATAGAAAACTGACGGATGTGGAACTAAATAAACTAGGGTTCTCTGCTGTGTACAAGTAAGTCGTACTATAAATATAGCAACAGTCTTCCGATGTAATTACAAATGTTAACTTGTTAATACACTGAGGGACTTTATACATGCAAAAGCCGGATTTTGTAAAACTAAACAAGTTTCATGTTTGTCAATTTTAATAAAATGAGACAACAATACACATGCACATACGCCTAACAAATCATGTGAATTGTATTGGAAAATATTAACAATTTCCTAAGAATTAACAAGCAACACCCCTAATCACCAACATTGCCATTGGTAGCAGTTGTAACTATCATTTACAGTAATATAGGCACACACGCCCGCCTCATTGAAAGCACAATAGTTGGAATGTTGTTCCACCCCAGACCCAAGGCGTAGGGAAGTTCAGTAACGTTTCTCGGTTGGTAGCTAACGAGCGTCAATGCATCTCTACTCACCCTTGACATATTCAGTTGGAGTTTGGTGTTTTTAAAATATCTAAGTGCATCATCAATGAAGATTATCTACGTTTGATTGTCTTATCAAGTGTCTTCGTAAAATATCAAATATATCCACTGCCTGGCTATAACCAAACATTTGAACTGGAATGATACTATAACTATGTGTTTCATTTTGCTGTTTCTAAACTCGACGGTTTATTTGCAGGCACGGGTACCAGGTAACTACTCTAGTGTTGAACCAGACAAAATACCTTAAATGGCTGATGAAAAGGTGAAAACATAAGTGCTAGTAATATGCAGAAAATTAGTTAGTTACCTAATTACCAAAAAACAGAAATGTACGTACTTATTGAAATTCAGAAACATATATATAATCGGAATAAAAGTAACATAGCTACAAACAACAGACGCAAACAAATCTAAATGCAGAAACAGTTTAACAAAATGTAAAAACATACTGAATGAATTGCAAAAACATGGTTACCAGAATACAAAAATAATGTTTCCGAAATTCTGAAATATAGTATCACACATAACATAGTGCAGCTAAGTCAGACAAAAGTGTCCCATATCTATTCAATATATAAATATAACGGCACGACTTCCCTACACAACTGTACACTGTATTTCAGGTTTGTACAGAACGGAGGAGAGTTTGAACGAAGAAAAATAAACAATTTGGAAGAGGTAAATTAAATCATGAATGATAGTACCATATTGCCTCTATATAATATACTCTACCAACCGTCATATACAAGTATATCATGGGAACAAATATTTTATAACAAAATACTGAAAATCGGGTTTTCTTAAAAAATATTTTTGAATATAAACTTCAATATATATTCAAGTCAATTTCAATTAGAATGGCAATAATAATGCTTCATTACCTTAACAGGTTTAGGATTGACGAACAAAGCCATAATTTAGAAATGGAAGTTAGTTGTTTGGAACAAACAATGTGTATGAATATTGCAATCATAAAAATATGAAAGTCGCGCTCATGGGTTGCAGTTCACTTATATATTTCCCATGGAGCGCTGCATACACGTATCAGCCCCTAGAAAAGATTTTAACTAAGACTTGCCAATATTCAACTGTCATATTGAGAGAACCATAACATTCTAAAACTTAAAACATACATATTTAGGAAGCCGGGACGAATTTATGTACATGTGGAATATAGGCATTAAAATATGGACGAACTCTTATTGGAGTTAATCATGAGTTTTAACAAGCTTGTTACAAGCAAGTTTGCTTCAATTTCTATTGTACAAAATTAATTAAGCAATAATAAACGCTTTACGCAGCTTTTATTGACCTGAAGAAGAGTTTTGACAATTTATACAGAAACGCTTTATGGTTGAAACTATACAAAACTGGCATACAGGGTAAAATCTTACGGGTCATTAAAAATATGTATGAAAAGGTCATGTGTTAAAAGATGTAACAATTTTTCTGACTTTTTTGAATATTCGATAGGTTTACGTCAAGAGGAGGTGATTTCGCCTATTTTAGTATCTCTATTCATGGAAGACTTAGAACTGTATTTGCAAAATAAGGCTGATTCTGGATTATTGATTGATGACATAGTATTAATAATATTGATTTTGGCCGATGATATGGTGATTTTAGGCAAATCACCAGAAGAGTTACAAAATAACATTTTACATAAATATTGTTATATTTGGAGTTTGGAAGTAAAAAGTTCTAAAACAAAAATTATGATCTTTCGAAAACGCGGACGTCTAGTACATGGCGAAAATTTGTCATATAATGTGCAAAATGGTGAGGTTGTAGATGATATTAATAACTTGGGTACCATTTTTGATTATACTGTTAATTTTTCATTGAATAACGAACATTTAGTAGGTAAAGCTCTAAAGGGTTTAAACGTTCTATTGATAAATTGTAAGAAAATACATTTAAACCCCAAATTTTTGTGTCAGTTATTTGATTTATTTGTTGGATCAGTATTTTGTTAATCTTCTGAAATATGGGGTTTCACTAAGTCCAAGGAAATTGAACGTCTTCATTTAAGATTTTGTAAACGTCTTTTGAACGTTAAGTTAAGTACATGTACAGCAGGCGTTTACGGTGAACTTGGACGTTATCCGCTTTACATTACCCGATATAGTAGAATTATAAAGTATTGGTGTAAAATTAATAATACTGACAATATCATTATAAATAAATTATATCAACAAGGTGTAAATGATTGTGCAAAAGGATGTAAAAAGTGGGTTTCCAATGTTAAGAATCTATTAAATGATTATGGGTTTTCTTACTTAGTTACAGATGCTTCTTTTGATAAAAAAAATTTCCTTGTTTATTCAAAAAGCGTGTTATTGATTGTTTTATTCAAGAATGGTCATGTTAACAATAGTCATGTTATAGAAGAGTACAAATATTTCAAAGGTAGTTTTGCATACGAACAATGTTTAGATATTCTCCAAAACGATTTAAGATTGCTTGTTACTAGAATAAGATTATCAGCACATACTCTTAGAATTCAAACAGGTCGTTATGCAAGAAATCACTTTCCAAGAAATGAGAGATATTGTCTTTGTTGTTACACTACTGAGATAGAAGATATATACCATTTTATTTGCATCTGTCCTTGCTACAGTGATTTTAGAAAGACGTATATAAATAAACATGTTTTTCAAAGACCGTCTATGTACAAGCTTATGGAATTGCTTAAAACAAATGATAAAAGTATTTTAGTCAGTTTTGCTCAGTACATTAAGAAATCTCTGAAATTAAGAAACAGCATTTTAAACGTTTAATAGTTTATGTAAATATATTGAATATTTTTTATCTATTTTTGGAAACATTCACTAAATCAATGAAAGAAAAGCATTTAAATATTTAATAAATTTGTTCATCCTCTTATTTTTATGAATTTATGACTTAAAAATTGTTCATGCATTATTTCGATATTGATAATAAAAAAAAAAGAACTTACTTTAAATGTAAAAGAATAAATGGCGGTACAAATTATTTATTAATTAACAATATATTTTACGTGATTTTATGTATTGTAAATATGTTATTATGACGACGTATTATGTACAAGTCTGAAATAAAATATCTGATCTGTTCTGTTCTATTCTGTCTCCAATAAATTAAACCATCTTATTTCAACTCAGATTTAATATATTTATATTATCAAGTTTCTTGTCATTTTGCGATATTTCTGACATTTTCACATATTGGTTCCCACCAGAAAGGCAACTTACAGGGCGCAGATTTCTGGTTTCAGTGATCTATCAGTTGTTGTGTTACCGAACTAACACTTAAGTGATATTGTACACGGAGGCCAAAATAAAAAATAAACTAGTATCAAACCAGTGCCGGTGTTCATGAGTGTGACAATTGATAATTTCCAGAAGCCATTCATTTTCATTTGTATGTTAAAAAAGAAAACAGCGAAAAGTACAGCTTAAAATATATATTAACATGGAATCTTTATTTTAAAAAGTCATCAAAATAATACAAATGCATTAGATAAAATAAAATTTTGTCATGAACCGAAGGGCTAACGTGACAACAATCGTGTCTGATCATCTTTGAACATAATTTGTTACTACCAAAAGGTAAGAAAAAAGTAGAAATCTGTTTCTTATATGATCTATATGATTAACGCTTAGGAAAGGTAATATTTTAAACGTTTATCTGACTGTTGCAAGTTTGTAGGAAGGTATGATGTAATCGTCAACAGTACTGGTTTAGGAAGCAGAGAGCTGAATGGAGATGCTCAGATGTATCCGGTCAAAGGTCACATAGTCAGGGTAAGTGTGGTTGTAGTTCTATATAATTATCTATGAGTATAACGAGTCTAGACAGTCAGGGCAGAGAGCTGGTTGGAGATGCTCAGATGTATCCGGTCAAAGGTCACATTGTCAGGATGAGTGTGATTGTAGTTCTATATAATTATCTATGAGTATAACGAGTCTAGATAGTGAGGGCAGAGAGCTGGTTGGAGACGCTCAGATGAATCCAATCAAAGGTCACATTGTCAGGGTAAGTGTGATTGTAGTTCTATATAATAATCTATGGGTATAACGAGTCTAGATAGTGAAGGCAGAGAGCTGGTTGGAGAGGATCAGATGTATCCGGTCAAAGGTTACATTGTCAGGGTAAGTGTGATTGTAGTTCTATATAATTATCTATGGGTATAACGAGTCTAGATATTGAGGGCAGAGAGCTGGTTGGAGATGATCAGATGTATCCGGTCAAAGGTTACATTGTCAGGGTTAGTGTGATTGTAGTTCTATATAATTATCTATGGGTATATGGAGTCTTGCTAGTGAGGACAGAGAGCTGGTTGGAGATGCTCAGACGTATCCGGTCAAAGGTTACATTGTCAGGGTAAGTGTGATTGTAGTTCTGTATAATTATCTATGGGTATAGCGAGTCTTGATATTGAGGGCAGAGAGCTGGTTGGAGATGATCAGATGAATCCGGTCAAAGGTCACATTGTCAGGGTAAGTGTGATTGTAGTTCTATATAATTATCTATGTGTATGCCGAGTCTTGATAGTGAGGGCAGAGAGCTGGTTGGAGATGCTCAGATGTATCTGATCAAAGGTCACACTGTCAGGGTAAGTGTGATTGTAGTTCTATATAATTATCTATGGGTATAACGAGTCTAGATAGTGAGGGCAGAGAGCTGGATGGAGATGCTCAGATGTATCCGGTCAAAGGTGACATTGTCAGGGTAAGCGTGATTGTAGTTCTGTATAATTATCTATGGGTATGACGAGTCTAGATAATGAGGGCAGAGAGCTGGTTGGAGATGCTCAGACGTATCCGATCAAAAGTCACATTGTCAGGCTAAGTGTGATTGTAGTTCTATATAATTATCTATGTGTATAACGAGTCTAGATAGAGAGGGCAGAGAGCTGGGTGGAGATGCTCAAACGTATCCGATCAAAGGTCACATTGTTAGGGTAAGTGTGATTGAAGATCTATATAATTATCTATGGGTATAAAGAGTCTTGATAGTGAGGGCAGAGAGCTGGATGGAGATGCTCAGACGTATCCGATCAAAGGTCACATTGTTAGGGTAAGTGTGATTGTAGTTCTGTATAATTATCTATGTGTATGACGAGTCTTGATAGTGAGGACAGAGAGCTGGTTGGAGATGCTCAGACGTATCCGATCAAAGGTCACATTGTTAGGGTAAGTGTGATTGTAGTTCTGTATAATTATCTATGAGTATAACGAGTCTAGATAGTGAGGGCAGAGAGCTGGTTGGAGATGCTCAGATGTATTCGATTAAAGGTCACATTGTCAGGGTAAGAGTGATTGTAGTTCTATGTAATTATCAATGGGTATGACGATTCTTGATAGTTAGGGCAGAGAGCTGGTTGGAGATGCTCAGATGTATCCGATCAAAGGTCACATTGTCAGGGTAAATGTAAATGTAGTTCTATATAATTATCTATGGGTATGACGAGTCTTGACAATGAAGGCAGAGAGCTGGTTGGAGATGATCAGATTTATCCGATCAAATGTCACATTGTCAGGGTAAGTGTGATTGTAGTTCTATATAATTATCTATGGGTATAACGAGTCTAGATAGTGAGGGCAGATAGCTGGTTGGAGATTTTCAGACGTATCCGATCAAAGGTCACATTGTTAGGGTAAGTGTGATTGAAGTTCTATATAATTATCTATGGGTATAACGATTCTTGATAGTGAGGGCAGAGAGCTGGTTGGAGATGCTCAGACGTATCCGATTTAATGTCACATTGTCAGTGTAAGTATGATTGTAGTTCTGTATAATTATCAATGGGTATAACGATTCTTGATAGTGAGGGCAGAGAGCTGGTTGGAAATGATCAGATGTATCCGGTCAAAGGTCACATTGTCAAGGAAAGTGTGATTGTAGTTCTGAATAATTATCTATTGGTATAACGAGTCGAGATAGTGAGGGCAGAGAGCTTGTTGGAGATGCTCAGATGTATCCGGTCAAAGGTTACATTGTCAGGGTAAGTGTGATTGTAGTTCTGTATAATTATCTATGGGTATAACGAGTATTGATAGTGAGGGCAGGGAGCTGATTGGAGATGTTCAGACCTATCCGATCAAAGGTCACATTGTCAGAGTAAGTGTGATTGTAGTTCTATATAATTGTCTATGTGTATAACGAGTCTTGATACTGAGGGCAGAATGCTGGTTGGAGATGATCAGACGTATCCGACCAAAGGTTACATTGTCAGGGTAAGTGTGATTGTAGTTCTATATAATTATCTATGTGTATAACGAGTCTTGATAGTGAGGGCAGAGAGCTGGTTGGAGATGCTCAGACGTATCCGATCAAAGGTCACATTGTTAGGGTAAGTGTGATTGTAGTTCTATATAATTATCTATGTGTATAACGAGTCTTGATAGTGAGGGCAGAGAGCTGATTGGAGATGCTCAGACCTATCCGATCAAAGGTCACATTGTCAGAGTAAGTGTGATTGTAGTTCTATATAATTATCTATGTGTATAACGAGTCTTGATAGTGAGTGCAGAGAGCTGGTTGGAGATGCTCAGACGTATCCGATCAAAGGTCACATTGTTAGGGTAATTGTGATTGTAGTTCTATATAATTATCTATGGGTATAACGAGTCTTGATAGTGAGGGCAGAGAGCTGGTTGGAGATGATCAGACGTATCCGATCAAAGGTTACATTGTCAGGGTAAGTGTGATTGTAGTTCTATATAATTATCTATGGGTATAACGAGTCTAGATAGTGAGGGCAGAGAGCTGGTTGGAGATGCTCAGACGTATCCGATCAAAGGTGACATTGTCAGGGTAAGTGTGATTGTAGTTTTATATAATTATCTATGGGTATAACGAATCTAGAGAGTGAGGGCAGAGAGCGGGTTGGAGATGCTCAGATGTATCTGATCAAAGGTCACATTGTCAGGGTAAGTGTGATTGTAGTTCTTTATAATTATCTATGGGTATAACGAGTCTAGATAGTGAGGGCAGAGAGCTGGTTGGAGATGCTCAGATGTATCCGATCAAAGGTTACATTGTCAGGGTGTGATTGAAGTTCTATATAATTATCTATGGGTATAACGAGTCTTGATAGTGAGGGCAGAGAGTTGGTTGGAGATGCTCAGACCTATCCGATCAAAGGTTACATTGTCAGGGTAAGTGTGATTGTAGTTCTATATAATTATCTATGGGTATAACGAGTCTAGATAGTGAGGTTAGAGAGCTGGTTGGAGATGCTCAGATGTATCCGATCAAAGGTCACATTGTCAGGGTAAGTGTGATTGAAGTTCTATATAATTATCTATGGGTATAACGGGTCTTGATAGTGAGGGCAGAGAGCTGGTTGGAGATGCTCAGATGTATCCGAACAAAGGTTACAGTGTCAGGGTAAGTGTGATTGTAGTTCTATATAATTACCTATGGGTATAACGAGTCTAGATAATGAGGGCAGGGAGCTGGTTGGAGATGCTCATACGTATCCGATCAAATTTCATATTGTCAGGGTAAGTGTGATTGAAGTTTTGTATGATTATCTATGAGTATAACGAGTCTAGATAGTGAGGTTAGAGAGCTGGTTGGAGACGCTCAGATGTATCCGATCGAATGTCACTTTGTCAGGGTAAGTGTGATTGTAGTTCTATATAATTATCTATGAGTATAACGAGTCTAGATAGTGAGGGCTGAGAGCTTGTTGGAGATGCTCAGACGTATCCGGTCAAAGGTCACATTGTCAGTGTAAGTGTGATTGTAGTTCTATATAATTAACTATGAGTATAACGAGTCTAGAGAGTGATGGCAGAGAGCTTGTTGGAGATGCTCAGACGTATCCTATCAAAGGTCACATTGTCAGGGTAAGTGTGATTGTAGTTCTATATGATTATATATGTGTATGATGAGTCTAGACAGTGAGGGAAGAGATCTTGTTGGAGATGCTCAGATGTATCCGATCAAAGGTTACATTTTCAGGGTAAGTGTGATTAAAGTTCTATATAATTATCTAAGTGTATAACAAGTCTAGATGGTGAGGACAGAGAGCTTGTTGGAGATGATCAGATGTATCCGATCAAAGGTCACATTGTCAGGGTAAGTGTAATGGTACTTTTATATAATTATCTACGTGTATAACGAGTCTTGAAAGTGAGGACAGAAAGCTGGTTTGAGATGCTCAGATGTATGCGATCAAAGATCACATTGTCATTGTAAGTCGGATTCTACTTCTATATAATTATCTATGTGTAAAACGAGTCTTGATAGTGAGGACAGAGAGCTGGTCTGAGATGCTCAGATGTGTCTGATCAAAGGTCACATTGTCAGGGTAAGTGTGATTGTAGTTCTGTATAATTATCTATGTGTATGACGAGTCTAAATAGTGAGGGCAGAGAGCTGGTTGGAGATGCTCTGATGTATTCGATCAAAGGTCACATTGTCAGGGTAAGACTGATTGTAGTTCTATATAATTATCAATGGGTATGACGATTCTTGATAGTAAGGGCAGAGAGCTGGTTGGAGATGCTCAGATGTATCCGATCAAAGGTCACATTGTGAGGGTAAGTGTGATTGTAGTTCTATATAATTATCTATGTGTATGACGAGTCTTGATAGTGAGGGCAGAGAGCTGGTTGGAGATGCTCAGATGTATTCGATCAAAGGTCACATTGTCAGGGTAAGTGTGATTGTAGTTCAATATAATTATCTATGGGTATGACGAGTATTGATAATGAGGGCAGAGAGCTGGTTGGAGATGCTCAGATGTATCTGATCAAAGGTCACATTGTCAGGATTAGTATGACTGTATTTCTATATAATTATCTATGTGTATGCCGAGTCTTGATATTGAGCGCAGAGAGCTTGTTGGAGATGCTCAGATGTATTCGATCAAAGGTCACATTGTCAGGGTAAGAGTGATTGTAGTTCTATGTAATTATCAATGGATATGAGGATTCTTGACAGTAAGGGCTGAGAGCTGGTTGGAGATGCTCAGATGTATCCGATCAAAGGTCACATTGTCAGGGTAAATGTAAATGTAGTTTTATATAATTATCTATGTGTATGACGAGTCTTGACAATGAGGGCAGAGAGCTGGTTGGAGATGATCAGATTTATCCGATCAAATGTCACATTGTCAGGGTATGTGTGATTGTAGTTCTATATGATTATCTATGTGTATGACGAGTCTTGACAATGAGGGCAGAGAACTGGTTGGAGATGCTCAGATGTATCCAATCAAAGATCACATTGTCATTGTAAGTCGGATTCTACTTCTATATAATTATCTATGTGTAAAACGAGTCTTGATAGTGAGGACAGAGAGCTGGTCTGAGATGCTCAGATGTATCTGATCAAAGGTCACATTGTCAGGGTAAGTTTGATTGTAGTTTTGTATAATTATCTATGTGTATGACGAGTCTAAATAGTGAGGGCAGAGAGCTGGTTGGAGATGCTCAGATGTATTCGATCAAAGGTCACATTGTCAGGGTAAGACTGATTGTAGTTCTATATAATTATCAATGTGTATAACCATTCTTAATAGTAAGGGCAGAGAGCTGGTTGGAGATGCTCAGATGTATTCGATCAAAGGTCACATTGTCAGGGTAAGACTGATTGTAGTTCTATATAATTATCAATGGGTATAACGATTCTTGATAGTAAGGGCAGAGAGCTGGTTGGAGATGCTCAGATGTATCCGATCAAAGGTCACATTGTCAGGGTAAGTGTGATTGTAGTTCTATATAATTATCTATGGGTATGACGAGTCTTGATAGTGATGGCAGAGAGCTGGTTGGAGATGCTCAGATGTATTCGATCAAAGGTCACATTGTCAGGGTAAGTGTGATTGTAGTTCAATATAATTATCTATGGGTATGACGAGTATTGATAGTGAGGGCAGAGAGCTGATTGGAGATGCTCAGATGTATCTGATCAAAGGTCACATTGTCAGGATTAGTATGACTGTATTTCTATATAATTATCTATGTGTATGCCGAGTCTTGATATTGAGCGCAGAGAGCTGGTTGGAGATGCTCAAATGTATTCGATCAAAGGTCACATTGTCAAGGTATGTGTGATTGTATTTCTGTATAATTATCTATGTGTATAACGAGTCTTGATAGTGAGGACAGAGAGCTGGTTGGAGATGCTCAGATGTATCATATCAAAGGCCACTTTGTCAGTGTAAGTGTGGTTGTAGTTCTGTATAATTATCTATGAGTATAACGAGTCTAGATAGTGAGGGCAGAGAGCTGGTTGGAGATGCTCAGATGTATTCGATTAAAGGTCACATTGTCAGGGTAAGAGTGATTGTAGTTCTATGTAATTATCAATGGGTATGACGATTCTTGATAGTTAGGGCAGAGAGCTGGTTGGAGATGCTCAGATGTATCCGATCAAAGGTCACATTGTCAGGGTAAATGTAAATGTAGTTCTATATAATTATCTATGGGTATGACGAGTCTTGACAATGAAGGCAGAGAGCTGGTTGGAGATGATCAGATTTATCCGATCAAATGTCACATTGTCAGGGTATGTGTGATTGTAGTTCTATATAATTATCTATGTGTATGACGAGTCTTGACAATGAGGGCAGAGAGCTGTTTGGAGATGTTCAGATGTATTCGATCAAAGGTCACATTGTCAGAGTAAGTGTGATTGTAGTTCTATATAATTATCTATGTGTATGACGAGTCTTGATAGTGAGGGCAAAGAGCTGGTTGGAGATGCTCAGATGTATCCTATCAAAGGTCACATTGTCAGTGTAAGTGCGATTGTAGTTCTATATAATTATCTATGAGTATAACGAGTCTAGATAGTAAGGGCAGAGAGCTGGTTGGAGATGCTCAGATGTATTCGATCAAAGGTCACATTGTCAGGGTAAATGTGATTGTAGTTCTATATTATTATCTCTGTGTATGACGAGTCGTGACAATGAGGGCAGAGAGATGGTTGGAGATGCTCAAATGTATTCGATCAATGGTCACATTGTCAGTGTAAGTGCGACTGTAGTTCTATATAATTATCTATGAGTTTAACGAGTCAAGATAGTGAGGGCAGAGAGCTGGTTGGAGATGCTCCGACGTACCCGATCAAAGGTCACATTGTCAGGGTAAGTGTGATTGCAATTCTGTATAATTATCTATGTTTATGACGAATCTAGATAGTGAGGGCAGAGAGCTGTTTGGAAATGCTCAGATGTATCCGATCAAAGATCACATTGTCAGGGTAAGTGTGATTGTAGTTCTATATAATTATCTATGTATATGACGAGTCTAGATAGTGAGGGCAGAGCGCTGGTTGGAGATGCTTTGATGTATCTGATTAAAGGTCACATTGTCAGGGTAAGTGTGATTGTAGTTCTATATAATTATCTATGTGTATGACGAGTCTTGATAGTGAGGGCTGAGAGCTGGTTGGAGATGCTCAGATGTATTTGATCAAAAGTGACATTGTCAGGGTAAGTGTGATTGTAGTTCTATATAATTATCTATGTTTATGGCGAATTTTGATAGTGAGGGCAGAGAGCTGGTTGGAGATGCTCAGATGTATTCGATCAAAGGTCACATTGTCAGGGTAAGTGTGATTGTTGTTCTGTATAATTATTTATGTGTATGTCGAGTCTTGATATTGAGGGCAGAGAGCTGGTTGGAGATGCTCAGATGTATTCTTTCAAAGGTCACATTGTCAGGGTAAGTGTGATTGTAGTTCTGTATTATTGTCTATGTATAAAACGAGTCTTGATAGTAAAGGCAGAGAGCTGGTTGGAGATGCTCAGATGTATCCGATCAAAGGTCACATTGTGAGGGTAAGTGTGATTGTAGTTCTATATAATTATCTATGGGTATGACGAGTCTTGATAGTGAGGACAGAGAGCTGGTTTGAGATGCTCAGATGTATCCGATAAAAGGTCACATTGTCATGGTAAGCGTGATTGTAGTTCTGTATAATTATCTATGTGTATGACGTGTCTTGATAATGAGGGCAGAGAGCTGGTTGGAGATGCTCAGAGGTATCCGATCAAAATCACATTGTCAGGGTAAGTGTGATTGTAGTTCTATATAATTATCTATGGGTATAACGAGTCTAGATAGTGAGGGCAGAGAGCTGGTTGGAGATGCTCAGATGTATCAGATCAAAGGTCTCATTGTCAGGGTAAGTGTGATTGTAGTTCTATATAATTATCTATGTGTATGACGAGTCTTGATAGTGAGGGCAGATAGCTGGTTGGAGATGCTCAGACGTATCCGATCAAAGTTCACATTGTCAGGGTAAGTGTGTTTGTAGTTCAATATAATTATCAATGTATATAACGAATCTAGATAGTGATGGCAGATAGCTGGTTGGAGATGCTCAGACGTATCCGATCAAAGGGTATATTGTAAGGATAAGTTCCAGATAAATACACACGTCTATTTTGAGTTAATTATTAATATTCTATGGCGAAATTTGCAGAACTGAAATGGAAATGATAAACAGTGTTTATTTCAACAAACAGCGAATAATCAGTTGAGCAATTTTAAAGAAAGTTTACCATCAATATCATAATTTATCTACTTTTGATTTTTTCAACGAAGCCAGTAACATATATTAATATAAATATGATGAAGATATTTAAGTCCGTTTTCCGTTTTGACTTGGTATCGTTGTTCCAGGCGTACATAATTACATGCTATTATTTGTTATGTATTATTGCCCACCACTTTTGTTTATGGATATTTTACATCACTGGTGACTTACAAGTCAAGCTAACCTCCACAATATACCTGTGCTCTGTACAAATCTAAAATAAACAACAAAAACAACAACAACAACAACAACAACAACAACAACAACAACAACAACAACAACAACAACAACATCAACAACAACGTGAAGTTTGTATGACATAAATACCACACACCAACTTATCTTTACTTTTATATATTATATCTGCACTTGGTAAACCGAAATTTCATCACGGCCTTTGTATGTGGCATAATAAACCATAATTTCTATCTTCGTTTTTATAGGGCATGGTAAACTATCAATGAATATGTACTTTAGTACATAACACGATAAACCACCGATGCATCTACACTTTTGTATGTGGCATGACAAATGGATCTGTACGTTTGAATATGACATAATAAACAGAATTCAACAGAATATTTGGCATGGTAAACAACCGTTTCACCTGCATTTTTTTAATAGTACAACCGCAAAAAAATCTGGTGTTACATATTTGTTGAGGATAGTGCAGAGGTACAAAATACAATTAGGTAGCCTCCCCGGATTTTTTTACATGCCCAGTGTTAAGCATCAATAAATGGGACATCGAATTTTGTTAAAGTCTCATCCGAAAGTATTTTTAGTTGGAGGAGGGAAGGATCGAGTCTGTGACCCATTGGGTCACTTACTACAGTATCAATTACTCGCTCTAATTGCAACATGTCCTAAAATAATCTAATCAAAGGTCAGAGTATCTGGAATTAGATACATGTTTATTTCAATATTTCTGGGAGGATATAGGTGAAAAAGATGTGCACCACACCTTAGCATAACTAGCTGTAACCGTATTATGATCTGAAAATATATGGGAAAAAGGTAAAAAATCATCCAGACCCTTTTGGCTACCTTAGTCTTTCTCTAATTTATGAGTTTGTATATTTGTCAATACAGGGAAGATTTGATTGGATTTGGTGGTTTGAAAGATGTTGGTAACGGGAGTACGAATGAGGACCCGGACATAACGAGGCAAATCCTAGAGAAATGTGAAAAAGTATCACCAAATATTAAGGTACCCGTATTCAATTATACAAAATCAAATTCGGATGTAGTAGTCGTGGAAGAGAATTCAGTTTGGACATTTGACTTATATGTGTATTTATTCTAAAAACGGAGCGTTAAAAATGTAAACACATGGTATATTAAGTAAAGAATCTCTAATAAACAGTATATATTTAACATACAGTATAAAATAAACATATTCAATCTGACAATGTATCTAAAGCTTAAGAGTCAGACTATTTCGTATTTTCGGTTGACTTAAAAGTTTATATAGAACTGTCTAAAACCGAAAAAATAATAAAGCACTAGGTTGAAGTATAACACGATAAATATGATATGGCCTATATGGCGTTGATTGATTGATTTAAATATCTGGTTACTGCATTAATTATTCGAATGTCAAATCCTCGATTGTCCAATTAATCTTTACATTTACTTTTATGTCTTGTCGGTTTTACATAAACTCTACATTTGATTATCACTCGCCTGTCAGTATGCCACAGTGGACCATTCCTGGATTGGTCTGAGACCTGGAAGAGACAGTGTAAGACTAGAGGCAGAGACTATCAACTTCGCAAGAGGACAACTGAAGGTAAACAAATCATTAGGAATGAAACATTCACAACGTTATTAAAGCATTTGATAAATGAACGGATACGTTTAGTATATAATACTGCACACATATTAACATGTCAATCTATTAAATATTATTCAAATTATATCTTTATGTATATTCAAAAATCATTAATAATGATATTACTACTTTTTATTTTAAAATGATTGAGCCATCTGACATTCATTAAAAAGTTATATATCAATTCAATACAGGTTGTACATAACTATGGACACGGTTCAAATGGCGTTGCGCTGTCATGGGGAACTTCTATCGACGCAGCAGAACTTGTTCTCGGGTTGTTGTCAAAACATTTAGCAAAACTTTAAAGATTTCAAAGATGTAACATTTGTTGTTTCGATATACATGGCCATTACATATGAAACTAAATTTGGATTGCAAATAAACAGTTTTCAAAGTCTATTAAAGTTGTTTCGTTTACGCTTATTAAGAAATAATGGAGCGCCAGTGTTATTTCAGTGAAGTGTCCTTCTCATTTCATCGAGTGTGAGCAATATACAATATACAACTTCCAGCACACTTTTCCCACCACTCAAGCTCGCTTATCATTTTTATGTGACAGAAAAGTTTCGCTGAAAGTTGTATATTGTAAACTTCTACCCCCACCCCACTAGACAGCCAAATCCTTAAACGGAACCCAAGAATTGAAATCATTTGAATAACCACTCCATTTTACATATGATTGTTTCTTTTTGTAATCACGCCTTTATATCTTTTCTATTCTAAATATTTCTTGATTTGCTTTAGCTAGTTCTTGTTCGTAGAATGATCCCTCAATAGTTTCGTTGTTTAAATCTTTCAAAAGGTATGTAACAGGCTCTGTCTTTTGAATATCTCTAACAACAAATATTTTTAACAAGCTTTCTCGGTTTGTCTAAATAAAGAAAATCATATTGTACGTTAATTCTTCTAAAGTTTTCTTTTTCTATACCATTTTCGTTACATTTCCATTTCTCTTTTAGATGGGGTTTGAAATTAAATGTAATGTGAACAATTAAGCCTGATATCTTTGGGGGTTTTGTAATAAGACTGGGTTAAATAGATGATGCAACAGTTTTTATGTCTTCCTTGCATGAAATAATTGATAATGTCGTCTTGGTTTAATCATCAAATACCACGACCTTTTGGGTATATGCGTCCAAATCATTAAGGTTAATGACATCCCCATTTGAATATTCTAAAATATCCCCAAGAGAGAACTTGCGTTTTTCCGCTATGTCCTCAAACTGTTTAATTAGAGATTTGTATTTTGATTGAAGGAATTCCAATAACTGAATTTATTGGTTTGAAAAATAAGATGTATTCGTATAACATGGGTGCTTAAGATATAAAACATGTAAGGATATAACCAAAGATGTTGTTAAGAAAAATATAATGCATGAGGATTACAAAGATACTTTAATTAATGAAGGTGTGGAAATATATACAATAAAAACAATAAAATCAGTTAAACATCATGTAAAAAGTTATAAAATAAATAAAGCTAGTTTATCATTTTTTGAAAATAAAATATATATCTCGGACGATGGAATTATTACACATCCATACGGTTATCTTGTTAGTTTAAACTTATCTATTTTACTTCGATTGTGAAACAAGTTCTTACAACTTAGGCAAATCACGCTCGAAGTCTTCCTTGTTAGAACCAGTACTAAGCATATGCGGAAAAGTGTCTTCCTCAAGGACACCACACATAGCCGTTGCGGAGGATCGAACCCACGGCCCTCCGATCATGGATTCGGTGCTCTACTACTGGACCACCCGCTCCACATCGTGTGAAAATATACTGAGACGCGATTACAAAAAGAAACAAGCATATGTAAAATGGAGTTTTTATTCAAATGATTCCAACTCTTGGGTTCCATTTAACGATTTGGCTGTCTAGTGGGGTGGGGGTAGTAGTAAACAGTATACCACTTTCAGCGAAACTTTTCCATCACCTTAAATGATCAGCGAGCTTGGCGAGTTATTTTTGAGTGGTGGGAAACGTGTGCTAAAAGTGGTATATTGTATACTTCTTACGTGGGATGAACTTGAGAACAAGACCAAGAGTGACCAAGCTAATTTCAGCATTTGCGATTATTTTATATTTATTTAATGATTTAAAATATTGAAATGACCATTTATAATTCCGTAGTTTGAACAGTGAGATTACCTCAACAAGTATCAACATATATAATGAATGATTATCGTTCGAGTTGATTACAAACTAACGGACTAGTAGGACAATGGGTGGGGGGGGGGGGGGGGACAGAATGAGTTAGGCAGGTTTACACCCCCGTTGGCGGGTTTACTACTGACTGTTCTGGGGAGGTGACACTTGTTTTCACTTCTGTATGTATGTACTTTACTTATTTTGTATGATTGTTCTATATATGCAGTATGCTGGTGGCAACGGTGATGTCAACGGAAAGGAGGGCAAAGTTTAGGAAATATGTTAACTAAAATACCACA
The DNA here is from genome assembly GCA_029582155.1 of Panopea generosa. Classification (NCBI taxonomy): domain Eukaryota; kingdom Metazoa; phylum Mollusca; class Bivalvia; order Adapedonta; family Hiatellidae; genus Panopea; species Panopea generosa. The sequence goes on along the minus strand of CM055900.1, from coordinate 33,474,278 downwards.
GCGGTGGTCTGGAGGTAGAGCGTTCGACTCACATGCAGAAGGTCAAGGATTCGATACCCAGCCTGGTCTTACCAAGGACCTAACAATGTGTGCTAGAAGTTTCATCTCCTAGCTCTCAGCATTTAGAAGTTCTAGGTTAAGTTGACCGATGTCAGTATAATGCGACTGGGTGACGTATCATACCTTCTGTCTGTGGCATGCTAGCCTAGTCCAGTGTAGTAGCGCTTAGAATAATGTCTCAAGTAGACACCGTCGCGATATAACTGACAAAAAGGTTGAAAGCGACGCTAAACAACATACAATTACAAAGTAAAGCAAGTTTAAGTTCCAAAGTGCCGGTTTTACTTCTGACCGTTCCAAGATTGTTACTCCTGTAGTTACTTCTTCCGTATGTATTGTATTGTATTTGATTATGACAATTATTTTAAATATTGATTATGCTAATGTAGTGGTTGTGTCAATTAAACTGTATACCGTCTGTTGGACATATACACCTGGAAAAAAATTAAGCCTCCTATGAATTTTATCCCAATTTTAGCGCGACTAAAACTGCCAGTAACAATCTGCAAGAAATAGTACAAGTTTTGCATCGAGGATGGTAAAATTTACCCAAGGACCGGATCCTACGTCTTACTGGTGACATGAGAATGAGAGTTGAAGCTGTCATCCGGGCACGTGACGATTGCGTCACAGATGTCCGCCATTTAGTAAAAATAATCACTTGAAAACGTATTTTAAACTCTACTGCTCAATACATAAAGCATGTATATTATTTGTAAAGAAACAACACATGTGCGTGTGTTTCAATAATTTGATTAAACGGTAGACCAAACTGATAACCGTTTATGCTTTGATTTTTGAAAGGTCCTCAATACACAGCACATTATTGTTTCTTAGCTCAATTTGTCGGTCATCTCATGACAGCACTTGCGTTGTCATTCATGGTCAAATTTCCGGGGGTGCTTAACTTTTTGCCAGGTGTATATATTGTCTTACTTAACAACTCCTCGTCCTTAAAATGATAGATTTACTGTTGAAGAAGGTTTGTAATTATGTGGCATTTACGAAATTAGAAGAATTTTGTAGCACAGCCATCATTGAACTTATTCCATTAAAAATGATTTCGCCTTCATTTATTATAAAATCTGTGAAAAGTTGTGATTTCAAACATCATCATTGATTTTATTGAAATATTACACATTATTACAGTAATCAGAAATTTTGCCTTTTCAAAGTTTTGAAAAACAGCTAGGCAATAGTTCAATAATCTCTAATTTTGTGGACTTATTTTTCATTTTCTAAAATTAAATTGGAAATATGTATTAATGTTTCATAAGTCATATACACAATTGAATATTGCACCTTTTCATAAGTAAATATGATTTCCCTATCCTAACATTTGAACTTTGAGAATAAATGCGTTTTAAGGTTATTCCACGAACATATGCTTTTATTTTGTTAACCTTGTAAAATGGTAAAGGCCTATGGGAATGTGTTGTAAACTTTGTTTAAAATGTCGGAGGTTTTAGTTAAAAATACAAATATGCTAGGAGATGCTCAGCTACACATTGTTTTCAATATCTGTACTTTTGTTGAGCAAACATGCAGATTAACCTCAACTATTTATTAAAATTTGTTAATAAGGATCCTTGCCTATCTCCGAAGACGGGCAGGAATCATTCAAATTGGTGTTATGACCATTACTATTTTAGTCATGGTCAATATTGTGGTTTAGCTACCTTATGTGTTTACAGCTGGGCTACTGCAGAAATGGGACATATTAAGGGTTGGATAGAATTGGAGAACTCTGCAGTTCTACAAGTGTCAAGCGTCTAGAATCATTCTGCGAATCTTTTGTTGATATTGCTTTATTTCAATTTGTTGCTTTATAAATTCAGAGAGTTCATATTGAATCTTTCGCCCTGTTGAAGACAACTTTATAGATTGTTTGTGTTGGTGCACTGTAACGTCCAAACACGTATCGAGTAATTAGTTTCTTTGAAATCATTTTCATCTCCAAAGAAATTACTTAGCCACTCAGAAAAAAGATAAATAGGTCGTATGTCCAATGACTCTATGTACGTTAAATATTCTGTTAAACAACTATACTTTATTATCAGTTCTGTAAACAAACTGACAACTTGCGAATATTAAAAACCCTTTAAAGGATCCAGTCTCAACCGTTTTGAATAACCTTGCACCAGCAGCAAAACGATTGAAAGAATACTCCTAAAATAGACGAAAAACAGGTGTTAGTGTTTTACTTTGGTATGCCTATGTCAAAACCAGTGCCCCTCACAAGTGCCAATATATCTTAGCGAAGGGCCATTTAAATAAATTTGAAACTTTTTCTGATAGGGATCATATATTTTAATAATAAATTGAACAAATACGTTCATATTATCGTCTAGTGAAATATCCTCACTAAACAATAACAATAATTATTCAGCACTTGGAGAGTAAACATCTGGTGATATTAAACACATTTAAGTGTGGACCTGTTTAATAAATATAACATTTAAAAAAGTATTGTATTATCACTACATATACAATATATTAATTATGGTTAAGGGGTGATTAAGAAAAAGACTATTATTTTAGATAACTTCAATTATATAAATACGTAGAAGACGGCCAGTTGGCGTTCACACTGTAAGATATATAGGGTTTTTATTATATGCATCAATGTTTCTTAACTTTTATTTAAAGGAGGATAAAGATGCTGCCGACATTGCCCATAATATTGAAATGAACAATTGTTTCGTGTCTCATGTTCATTTTAGTGTTATAACTTAATTCAGTTTTATTTTAAGATACGTTTACAGATCAATATGTCATTTTATTCAATCATGTTCAGAATCTCATAAAGGACGGACAGCATACAAACACTCGTCTGATTGTGGACTCTTCCGTCATCGTAACTCTCCTTTAGGTACACTGATGTCATTATTGCCTCTACTTCATCGATACTTTCGTCTAATTCTTTAAAAAATACATAATAAACTATTTCAAATATATATTTAATGTTATGCTTGTATTTATTGACTTTGTCATTAAGGCCCGGATTAACGTTGTTAGAACTTGTGGCCCAGTACTTCTCTTAATTTAGATATACAGCAATAAACTCTTTAAACTAATTAAGTTTTTAAAAGCAAATATTTATCAAATCTATTTTAATTTATAATTTTTTATTTGTTTTGATAGATATACATCTGACTCAAAAGCCTGAAGTGTAATTGTCTAATTCTCAAGTTATAAAAAAACTGACACACACATCCTTTAAAAGCAATAGAGACGGGCAAGCAGGGCAAATGCATGCCATATATACGTTTTACTGGCTTACTAATCATAATGTTATAAAGTTTTCATCATGTTTAGTTTCAGTATGAATTATCCGCGAAGCAAGCACTTAATCTACATATTTTCACATGTATCGCAATGTCAGCGACTGAGAACGCTGTAGTACAGTAAATGACTCACAACAACCAAGAAGCAGCACAGTAGTAAGACGTGTAAAACGTACGGAATCGGTGAACTTATGCAATAAGAGCGTAAATTCACAAAATGGTCATAAGAAGTTAATTAACTAGACGTAGTACCGAACACAGTACTTAATGCTGTGGAAGCTTAAACCTGGGGGAACGTGTTCCCTCCATACACACTTCCGCTGTTGGGAGTACGGTTATGCTTCCCCTTTGACTTGATGACAGACATACAAATATAAAGTATAAGATGACAATTACCTCTAAAATATAGCCTACAAGCATATTGCGTTATGCAGTTCATGTAATACAAATGTAGGTCCAAAATAATCAGGTTCGGTTGTGGCAGCAAATATTTTGATAAAAATGTTAAAATTTCATCCATTACCATCCCCCCATCCCACACCTCATGGCTGGTAGTGACACCGGTCGGAGGGGGAGATCTTCTCCCACACTAACCCAAAAGTCGGTCTCCAGTAATTAAAATACTTTTACGTCTATGGATAAACACTTCAAATACTCATTCCAAAAATAACTAAAAGTAGATTTGGCGCAACAAAATGTTTATTCAATATGAACAGTTACTGGTAACGGTCTCCAAAAGTATGTCTGTTTCGTCTCTTTTTAGACGCAGTAGAGGTTCGTGTATGGCTCTGATCAAACAGAGTCAAGGAAAATTATGCGTTTTCAGCATTAACGTTGAAGATGATCATAAATGTCACTTGCAGCATGGGAAAATTTAATGTGTTCTGGATACAGTTTACTAATAACGCAGTGAGTATAAAGTACTAAATTGTTTCATCCATGACGGATTGATATCAGAACTTTACAGGACTGGATAAATGTTGACAACAAGAGGTTGACAGCGGATGAGAACTGGGGCCGTTTTTACAGTTTACAATAAACAGGACTATCATGCTGAGTATTTAAACTTTGCAATTATCGCGAGTACGACTTGTGTTTTATTTATGATACGCAACAAACTATTCTAATTACTGAAAAGTACAGATGAACACCTGTGAATTGTCCGGCGAACTTTTGATCCCGTCACACTCTTAAACTGAGAAGTCCTCCATGGTCGAGTGGTACAAGATGCCGTCTCAAGACCACTAACCTCTCATCGCTCGGTTCAAATACTTTATGTAGGAAAGTTTGTCAGTTACTTGCGAAACAACGGTGTTTTTTCTCAGATTCATTCTGAGGTATTCCTTTACCAGTTAAACTTGACATGTCATATATAACCCAAAATGTGTTGAAAACGACGTTAAACTCCATTGAAACAACAAAATAACTCAATTGGGATCGAGTTATTTATCTCCTCCAATGTTCACTTTGTAACTCTCCTTTAACCAAGAGAATCACACATATTACACTCTGGAAAAGATCGGGTCACCAGGAAAAATCGATCACTAACGATATTTATGAATATCGTACTAACGATATTTATGAATATCGTGCACTCATATCTCGACTTCCTGTGCACATGCCATTATTTACAATTTTTATTGAATGAAAACTTATTCAAAATATTTCTTCCGATATAGTAAGATAATATGGGCCTGAAAAAAAAAGAGTTAAATGTAAGTTATAGCTGTTCACAGAAAATCGTTAAAGTGACATTATGATTATTTTTCACTGTAAAATTAAGCAGAAAACAAGCAATAAAGGTCTAAAGGTTCTGGTAAAAAATGCTAATGTCGCATTATTTCAAGCTCTACCTTCAATGAGTTCGAAATATTATTTTACTTATTTGACTGACCCAGTGAAATAAGAAAAACGAAAGTTCCGTTACTTACCGATATGAACCGAAGACGTTTTTTACTGATTTCTGAATTACGATACATATTATCACGGCGGCGAATTACGCTGGATACATACACATTTCACAGCGTTTGTCATTTACATACTCTTTTACGAAAAGACGGTCACTTATATTGACTAAAATACTTATCGATACTAATTCTGTTCCCTTTTTGTGTAGAATTGTTGATGAAAGAGTTGTTTTGAAATGTATCTTCAACTTCCGGAACATTTTTATTTGGTAAAAAGTATGCAACTTAGATCACGTGAGCGTTAATGATTTTTCTTTTTCGTATTTTTCTTTTAATATATTTCCTGTTTATGTGGATGCGGTTATTATAGTTTTAACTGCACAGGCACCAACCACAGCGAAATTAGCTCCTATTATTATGACATTCTGCACTTTCCGACACTTGAAGATCCGAAATCACGTTTTAGCTTGTCTTTGCTGTGTCTTAACACGACTTGAAACTTCTTGCAACATTTTAGACCGTGTTTTAAGAAAATTAATTTCATAGTCGTCTGTGACACAAATATAATCAATGCAAAATAGTTATCAATATAATGACTGCGTATGCCAAACATTATAAAGGTTTCGGATGAATACTACTCTTATAGAAAGGTTAAGATGGTCACAGGTACAACAATGGTAAAACGACGACAACCAGTTTGCATTTGAAAAATTAACACTTTTCATTGAACAGTTACAGTTCACCGGAAAGACGGAATGTAACCAGTCCAACAAAAATATCTATATCAAAATATAAGGCTAATGCTAAATTGACATCTCTCACATTTTGCATAACGTTTTGACATTGAATACTGGATATAAACTTTAAACTGAACATCTCGTATAATGTCAGAACTATAAGTGAACATGAAAAGGATTAAAACAAAGACTAACAGCTATCAAAACAAAGACTTACAACATATTTCTTGCAATCGTGCCTGACTGTCAGTCGAGAAATCATGAGTTCGAATCTCTGCCAGGCCATAGTCACTTCGACGATTGGTCATGAACGTTGCTCTGTGGCCATCTTCCACTTCTGAATCGTTTGGGAAGTTATCAGTCACTTGCAGGAATAAGATGTGTCTAGTACCTGTAAACCACTTAGAGATCCAGGCAACGTTGATTAGGTACACTAACAGCGGTCATATAACTTAAGGCAAAAATACAACAAAATAAAACACATAAACAAACAAATAAACATACAAATAAAAGGTGAAATATGTTCAACCAATCGCGAACATTTGCAATGCAAACAGGTTCTAGTATTCATCTTATCAAATAAAACTGTATTTATACTATATTAATATTATTTTATTAGATACACTTATATCTACATAAACGTATATCTATTAGTAAGGTAGGTTATCTTTTATGAAAAGGAAGAAACAGATCAACCAAAATTTTGTTATTTGACGTTTGTACTTTTTAATTAATAAATGGCCACACTATAAATATAAATGAATTTTACATCTTTACATATTTAAAGTTTTGCAAAATGTTTTGACAACAACCCAACAACAAGGTCCGCTGCGTCGATTGAAGTTCCCCAGGATAGCGACACACCAGTAGGTCCATGTCCGTAGTTATGTACAACCTGTGTGGACAACTTTGTAATGAATATGATGTTCGATAATTAAGAAATAATTATTCTTTTTATTTTGTATCTACCTATTATAATATATATCAGGTATTATTTATAACAGATAACCTGGGCCTCCTCCATGATGGGGCGATTCAAGGTGTCGTCTTTATACATGTGCCACCTCTCATCGCTGTGGTCGTGGACTCAAAAGTTTGCATGTTACTTACGAAAAGACGTCGGTGAGTCGTATTCATCAACCATTATTGAAAGTATTCTTTGACTTGAGCTTAAAAATCCAAATTTCAACATTGGATATTCAGTTTACCATGACAGATGAAATAATTCTGAGAGTTTATTTGACTATATATATCTAAGTGTTCTTAAATGATTACACATATGAGCTTAAAAATGGTCTCTAAATGTGTTTTTCAAAATTGAGTTCAAGTATAAAAACATTTTTTAAGATGGTTGATGAATACGTACCCTGATCTAAAGTCATCATTAACCAATAAAAACCGGTTGTCATGCATACGTGTAATGGTTTATGTATCGTTTTGAATGTTTCTGATTTACGAATGCATTTACCTTCAGTTGTCCTCTTGCGAAGTTCCTAGTCTCTGTCTCTAGTCTCACACTATCTCTACCAGGTCTCAGACCAATCCAGGAATGATCCACAGTGGCATACTGGCAGGAGAGTGATATACAAATGAAGTTTAATTTAATGTTAAACAGACATGGCCCATTTTTAGCTTTAACGTTAAATTTAACAACTGACTAATGGATTGGAACGTAGGAATAATAAAATCAGCCCCCGATGACTGTTTTAACAGCGACTTTTTTTTTTTACATATATACATAATTATATATATATATATATATTTCTTACAAGTTCAACAATTTACCCTCGATATTTCCCTGAGTATTTCGTTGCAATCTTTTGTCAAAGCACAATTACAAAATACCATGATATTTAAGCTTGAATACCTTGTGAGACTGAATATATTTAGTTTCCTTTTGACGTTAAACTCTGTTTTGTTCTATAAAAGATATTTAACTGTGGTTCTGTGGTTATTTTCTGATGATTTTTCTATGGATAGATATTATAAAGTTTTCACACATGTTAGAGATCAATGAGCGTTCAGAAAATATCAATCGTAATAAATAAGTCACCGAACCTTGCTTTTGTTATTAGCTTACATACAATAAACATGTCTATATATTTTTCTATAGAAGTAAAACATTTCGATAAAAGTTGTAATACAACTACATGTAACTTTTAATTTTGCCAATTTACCTTTGCGTTTCATTCTTTTCTAGTCTCTGTTTAATGAGCTGTCAAAATTTAGCAGTATCAAAGGAGTTGCTTCCCTTGTATGATATATCGGTGTGCACTAATTACTACAGCAATAGTCTCATATTGGCAATTTAAACATAATTAACTGAATTGTCCAAACTGAATGCGGCTTCCATAGATATTATGGCTAACTTTATTTGTTTGTTTTATACATGTAGTACGTGTACCTTAATATTTGGAGTTACTTTTTCACATTTCTCCAGTATATCCCTCGTTATGTCCGGATCCACATCTGTACTTTCGTTACCAACGTCCCTCAAACCACCCAGTCCAACCAAATCTTCCCTATGTTGATGAATGAACGGATCATTGAATGGTTGAGTTTATTTTATTCTCAAGTTTATACGCTTTTTGCCCTGTTTGTCTTTACTGTCAAACATTGCGATCAGATGTAAGGGTGGGGAATTTAATTTAAACGCTATTCTCAATACACTTCGGGCTATATATTAATACCAGTTTTATAGGTGAGTGAAGAAGACCTCAGAATCATGCTCGTGTAGAGTCAGCTCTCCCGATTGGGCCCGCTAAATAGCCACTTGGGGAAACCACGACCCTCCGATCATGTGTTCTCTACTACCAGGCCACACGGTCGTGTTATACACCTTGCACATGCTTACATGTAAAGTGTTATATGACAGATTTTATACAAAACACGGTAAGAAGGAGGACATTGTCTTGATTTATATTATAAATTATAGGATTAAATTCAATTTTTTGTGTTCTTTACACGTGCATAAAATCCTCAAAAATGAATTTAATCCTTATAATTCCAATCCTGATGATTATATTTAATTTGAGACTCCTCAAGTGAATGAAAAAACAAAACAAAAATAATTATACGCTGCAATGTAAACGCGTAAGCATATATCACCTGTGTCCTGGTTGACATCAAATTCTCTTGATCTAATATCCAGTTATATCGTTACGGCTATTGTTTCCATTATCAGATGACCTCTGTAACATTAGTTGGTTTATTGTAAAATGACGAAATATTTTGCGCTTAAAAAATTAAACACCCGTCTTTTATCTCTCGATTTAGACAAATAAAAAAAAACAAATTCCTGGAAATACCCACACAGTGAAGACGCTGACGTCATTGTTAAGTTTTTGTCCAAACGCTTTTTTTAAAAAAAAAAATGTGTCAATATTTACGAAAGTCATATAAATCTACACTCATTCATTGAGAATCCGAGTTTAGAACGTTTTAAACGACTTTTACGTGCAAGGTTTGTGTATTTACATTGTCTCACGATCGTCTGCTTCTGAACTTCAACTACATGTACATATTTTTATTTCATTTTTCCTCTCAAATAAATTGCTCTTTGGAAATGTTTGTCAACGACTAGCATTCACGTTCGGTAAACCAATGGTAGAATGGTCCAATAGTACACCATACATTTCAAATCTGAACATATTACGGCCTACTTCATTGTTTCTCAAACAACTTATGGTCTGATTGTGACGCCCGGTTAAATCGCTGAACCAAAGAAATCTTTAAAACAATAAACCGATGAAAACAGCTAGGGCTAGATCTAACATTTGTTTTTGTTGTATTTTATTATTAAAATAAGCATGGAACCGTTGTGAACGTCATTTAAGTTCGCATATTGTTAAACCGACCATCAAAATGTCGATGCTTCTTTTTTTACGCGAGAAACGTAAAAGTTGTCCGGCTCCAGGGTTTTATCGAAAAATAAAAGTCTTTAAAAAAATTTACGTTGTCCAATGAAAATGCTTTGAATACATATATGATAATGAGATTGGAATTATAAGTGAATCAATGTCATATTGGTTATTATATAAATGATAAACGAAATGAATACAACAATGTCATGTGCATGTTAAATAGTATTTACTCGGACATTGAGAAACCGTTCGTACCCCCACCTGCCTAAAAAACCCACAACAAACGAATGCCTTAGAAAGCCTTTAACTAATATTTACATGAGTGCACATATCTGTTAATATAATTAAAACGGTATACCTTGGAATGATGTAGACAAGATCGTCAGTGTACACCCAATGTTTTATCCAAGGAGCCCTAACCTGGAAAACCGATATGTAGTGGGAATAAAAAAAACAGTTAAACATATCTAAATGTATACGGTGTATTAGTAATCAAACACAGTGATAGCAAATATTGTGATGGTCATTTTTCTTCAACAGATTGTCTTAAAAGCAACAACGTATATACATGTATCATATCGGCTCCTTTGTTTGTTGCCACAGAAACACTTGACTTGTTTTTTTGTAAACTAAAAACTAAATTACAGAATTATAAATACACTGACAGTATGTTGAACAGCAGTAAATGGTAAAGCCCTTTCAATGTGGTTATTCCTTGCAAAAGAAAGGCCAAGCACAGCTTTATTCCGTCCCAAGAGCTACTGGGGTGTTTTACTGGAAAAGAACGGACCAGATATATATTTCATAACCAATATGACATTGGTTCACTTGCTATCATGTTTGACCGGTAGATATGGTATTTTGGACCTAAATTAATTTAATACGTCTCAGACTCAAACTATAAATATGAAATTTTGTATTTTGCATTAAAAACAATGAACAATATTTTACTATAAAAACAACGAATTTCAATAACATTTAACCATAGTCAAAATATATAATAAAATGCATTTTTACTTTAAATATTTCACTTTTAAAATGTATTTAAAAATTGGCCATTCATCTGTGTTTTAGATTATATCTGAAGCAATATTTAATTTTCGGCCACATGGCCTTTATCAAAAATTGAAAATTCAATATTGCAACTAGGTAACGTCCATTTTACTATCAATTAATTTTTTTTAAAAAAAGCAATTGAAAGAAAAAAATGGACGTTACCTAGTTGCAATATTAAATTTTCAATTAAATATTGTGTGAATTAAATTGAACTTGTGTCATATGATTACGTCCCTGAGGAAGATTTTTGAATGAATATCTTAAACAATAGTTTCTGATGAATTATACTCCTATATCCATCTAGACGGTTTCCAGGTGTAAGCCAACCATTAATATTACTTCTTACTTCTATAGTGAATAAAGCATTTTTAAAGGTGTGTCATTCACAGAAAGATTTTACTTAAAAAGAGAGATTTGTATTTTATTAGTTGACAACCGCAGTGAGTGCCAGTTTATCATTAGACAATGGATAATAATGTTTCATCCAACATATTTTCTTGCTGGTCTGTATGTGTACTGCTGACAATATCAAAGTAAACTTCAGAAATAACGTTTTCATCACTCAATATCCAAGTATTCGTTTTGTTTTCACAATTCTTTCAAAATGTTCCAAATGTACCTATAACTCTATTCAAAATGAAGGAAACTGGGAGTAATTATCACCGCCATTATGCCATCACATGTAAGAATTTGGTAAATCATTAAAATAAGTAAAAACTGTCGGGCCTATCAAACGATATCAATGAAACTTTCTGAGCTAACAGCTGGAACAATAATTTCTGTTTGGAATGATAGGTTAGGCGAAAAATAACAATGCCTCTGTTTAAAACATCTGAATTTCACTTTTATTGGTTATTGAAATACATCTTGTTTTAAATAAAGGCATTTTTTTAAATATCTATTCGTTACAATAAATATTTCATTGACTTGATCGATGATTTCAAACTAGTCAGTAATTCGAAGATGTTTTTTTATTTTTGCAACTTTTTATTAAACCTGATTAATGCACATCCGATTATATCGGCAGCTTCCATATGCAGAAAGACAGTATTTCAGTATGACCTGATATGTCACAATAATTTATTAGACTTGATCAATGCACGTCTGATTATATTGGCAGCTTTCATACAGGAGAAGACAGTGTTTAGATATGACCTAATATACTATAATCATTTATTACACTTCAGCAATGCACGTTTGATTAAATTGGCACTTTCCATATACGGAAAGCGAAAGTTTGTACATGTATATTATTTTCAGTTTTAAGTATTTTCTGTTATGATTAATTGTTTTTTAGGCATATATAATATCTGTAGCCGGATACAGCAAGGCGCTGAGCTGGTATTCCCCATAAAAACATATATGTATAGCAGGTTATTCACTGTCAAATGTTAATCCTGATCCATCTAGTTCTTTCATCATCTCGTCAATGCGTGAGCTTTTATATGTATTCAATACATTACGCCATTCACCAACTTTGCCTGTAAAGTATAAATACCAGATATTTATAATTTAGGTATTCAAAGTTTCTATAACGATAGCTTAGTTGCGATTTTGGCGCCAGTTAAGGTACTCGTTCAGAGAGATGCATCTAAACCAAGTGTATTGTATTGTAATCTTATGTTATTGTTTCAGAAACATCGCAACATGTATTGAAAGGCAAAACTTGGATTTTAAATAAACTATATATACACATATATATATATATCACATGTGAATATTTTTGATTTAACAGCAAATTATATAGTTGTTAAATATGTCACCTTTATTGATAAATCCACCTTGTGCGTTTTTATTTAGTTGTGTTATCTCGCCTATATAGGACAGATTCACCATGTTATTGGCTCTCATGCTGTCCACGTGACAATGTTTGCAAATGTTCTGGACGTCTTCATCGGTCAATTCTTTGTTCAAGAATCCTGCTATTTGTCGAACCGCTTTTGGCATATCCTACAAGTAAGTACAATAATGGAACAATACATTATGCTGTATATCATATCGATATATCAATTGATGCTTTGTAATATCATACAACATAATCTTAATCATCGCCTGGAATATACTCTTTAACGCTTTGTTGTCGTCTAGAATACATCTAATGATACAATACATTCATCTAGAGTATACTCTTTGATACCGTATTATCGCCAAAGACAAATTCATTAGTACTTTGTTATGTTTATAACCAATTCATTGATACCATGTATAGTGGAACATACCCATTGATACCATGTAATTATCTCGAACGCACTAAATGATAAAATGTTATCTTACTTATTGCTACTTTGTAACCGCCTAGGATATTCGTATTGATATAAGTAATGTTTGTAATGGCCTAGAACATATTCATTGATGTTTTATCCTTTTGGAACATTCCTAATTCAAAATTGTTATAAGTTTTATGTGGACTATCAAATATCATATACGTGTTGTACGTCAGGAGAAAGATGGAAAGTTTAGAGACTCAAGTTTTACATTCAATATTATATTTATTTTACATGTATTATAGAACTAAATAAGAAAATGTTCAATCTGGATTTCTCTGTTATAATCATTTTCAAATCAGAATCACATTTAAAATAGTGTTCATTCATACCATATAAACCTGTGACCCACAACACAACAAATTCTACATACATATGTATTATATAGAATAAAATGATGTTATTTACATGCATTTATCTACGTGTCAAACAAGTTCAACTCAGGCAGACTGTACGGTTACATATCGAAGTAATTATTGACGAGAGGCCCTTGCTGTCAGCACATGCCATATTAGAATGCAGAATGATAAGGCAGTGCAATAACTGAATAGAAGTAATGCAGATACTGATCAGACAGCGCTTGTGTGCATGCAAAACTGGGTTCATTTAAAGTTACTACATGACTTGAATAATAAACATGTATACAAACCGTGACTACATCTTCGTATTTCAAGAACAATACTTGTTTTTCGTTTCTCCTCTCCCAGTACTCCAAGACGTGCATTGGCCAGGGACAAGCGTATTCTGAATAGAGTAGTTAAAAGACGGAACGTATACATGTATCTAATGACTGAAACAGTTGATACAGAAGACGAAAGTATGCATGTAAATACAGACTGAAACGGTTTATACAGATGACGAACGTATGCATGCTTCTTATACATAAATCAGTTTATACAGAAGCAGAACGTTTACATGTATCTTATACATGAACAGTTTATACAGAAGACGAACGTATGCATGTAACTTATACATGAACAGTTTATACAGAAGCATAACGTTTACATGTATCTTATACATAAACAGTTTATACAGAAGACGAACGTATGCATGTATCTTATACATGAAACAGTTTATACAGAAGACGAACGTATGCATGCATCTAATAAATGAATCAGTTTATACAGAAGCAGAACGTTTACATGTATCTAATAAATGAATCAGTTTATACAGAAGACGAACGTATGCATGTATCTTATACATGAATCAGTTTATACAGAAGACGAACGTATGCATGTATCTTATACATGAATCAGTTTATACAGAAGACGAACGTATGCATGTATCTTATACATGAACAGTTTATACAGAAGACGAACGTATGCATGTATCTTATACATGAACAGTTTATACAGAAGACGAACGTATGCATGTATCTTATACATGAACAGTTTATACAGAAGACGAACGTATACATGTATCTTATACATGAACAGTTTATACAGAAGACGAACGTATGCATGTATCTTATACATGAATCAGTTCTATACAGAAGACGAACGTATGCATGTATCTAATACATGAATCAGTTTATACAGAAAACGAACGTATGCATGTATCTTATACATGAATCAGTTTATACAGAAAACGAACGTATGCATGTATCTTATACATGAACAGTTTATACAGAAGACAAACGTATGCATGTATCTTATACATGAAACAGTTTATACAGAAGACGAACGTATGCATGTATGATCTAATAACTGTAAATGTGTGCGTATTGTATTCACTTAATCGGACATTCCGCATGTATTTAAAACCTTGATATAAACTAGTATTGATTCTATCACAATTTGTAAACAAATATCACTCGTTGATGATAGTTATAAAGCATTTTGTATAAAGTTGTAACGGGGCCCTTTCTTTCCTAAAATACCAAAATAATTATTACGGTGTGTTTATGTTTTTTTAATCTTCTCAACCAATAAAACGGATTGCCACATAGAACCTGTAATGTTTTGAGAAGCTTTTTGGAAGTGTCTCTCTCTCTGTATATGTATATGTGTATGTCTGTGTGCTGGTATGCTAGAAACCAACCTGTGCCGTTGACAAATGTTTCAAAGAACTTGTCAAACGAGGCTTCTGTAAGTTGATTACCCCAGTCGAATAATCGATAAAAAGAAACAACAACATCCTTTGGATTTCTCGTTATGTATATAATCTGTTGATATAAGGTATATATAATTTATAATTATTTGTTTTTTAAAACAAAATACCAACATCTTTATCAGTACAAATGTTACAAAACACACCTACATAAGATGTCGAGGACTAATCAAATGCATACTAATTTGTCAACATTTGATGTCACGTAACGAAATTCAATTTAACTTTAGATATAACTAATGAAACTATGAAATAATTCAGATGAAATTCATTAGAAGTTCATACTCTTATTATCAAGTTAAAACAGTTTAAGTAAATAAATTAAGGTCATGCATGTATTATTATGTATTTTCTTACAAGAAACTGTACCAGTTTAATTTAATAACATATTCTTTTTCTTGTTTTGTATAATACAAATCGTACAGTAATTTTTCTTTTACTTTTCTCAACATAAATGAAATATCAAAAATATTATGTAAAATCACCAACAAATGTCTCAACTAATTAAGTTACTCCTTTCGCCATTATTATCAAGAGTAATAGTTCTAAACATTCTACATGTAGTATTAATACACAATAAAATATCAATTTACCATAACATGTAGTTATACATATCAAATATTATTTAAACACGAAGGTTTGATTAAGTGTTGTATAATGTTTCGTTTCTTTTCTATATACATATATATATATATATAGGTATAGAACACGGTTTTACGGTTTTCGTGTGTCGTGATTGTAATAATTCAATGACATTCGGTATATTTGGTCTGTTCCAGAAGCACTTTCTACTAAAACTTAGTCTAAAAGAACATATTCTATAAAATAGCATTTGGTTACCCCCAAACTTCACTTCCATATTTTAAAATGGGTAAAATATGTTAATCAAATAGTCCTTACATGTTGCTGATTGATACTTCAGTGACGTTATTAACATAAGATTTTAATTAAAAATATTTGTAAGTGCTTGTCCTATCAAAGCGTTATATGTTTCAGAGAAAAAATATGAAATTAAATCTTTAAATTAGTATGTAAACGTATCCACAAGTTTAACCTCTACTACCCTGAATACCGTTTTTGGACACTAAACATTTGTTTTGCTGACATTCACTTTTTATTGTTATCTCTAATAATAATATTTTAAAATATTAAACCCATCTTGTAAAGTAATATCTGTTTCTGCAAATAGTCATCTGCGTACCAGAGTAAGAACACTTTTAACAGTGTAATATCAACACGCTTCCTCTAGGTTATGTCGTAAAAAAATATATTTTACATCAATTATGTAGTGAGACGACACTATCGTACACAGCTCGGTCCAAAATCTTTTTGAAATATATTTTTCCAGTTACATACGGAACGACGTTGGTTCTACTCAGACTCATCAGTCTGAATCCTCCTCCACCAATCTAACTCTCAACACCAAATATGTGTTAAACACTGGCGATAAACCCAACAACAAGCAATTGCATGAGTCTGACCAATATTTTACTTACTCTTCCTTTTCCATTCTGAAGCTCTTCTGGGAGTAGAAAATGGTGCAAATGGCATTTAATGAGCCTTGGCGACGACATATTCTCTACTGTCTTCAGACCTGGATCAGAAATGAAAAATTGTATTTTAATAAACCTTGGAGACAGCATAATTCTTACATTAGTCAGCATAATAAAACGAGCATTAAACTGAACATAACTGCAAATAATCAGATATTGTGTTTTTTTTATTTTATATTATGTAAGTGTCAACCAAATTTAAAACAATAGATTTCATTAATATGAAACACTGTCCTTCGACTATTACGCAGTTTAATCAATAAGTACTTTATCTGACGTTTTATTATTAAGTAGCATATAAGCTCTATTAATCAATGTCCTCTAAAAAGAAGTAAATATGATGTATTTTATTACATTTTAGTTGTATTACTAGTATTCTACTTTCTCCTGCTTTGTAGTATAACAGATACTCAAACATGGTGGTTTTATATTAAAGTCATTTTATTCACATGTTTTTATAGTTCGCATATAAGTTCAAAGTCACAAAGATTACGTTATAAACTCGCTAACGCTCGTCTAAAACTAAATCTAGTCTAAAACTGACATGTTACCATACTTGAGGTGACCTTCTAGCTGACTGTCCTTTCCTCTCTAAAATCTTTCTCTGACTGAATAAACAACTATCCTATGATTGGTCAATTCATTGCTACCTCACAATTGGCAAGTTTCTTAATGACGGATTCCCTTAAGATCCCACCCATATCATATCACAAAACCTATTGTCAACTATACATCATGATATACCTAAGGCTATTTCCTCATTAGCATGTCATATGTATATGTAGAGACATGGTTGACCTTGCTGAATACAAATAATATCTCCACTTCTTAAACACAATTTAAGAGTTTTATACATGATACGATTTCTTAACTACCATAATATAACAGTTTTCGTACTGTCTTATTAATTTATTTTACCACGGTTTATTTCAAATAAAGTATGCCACTTAAACTCAAACCCTGCTGCAACTCCTAAATCAAACAGTTGTACCAAATGTATTAATGTTGCAACGCCAAAATCTGACGTTTGTACCAAAAACATTAATGTAGCAACGTGAAAATAAGACGTGTTTACCAGATGCATTAATGCAGCAACACAAAAACCCGACGTGTGTACCAAATGCATTAATGCAGCAACGTGAAAATTAGACATATTTACCAAAAGCATTAATGCAGATACACCAAAGCCGACGTGTGTACCAAATGCAATAATGCAGATACGGCAAAATACGACGTTTGTACCAAATACATTATACAGCAACGCCAAAATCCGAAGTTTGTACAAAATGCATTAATGTAGCAACGTGAAAATCCGACGTGTTCACCAATTGCATTAATGCATGAACATTAAAATCCGACGAATGTTTCAAATGCATTAATGCAGATACGCCAAAATCCGACGTTTTTACCGAATGCATTAATGCAGCAACGCAAAAATCCGATGGCTCTACAGGCTGCAAGTGTAGCAACGTATAAGTGAACATATATTACAACTACAATTGCAGCAATGCAAACTGACTCATTCTAAAATAAAATACTCAGCAATGAGACAATTTGACGACTCTTACATTTGCAAGGCAAGAGTAACAATGGACAAATCTGGCGTTTCTCTGCAACTAAACGGACAACTACAACATCATACCCGGCCATTTAACTAACTGTCAAACTTCAGCAACATCAAAGTACGAAGTTTCGACCAGCGGCAATTGCAGAAACGACAAATATTACGTATTTACCGCATTCACTAATGCAGTAAAGTCATAATTCACATCTCTACCAACTGAACAACTACAGCATCGTCTTCTGAATTCCTGCGGCTGTACAAAATGCACTAATGCAGAGACGTCAAAGTCCCACGTCTCTATCAAATTCTTTAGTACAGCAACGCCACAATTCGACGTATCTACCAAATGCATAAACCAATGGTAGAAACATCGTATCCAGTGTACAAGGCGCTACAGGACCCTTGAGTTGAATCACAAGAGTGCTACCTTTAGTTGACTATTTTTATTAATGTAGAAACACGCTAACTGTATAATCATACACATGTATTAAGATTTATAAATAAATTACACATTACTAACCCTTAAAGTAAGGGAATCTGTCATCTTTAATATCAATAATCGGGAACCTTTCATCAAGCTGGGCAGACGTAGCTTTATCAAAGTCCAGTGTTTCCACAAGGTATACTAATTCCTGTGTCATTGTCGTCCCTTAAATGAAAATGATGAAATTAGCAAATAGCTCGTTTATTAAATTATATAAAATGACAATTGGGAGATGAGAGTTGGTCTTGAAAGAAGATCGTATACATTTGCGTGTTAAGGATTTTATACCAAACGGGTCCAATGCGTATTTCAAAGTTTAGCTTTAAGCCATATTTTCAAAAACATCAAAAGGCGGAATAGTATTTTTTATTGGTTTTTTAAATAATATACATGTGTACTATTCACTTCACACGTTGTTGCAGTTGGGACAAAAGACGTGACGGAAAGGACACCATCCAGGTAGAGTGCAGGTGGAAAATACTACCTGCAATAGGGATAACAGGACGTGACAGAAAGGACACCATTCAGGTATAGTGTAGGTGAAAAATACTACCTAGGCTAGGGACTACAGGACGTGACAAAAATGACACGATCCAGATAGCGTACAGGTGAAAAATATTACCTAGACTAGGGACTACAGGACGTGACAAAAAGGACACGTTCCAGAAAGCGTGCAGGTGAAATATACTACCTAGACTAGGGACTACAGGACATGAGAGAAAGGACACCATCAAGGTAGAGTGCAGGTGGAAGTTACTACCTAAACTAAAGACAACAGGACGGACGTTACAGGAAGGACATCATCCAGGTAGAGTACTGGTTGAAAGTACAACCTGCATAAGGACTACAGGACGTGACAGGAAGAACACCATCCACGTAGAGTGCATTTTGAAGATACTTCCTGCAATTGGGACTACATGACGTGACAGAAAGGAAACCATCAAAGTAGAAGATACTTCATGCAAAAGGCACTACAGGACGTGACAGTAAGGTCATTATCCGGGTAGAGTGCAGGTGAAATATACTACCTGCACTAGGGACTAAAGGACGTGACAAAAAGGACACCATTCAGGTAGAGTGCAGGAGGAAGATACTATCTGCACTGGGAACAACATGTCGTGACAGAAAGGACACCATCCAGGTAAATTGCAGGTGAATTACATTACATGCACTAGGGACTACAGGACGTGACAATAGGACACCATCCAGTTAGAGCGCAGGTGGAAGATATTACCTGCACTAAGGACAACAGGACGTGACAAAAAGGACACATTCAAGGTAGAGTACAAGTGAAAGATACTTTCGGCAATTTGGATTACAGGACGTGACAAAAAGGACACCATCCAGGTAGAGTACAGGTGGAAGATACTTTATGCAATAGGGACTGTATGACGTGACAAGAAGGACATCATCCAGTTAAATGCAGGTGGAAGATACTTTCTGCAATTGGGACTACAGGACGTGACAAGAAGGAAACGATCCAGTTAGAGTGCAGGTGGAAGATACAACCTGCAATAGGG
Source organism: Panopea generosa (assembly GCA_029582155.1). Classification (NCBI taxonomy): domain Eukaryota; kingdom Metazoa; phylum Mollusca; class Bivalvia; order Adapedonta; family Hiatellidae; genus Panopea; species Panopea generosa. Next base: position 33,453,874 of record CM055900.1, on the reverse strand, counting down.
ACTACAGGACGTGACAAGAATAGAACACCATCCAGTTAGATTGCAGGTGGAAGATACTTTCTGCAATAGGGACTACAAGACATGAAAAATTACACCATCCGGGTAGAGTGTATGTGGAAGATACTTTCTGCAATAGGGACTGCAGGACGTGACAAAAAAGGACACCATCCAGTTAGAGTGCAGGTGGAAAATACTTTCTGCAAAAGAGACTACAGGACATGACAAGACGGACACCATCCAGGTAGAGTGCAGGTGGAAGATACTTTCTGTAATAGGGACTGCAGGACGTGGCAAAAAGGACACCATCCAGTTAGAGTGCAGGTGGAAAATACTTTCTGCAAAAGAGACTACAGGACATGACAAGACGGACACCATCCAGGTAGAGTGCAGGTGGAAGATACTTTCTGTAATAGGGACTATAGGACTTGACAAAAAGAGCACCATAGGTAGAGTGCAGGTGGAAGATACTTTCTGTAATAGGGACTATAGGACTTGACAAAAAGAACACCGTAGGTAGAGTGCAGGTGGAAGATACTTTTTGCCATAAGGACTACAGGACGTGACAGAAAGGACACCATCCAGATAGAGTGCAGGTGGTAGATACTTTCTGCGATAGGGAATACAGGCCGTGTCATAATGGACACCATCCACCTAGAGTACAGGTGGTAGATACTTTCTGCGATAGGGAATACAGGCCGTGCCATAAAGGACACCATCCAGGGAGAGTGCAGGGGGTAGATACTTTCTGCGATAGGGAATACAGGCCGTGCCATAAAGGACACCATCCAGGTAGAGTACAGGTAGAAGATACATTTTGCCATAGGGACTACAGGACGTGCCATAAAGGACACCATCCAGGTAGAGTGCAGGTGGTAGATACTTTCTGCAAAAGGGAATACAGGCTGTGTCATAAAGGACACCATCCAGGTAGAGTGCAGGTGGTAGATACTTTCTGCGATAGTGAATACAGGCCGTGCCATAAAGGACACCATCCAGATGCGGGAGCAGTACCGTTGAGAAAATACTATGTTAGCTTTCACTCCAAAATTGCTGCTTGATTGTTCAGTAATTGAGCTTTCTCTTCCTATATTTATGTGTGCAATTTTTCATAATTAAAAGCTGAGAACGTTGGTGTTAGCTTTGGTTTCATGTTGTTCAAGGCAACACAAGTACTGTGCAAAAATAAACACTTACTTTCAAATCGGTAACTTGAAATAAACAGACCATGCGCATCAGGAAAAACATGAATGTAAAGATAAACTATAAAATATATATTACCAGAGCGTGGAAAACTGCAAACCCATATATCGTCATCTCGTGTGTGCATTTTCTCAATGTCTTCAATTTCATTTTCCATCATAACAATTCCTTTGTAAGTTTTACGAACCAACTCTATAATCGGTTTTTGTTCCATTGTCTCCTGTTTTGAATCGGCAATCATTGGATGTTTAATGTGAAGAATATCCACATTTAGTATGCTATATGCACTCGTGGATCTATGACAGTTGCCACATTCGGCGCGCGCATACAAACGTTAATTTGATTGACAATCCGACGCTATAACCGGCATACGAGGACCAAAAGTATTTTTCGCTTCCCCTTAAATTGTGTATGGCCTCAGGACATGTATAGAATGAGTTACGTGATTCTACACACGTCCCACAGCATGACATTATAAATGCGCCGCTGATGTGACATATTTAAATATATGTCTTTTTCCTTGTAATGGTGTTACAAAATGTAATCAAACGACTCGTCCATCGAAATGCAAACACACATCAGATACTAATTTTAAGTAAGCATAGTAAGAGTGACCTTCAGGTTCATCCGTGGCCAAGTTGTCCAAGACAACTGACCACTCACCACCGCCATCTTGGGTTCCAGTTCAGGTCGGTTCAAACATAGTATGTGATAAAATGTGTCATTTACATGCGTATGGACGGCGGTACCACTCATTTTGCGATATTCCTATACTAATAAAAGCAGGTTTGCCATATAAATAATATCTTCCATGTGTTAAAAAGCGTTAAACTCCATTCATAACAAAACGAGAAAAATATTGGAAACTACGTAGTTCCGTTAGAGCCGTCGTGCTATCGCTCTGCCAACAGGCACGCGCGTTGCTATTACTAAACAGTGGGACGTTGGTGATGACATGACAGTACGATAGTACAATCGCGAAGAAGCAACAACACCATGGTGAAGTAACCAAGAAGAACTATTACGTGGTCGTCACCGTTCCACCGCTCCATCACCATCACCGCCGTACCATCACCGTCGTGCCGTAGCATTACGTAATCGCCATTTTGCCACGCTCCGTCACCATAGTGCCATTGCACCGTCACCAATGTGTTTTCGCTCCATTACCATTGTGCCAACATACCATTTCCATTAACTTTCTTTGAATAGTCGCGCACTGAGTTTAATGGTTTGGTTAACATTTTTGATGTTCACGATTCGCAGTACATGAGATTGAAACCAGATTGAGGTTCATTTTTAACACATTTATTCTTTCCGCGCCCACTAAGAACATATTTTTGTAATTTAAATTACTTTGTACTATATATAATTTTATGGTTAAACAAATGGATGATACATGTTTTATATTGTATTTATTTATTCGGGTGGAATATAAGGGGACACACAATTATATTGTTACCGTGTGCAGGACTATCTTTCACTCTATTAAGCAAGGTCTGGTTTCGGGTTACATTGTATTACAGTATGATTTTTTTCTGTATAAGAGTGAAGTAAAATACAGCTGGCCATTGAGAGATATAGCACAATATGTAGATTGTTTCGTGCAAATGTATAAGCATGCGTCCGTTAAGTATGATCTATCTAGCATATATGATTGTGCTGACGGCTCAATTTATTGCGCAACATGTCAGTAAATGTCAACTGCTTCACAATTAATCCACACAACTTTTACTAATTCAAAACTTATTACCATTGGGAGGGCGTTGCAAACTGAAGAAAGACTCGCCAAAAATACAGTTGGTAATTCATTACTATATGTTACATATTCTAGTCAGATAGTTCTAGTCAAAAAGCGTGGTAAACATTTTTAGATATTCAATAGACGTAAGTGGGTCAGGAATAAGTCGCAGAGCGCATAATTTAGTTTCGTAATACCCTACTCACATTCAAGCTGCAAATTCCCTTGACCATGTCAGTCTTGGTCCGTGTTGTCTGCGATAATAGCCTAGCAGTCACACAATGCGACTTGAAGCAGAATGATAACACGACTTGTCGCCTAACCTTTGAGGATTTGTCGTACTACATATGATTCTCAAATACCACGACTGATCATACAACTGGTGGTGACTTGTTAAGACTAGTCGTGTCTGGTCGTGCAACTGATCATGACTGGTCGTTCGATTAGTCAAGCGACTATGAATACAGCTCTCGCCAGGCAGGGTACAGTCATCAGTTCTCATGGCGTTTACGAACCGTGCATATTAATGGCAATCAACATATTTAAATTGAATATGGCTCCTAGAACAAAAGGTAAATCCACTAGAAAAGGGAAAGGATAGATCTCCAAAGCCCTCGCCCTGCTGAGACTGATGCAGCCCAGTCCACCGAGCAAGATCAAGGGGAAGTGCAAGAGCCTCCAGCCCAGACTGTGGACTTTATACAGTGAAATGGGGACTAAGATGCCCCCAGAACCAATCCCAACACATCGTAGGATAGATCTTTGAAAGTCTAATGCCACAACCTTCGTACAACGTTTATGACTGTTCGCACGACTTGTTACATATAATCGTGCGAATAATCCTGCATAGTTGTGGCACTGTTGGACGACTTGAGAGTCCCATGATCAACTTCAACAACATAAGATCATTCAATAGTTGTAGCACAACAATCTCACGACTGTTGAAGGTCTTTCTAATACCAACTACCACCAGTCTGGTCGCAAGCAGAGTTTTGAACATGATGGGAAACCTCCCCACGACCAATTCGGTTTTTGCCACTACCCAAGATTACTAAAGAACATCAAAGATCACTCAGGACTTGTTTTCTACGATTCCTTGCGAGTTTTAGTCGTAGACGGTCGTAAGATTGGAAGTTGTCTTATCTATTAATGTGAATGGGGCGTAACTTCACCATTCATATGTAGTACTTAAGTATGGAAGCGTTTACCTCCTATTACCTTAACTCAAATGACAATTGTGTTAATCAGGGAGGTACTTTGGCTGAAAAAGAATTGTTTGCACAGTTGTAGGGGGTCCGGGGCGGGCATTCTTCCCCGATTGTTTTAGCTAGACTGGCGTAGTTGCGTTTTGGTGTATATTTCTTATGTTTTTCAGGGGCTTGTTTATCCTTAATGAAATAAATTGATAATAAATTTAAGGTTTTAAGGTTCGTTTATTTTAATAAAGGGGAAAAAGAAGTAACCTTCTGTTTCATGGCTTCAAATGTCTACTATTTCATTCAACAGGTGGTTCAATATTTATAGGTTACCCCGTACACTCTTAGAGATTCGATTTTATTGCATTTTTTTTTTGCATTTCTCAGTAGAAAATATTTGCACGTGCCCACAGTGCCTAAAGAAAGCTCCGCCAAAGACATATACAGTTTAACATTATTTAACAATACAATCATGCACGCAGCTATACGAAAGTGAACATGAATATATTACATGATATAGATAGATATCGTTTATTAAGAAATTTCAGTAGGCCATAAGACCTGTGAGAATACAACATGTTACAATTTATACAACAAATAGTGCATTAATTATATACAATTTTGCACATTTTATAAAAGTAATGTAAATTAGCAACATATTATTGTAAGTTGTGATTAACTGGGTATACAGACATGAATATATTTTACAATAATCATATAGTTACAATGCACATTTACAAATCAGTTGTTTGAATTTAAAGCATTTGATCTTTGCTTAAATGCCGTGATACAAAATACAGCTTATTCATTTAAAACACTTAGTTTAGACGCGTTGGAAAGATTAATGCATATATGCATACTCGGGTGATGGTAATAATAATTAGGTTCACACTAAATTCTTAATACTTCATAGAAAGGACATATAGTCAAATGATACTCATCTCATATGTCATTAAGGAGTACAATTTCTGTCCGTTCTATCTTGGTTTCTGTCTCGACCTGTTTCAATATTTAATAGGCGCAAGATAACCTTAGTTTTGCAAAAGCGTTTCTTAATTTGTAAATTGAAATGTGTTTTAATTGTTTTATAAAGTGGTAATGATGATCATGATGTAATATATTGTCGCCAATATATATAATGCATTGTGAACGAGCATCTGAAAAGATCCATAAAAAAATCGTAAATTCCGTTGTTTTCAATTTAATAACCTCCTTTATGAAATCAAATATATATATGAATTCACAGCATCTCTATGATCCAACGGGTTTATAAATTTGTCCTTTATATAGCATGTGATGGTCATAAATCCTTAACTGGATCCTACTCATATAAAGCTATCAGTTCATGTTAATTGTCCGTCCAGTCCAGATGTGTTGCATGTAAATCCATAGTATATAAGTCATGGTCGACACTAAATTTATTGGTTTGGCAGAGGCCTTGACATTGTGTCTATGGTTTACATTGTAGCTAGGCGCGCTCACCGTACTCTGGTCTGTACATTTATGTCTTGGTTATTCACAAATATTTATCTCCATATATATATATATATATATATATATATATATATATATATATATATATATATATATATATCTGAAAGATCCCAAAAATCGTAAATTCCGTTGTTGTGAATTTAATTACCTCCCTTTATCGGTGTACCTTTTCCACAGGAGTGGTATAAACATGTCTATTTTTATGGATGAAGGAAACAACCAAACTTCTGTTCAAACCTTAGAGGCTCAGTTTATTTAGCTGGATATTTGTCACAATTTTATTTTAAGTATATCTAATACATTAGACAATATACAATTATTATTTATTGCAGAATACAATCTCAGGAAATATTAAATTATTCTTATATGTCTTACTATATAAAATGGCTATCTACCAAACTCGCTGTACAACGCTGTACATCGCTGACTTTTGTTGACTTTTTAACATTAAGTAGCCATTTTAAAAATGTCCTATGTACCCGTTCTATAATATCTACCTGATTAAAACCCCATATTTCGGACGAATATTTTAAAATAGAAGCTACGTAAGCATCAAATAAATTCAACGTAATATTTATTGTTACTTCTTAATATTTTGTGTTATTAAACAAAGAACCCATAGCAGTCCAAGCTTTCCCTGTCAACGTTTCAGTAGCACTTTAAAATGAAATTCCACTTGTTAAAATTCCTAGAACTAGAGACTATTTCTAATTCTTCCCCATTTTAATTAAAAACACCATAGTTATTAAGAGTCCCCCCTTTCTGAATGCCATTATCTAGTTCATCGAAATGTTCTTGTGTTTTCATCGTTATCAAAATTATGCAGAAAATATTGAAGTCCTCTTCAATTTTGAACCCTGAAGATAAATCTTAAAAATGGGTATAACCATCAGCCATATTAACAGTATCGTTTGATTGGGATGTTTTATTTTGTCTAAACATTTTCCAAAATGCTCTAGGACTTTTCATGTATCATTTCATTCATTTGTGAAGCCTTTTGCCTGTTACATCTACTTCTGGCTATTCTACAATGATATTTATAATATATTTTTATTTATCATAAGGAGGTGTTTCTTTTTAGCTGCCCTACTTAAATCAAATCGAGAAACTGCCTGCTTATATACCACAAGTTTTCGTTTGCATTCTTTATCAAACCATCTGTTATTTAATACAGTACTTTTATTTATGAAATAAACATATACTGCAATTTTAAGTCACGTTTCACAATTAAAATTTCCTTTCTCTTTAAGATATTCAAAGAATATCATATGGATCGCAATAGCCGATTTCACAATCATTTAAATTATTACGTTAAATATCAATATTTACAGTTATGTCGTTGAAATCAAATTGATGTTCCATGTTCAAGTTTTACGATATGCGTTCTTGGGTTTAAATAGCTCGCGGTAACGACAGTATTTGTAATCCGAAGAAAAAAAGGCGCGTGACATGAATGGATATTAAAATCGTGAACACAGAAGTTCGTTAGAGTATAAGAATTACACGCATCAGTGACGAGATAATCGACAAAACTTTCTCCATGATTATGTATAAAACATATACATGTCTGAGGTTGACCTCGGTATATATGAATCAATGTAAAAATTATCATGATCATTTAACAGCTCGTCTTTCTCAATGTAGATGTATATATATATAAGATCGGGTTCAATCAAGCTCTCTCTTTAATAATGTAGGTGAAAATAATGATAAGATTGAATTCAACTAGATACTTCACGCTCTGTACCTAACAATACTCGCAATACACATAGATAATTATACAGAACTACAATCACACGTACCCTGACAATGTGACCTTTGACCGGATACATCTGAGCATCTCCAACCAGTTCTCTGCTTCCCAAACCAGTACAGTTGACGACTACATCATACCTTCCTACAAACTTGCAACAGTCAAATAAACGTTTAAAATATTGCTTTTCATTTGCCTTAATTAAATCAATTATATAAACTACATAGAGGTTCTGATTTTGATTTCTATAAAGATGTTCAGTTGTCATATAATTATAATATTCTAAAGGTATTAGGCCGCCAGCTTATGGGTTTTTTAACCTCTTGTTTCATTACCGTGGTCCCTACCGTCTGCTCGCGCTATATTTTACTTTTAGTTCTTCAAAATGGTTTAGATTAATTATTGTATTCTATTTTATGACTTATGATAAATTATTTTTTTAGAGAATTAGCGGTTATTCTCAATTTGTCTAACTATATAGAGTAATATTGTTAAATATAATGCTTTATTTAATTTAGTGAGCATTTAAGCGCTATGGTGACGATTGACGGACCCACCAGTGATCATGACAATAACTGTGTTCCCGAGTGAAACTAAGTTATCCTTTCACTGAAATCCAAGAATTGTTTTTATTTTGTATCATTACAAACAGTAACATAATCATAATTTCACTATATAAAATCTCTATTTAATTATTTAAAACCATAGAAAAAACTGCAATATTAATAATACTTCACCGAAAAATCTTTACAAATCATCAAACACGATGAAAAAAATGTTATTGTAAGAAGAAAATTTTTGTTACAAACACTGCTGATGAGTTTATTTTATAAATTAATATGATTAAATCATAATTGCTTGTATATGATTACTCGTTCAACAAATTAAACAAGTCTAAAATAATTTGTCAGAGTTGACTTCCAATGGGGGAAATTAGTCATTTGAAGCAGTAGTGATGCGTACGGGTTTCATTTTCAATGGTTTTATTATCTATACTTGAGGGGCCCATTTCACTTACCTTCGTAAGTCTTAAGATTTCGTATGAACAAATCATGACACCTTGGAACGTTTTATTTGTGCAGTTTTGTTTTTTTAATTCTAAAAGAATTCTATGTACAAGGCTTACGAAACATCCGAAAATTTTGTAAGTGAAACACTAAATGAACTTACCGATTGTTCGTAAATTCAAACTTTACACTAGTAAGAAGTTCGTAAACTTTAATGCGAACATTACTGAAACGCGTCCTAATTGTGTTTTGTTCTAAAGTATGTGACTTTTATTTTTAATTTGTATTTCATTCTCCCCTCACCCCATCTGAACTGTTATGTTGACGAACATTTTATGATGTTCAGGCTGAGTTAAATTAGATAATTTTTTTTTGTTAAATTAAATCTGTATTGTGTTCATAATTATATATTCATATTTTGTATTAAAAAAACTTGCATTTGTGTATGTGTGTGGAAGGAAGGGGCAGTTTTACTGAGACGATTGACAATATTTTGTCAAAATATGCAAAATAGGATTTTTTTTACAAACACTTGTTTTACAACCTGATTAGGAGTTATTTGTATTTACCTCTTCCATATTGTTAACTTTCCTTTTTTCAAACACAGCTCCTTTCTGTAGAATCCTAAAATAATATATTATACATTTTTTTGTATATACCAGGTAATCATGTATCTGTATTTTGGTAACTGTGTTGTTGTGGTTTTTTTGGTAACTTTATTTCTATATTTTATGTAATTCGATAAATATTTTTCTGCATTTCAGCAAATGTATTTATGTATATCGGTTGCTTTGTTTCAGTAACTATGTTTCTTTATTCCTGTAGAATATACATGTATATACATTTATATAATTCTGCATTTAGGTATCTGCGTGTCATGAAACGAAGATAGCATTTACTTAGCCTAAATGTTCTGTCCCACCTCACATAGTAACCGAATATGGAGATGAAAGTGACCACGAAGTAATTAACACAGAACAAAACTTATTTCTTCAAAAATTCTCACAATTACTAGTCACTACATTTCAAAATCCATTTTCGGCACTTCGTTAATTATATTTTAGTTACTGTATTTCTGCATGTCCCAACATTTTGGTATGTTTATTTCAGTAAATATATATCTTTCTGAATTTCGTTAACTATATTCTGGTAACCGTTTTTTTTCTGCATTTCGGTAACTTTGTTGTTTCATTTTAATAACTGCATAACTTTGTTGTTCAAAAACTCGGTTTATGTATTTCTGCAAATATGTTTTTTTTTTAATATCCGTTGCTATTTTCCGGACCTGTTTTTTCTGTATTTCAGTTGATATTTCAATATAAGTCTGCATTTCGGTAATAAAGCGCCAGTGTGTTGGCAAATGTTTCAGTATTTCTATGGAGTGACATTTTGTCTATATAATCATATTGGAAAATTGTACACTAATTTCACTAGTTTTGGTAAAGGTCTATTTATGTATTGTGCTTATAGCTTTAATACAATTGTTGTGCATATATTTTTTTTAAAAAAAATATAATAGTTGTGAAAGAAATTAATATACAAGGGAGATAGCTATACTCTTTTGTCAGTTAAATTTCCAACTGTAATTTTCAACTAAAAATAAATTAGAGTTTAAACATGTTACTTCTGCAATGCAAGTCATAAACAAACAAAATATCAGTTATAGTTTTTGGATCAGGTGGACCTCAAACCCACGACCTCAGCGGTAAGTGATCTTGAGACAAAGCCTGAATATATTAGAACTTTATATGATAAAACATTGAAATTATTTATCATATTCATTTATTATATTATGACGACACGTGCATGATGAGAATTAACCTGCTGCGATAACGACCATCGCTCCGCCCACTGACCACGTGACGTTGTTTGTCCAAGTAAATACAATGTGGTGTTTATTTAAATACCGCACGCTTGTGTGAGAAACGTGGCGGCGCAAGAACCAATATGGATCGCTGGTTGGATAATCGATTTGTTTGATTGACAGTCCGCGGCAGGTCAATTATAACATTGTACGTATTACCAAAACGTTCAAATAACAATTCTATGGAATGATAAAGCTTATGTCAACGAAAATGATTGAAACTGTTACCTTTTCATCAACCATTTAAGGTATTTCTTCTGATCCAACACTATAGTGGTAATCTGATATCCATGCCTGGAACCAGAATCGTCGTATTTAGAAACAATAAATACATATTTGTGGAGCATACTCGTATTATTGTCTTATGTATGTATTTCAACCTACAAGTTGTTAACAATATAACCTGCATATGCTTATAATATAAACGTTATTCAAACATCATTTGTGTTTAAAGTACTACTTTTTTAGTTCAATTTACTCATGTTTGTAGCACAGCTTACTTGTGGAACATGCAAAGCAAGTTACTTATGCTTGTAGTTATTTTTATTGTACAATATTTGTTTGGTAACTATGTGTAGTACAATTTATTTTCATTTGTAGCAAAACTTACATAAAACTATGCTTTTACTTTAGTTTACAATTTATTTGCGTTTGCATTACAGCTATCTTGTAATTGTAGTACAATTTACTTGCATATGTAGTAGAATTCACTTGCATTTTTGTGGGATATACTTGTGTTGGTAGTTCAATTTACTTGCGTTTGTGGTACAACTTTCTTGTGCTTATGGTACAATTTACGTACGATTGTTGAACATCTGTATTGTGTCGTTAATAAAAGTTTATTATTAGTGTGATTCTGGAACTGATTTATACTTGTCGCACAACATGTTATTCATTTTAGAGTACACCTTACTTGCGGCGTTTGTAGTACAAATTATTTATATTTGTAACTCAACTTATTATCTAACCTATTATTTGTTTTATAGTACAGCTTACTTGCGTTGGTAGCACAACTTATTTATGCGTATAGCACAATTAATTAGTTTCATAGTACAGTTTACTTGCATTTGTAGTACACCTTACTGTAGTTTACTTGCGATGATAGTAGAACATACATTCAATTGTATTTGTCGTATACATTTCTGGCGTTTGTTACGACTGTACATTTTACTTTTGTGGAAATCACTTGCGTTTGTAGTACAATTTAATTGCATTTGTGGTAGAACATACTTGCCTTTTTATGCGTTTTAGTAGAACTCATTTTCGTTTGTAGTACATTTTACTTACGATTGCAGTACTACAATGTATTTACTTTTGTTTGTATCATAATTTGCAGAACACTTTTTCACTTAGTTATATTTGTAGTTTGTTTTTGTAGTACATGTTACATGCGTTGATAGCACAAGTTATTAACGTTTGAAATACAAGTTTCTTGCGTGTGGAGTAGTACAACGTATTTGTGTTTGTGGTCGAACTTGTAATGTAATTTATTTGAGTTTGTAAAATCATCTTTCTTGTGTTTATAATACAATTTACATTGGTACACGTGACGTATGTTTACAGTACTACTTACTTGTACACATCAGGAAAACCTAGTTTATTCAGCTCCATGTCCGTCAGTTTCCTATAACTGAACACAATGTCCTTGTATAACGGATCCTAAAAATACAAATAGAACACGTAATGAAAAAGTAACGAACGAAGAAACAAAATGCAGATGAAAGTTAAACAACATGTTAGCTCAAAGGTAAAATTTGTTCTATTTATTAACTTGCAGAATGCTCACTCTGTGTTCTTTAATACTAATAATCAATAATAAGTTTGTTCAATGGAAGCTCATGGCATTTTTATATTGCTTTCAAATTTGTTTCCAGCCGGACAGAGCAAATACCTTTTATATTGTGTTTTAGGGGAGACCGGGTCGAACTTGATATCAAACCCACTCCGCATGTTGCGACATGAGCGACTAAGCACCATCCGTTCAAGACATTATTAGCAATTTGGTTTCTTCTTATAATTTAAACGAAAATACCTAAAAAAATATCTTCAATGATAAAGAAGGCAGTGCAATCATTAGCATCTGTTATTTACAGAGTCTGTAAATTTCTGACGTTGAACGTGTTCGAAAAGTTATCAATATTAACAGACTTTCTAGCCGATCGGAAAATTCAATTCGATATTTATGATAACTTATATTATCTAAAAGTTAAATTTCGGTAAAACCTTGTATTTCGACTTGGTGAGGTAATAGCCTGTCATCATGGCAGCTCCACATTCTCCAGCTTCGGGCCCTGTAACCAGTTGTTGATAGAATGTCCAAGACCTCTGGATCCATTTTCTTGTGGAAGAAAACATTCTTTTTTCTTTAAATATTTCTTCTTATTAAAAATATAAGAACCTAAAAGCCATTTTAAGATACGTATTTACTACAGAAGTTTTTACATATAATGTCGTTATACGAGGGATGTTCGAAATGTATTGTGTATTCTGGTGAAATTTTACATCGACATTTATACGCATGTATAGCTCTATGCAATACCTACACAATGTTATATACATGTATCTGCTGAAACACGGGATTCCAGACATATAGTCATTTCAATATAGGCAGTCGTTGACCACTGTTATGAAATGGTTGCGGAACAAGTAGCAAAATTGATAATGAGGGAGTTCGTACTAGTCTCGGTTGTTCATTAAAAGATATTTTTAATGAAATCACATGGGTTACGGTTGACGAAAGTGCCTTATGAGACAATTCGTAGCTGGAAAAGGAAATTTGGTTCTGATGCAGCAAAACCAGTTCTGCCAAAGACAGCAACATGGAAGAAAATTGTGTCTAAAATTAGAGAAATTGTTCGAAAGGATGGGCAATACAATGTGCTTGGTATACCACGCATTGTAGGCGTTTCACTAACTTCAGTTCATTTCTTTCTGAAAATAATCATGAACATTTCTGCTGGGTGGGTGCCCACTTGTTGACTGACGACTTAAAGAAGGCACGTGTTGAAACTGCCAAAACAACTGCTTAAAATGTTCCCTGAATATAACCAAAGTCACTTTGCAAAGTTTGTCACTGGTGGCGAAACCTCCTAGGTAAACTATTTCATTATTATTTGATTTTAACGTTGACATGCAATAAACGATCAGAATTTAATTTAATTACTTAAACAACTCTACCGGCACTCCCGGGTTAGATGGGTGTGACGGTACAAAGAGACCTCCGCTTCCGTAAGACGTTGTATCAGTATCGAACTTTTCTGAAATGATTTTCAACTTTGACCCAGGGATGACATTTTGGATGTTAACCGCCGTTGATAGACCCACGACGCCAGCTCCAATTATCGCTATGTTTGCCATGGCGATCTGATCAAATGTAAAACTATTTGATTAAGGTTTATATAGCTAATGTTACTTGAAATATTGTGATTTTAAACAAAGCATCCGCCTCGGAAGCGGGAAACCGGTGGCTCGAATCTTGGTTGAAGTACTAGTGTTTTTATGGTGCCGGTTGTTCACCCAGCATCTGGTTAATTTAAAGGGTACTGAATATGTCTAACAGCCTGACACCTGGCAGGGATAGCTTTCGTGAAGTTAAAGGTGTCTCATAAGTCCATTGTGGTTGGCCCTTTCAATAGGGATGACACTGTAATAAACAAACAATTTACTTTTGCTTTGACTTTGCAGAAAAATAGTAATTTTACCTTTTGGAATCAAATCTTTTCTATATTCAAACATAGTTTAAAATTTATAAATCATAATTTAATATCACCACTAGTATATACGTCAATATATTTACCTTTACACACTTTTATAATGTTCCTTAAAGTAATCCTGACAGATACGGTGACCTGGATGTCATATGCGATGATATGCAAACGCATGTATATGCAGAGGTGTAGTATGTTTCTGAATTTAAATATCCATATCAAGCGAAGATTTCCGATTGTAACTACACACTACATTTGATGTCCCTTATATAGTTTTATAGCAGTCATACGTGACAAACTGTTCATATAAGTTTGAGTTTCTTTATTCAAAATAACTTTATACTACTAAATAATTATTATTACCAAAAAGAGTTATCATTCCCGTGTTGTATTTCTATAGGAATCTAGTTAACTATAAGAATCTATCATCAGTATCCATGTGGGATTAAAAGCTCATCCGACAGTTTAAATGCCCCGTCCACTGTGGGTAATTTAAACCCAGAGGATGAGATTTTTATATCCCGTATGGATGAAGCTATGATGGACTGTTTTCTCCCATTTATTTGAGCCAAACGATAAACCCTCGATAATTTCTTTTAATTTTCGGAGCAAATATTTTTACTTTCAACCATGTGCTTATCAGAATTTAAAAGGAAGTTTGGTAGTGAATAGTTTGTACAAATTTTATTTTTTAAAAAAAAATTGAGTAATGAATAGTTTCTTTAATAAATTGATTTAATCTTTAAATGATCAAATCTTATTATCACAAATATCTATTACTTTTTAAATGCATGTTTAAAACTTAAAACTTCTCAGATACATGTATATGAAGAAATCAGCATTTTAAAATATTACGTTAAAATAATACACATATTAAAATATAAAATTTTTCCCCGACCCTGATCTCACAGGTAAGCAATACGTCATAAAATATTACGTTTTCGTCATTATTCTGACATAGGCCTTAAGGTATATCTCTTTTTTTTTTACAGTTTTCTACAACAAAATTAAGTTGTAAAATATTTTAATAGGCGTGAAAAAAAAAATATATGATTACAAGTTGTGGATAAGAAAATAGATCCAACACATATATCTCGTCCGGAACACTGGTTTCAGTTATAAAGTATCATTTTAACGTTTTTCTTTTTCTAATATCCTTATTATTAATCCTCTATTACCAAGTCAGTTCATAGCTAATTATTATATACCGCTTTTCGAGTCCATTTTCTGGGTAGAACCAGCACTGAGTGTTGATTTTCAAAGGTCATAGTGTCGAGTCATCTGTCAATACACGTGATTTATATCTTAGGCGGCCAACAATATATTCTCAACCATATCTATTAAATACCTGATTCTTTTATTTAAAATCTAACAACCATTTTCCATTCAATGATACTCATATTTTATATGTCGTTTTAGTTACGTCTTATTTGATTCTACGTGTTTTAGTCAATTAAGTGTCACTGTGATACGTCGAGAAGTGTTAAATCGTTCGGTGATAGTTTATCCTAGAATCCAATATCTCATAAATGAGTATATTTACCAACAATAAAAAAGCAAGAAATTCCATTACTTTTTCACAATTTCTTCTTAGCTATTTAACGCTTAATAGCTTGTTACATCATTTAACTTGCTCTTAAGAAACCTGATCAAACAACATGTTGTAATCTCATTGCTATGTTACGGATCCCTTGATCAAACAACGTGTTACAATCTCATTGCTATGTAACAGACCCCTTGATCAAACAACGTGTTGTAATATCATTGCTATGCAATGTACCCCTTGATCAAACAACGCGTTGTAATATCATTTCTATGTAACGGACACATTGATCAAACAACGCGTTGTAATTCCATTGCTATGTAACGGACCCCTTAATCAAACAACGTGTTGTAATCTCATTGCTATGTAACGGACCCATTGATCAATCAACGTGTTGTAATCTCATTGATATGTAACAACCATTAATCAAACAACGTGTTGTAATCTCGTTGCTATGTAACGTACGCCTTGATCAAATAACGTGCTGTAATCTAATTGCTATGTAACGGACCCCTTGATCAAACAACGTGTTGTTATCTCGTTGCTATGTAACGGACCCGTTGATCAAACAACGTGTTGTAATCTCGTTGCTATGTAACGGGCCCCTTGATCAAACAACGTGTTGTGATCTCATTGCTATGTAACAAACCCATTGATCAAACAACGTGTTGTGATCACGTTGCTATGTAACGAACCCCTTGATCAAACAACGCGTTGTGATCTCTTTGCTATGTAACGGACCCTTCGATCAAACAACGCATTGTAATCTCGTTGCTATGTAACGGACCCCTCGATCAAACAACGTGTTGTAATCTCGTAGTTGTGTAACGGATCCATTGATCAAACAACGTGTTGTAATCACGTTGCTATGTAACGGTCCCCTTGACCAAACAACGTGTTGTAAGCTCGTTGCTACTTAACGGACCCATTGATCAAACAACGTGTTGTTATCTCATTGCTATGTACCGGACCCATTGATCAAACAACGTGTCGTTGCTATGTAACGGACCCCTTGACCAAACAACGTGTTGTAATCTCGTTGCTATGTAACGGACCCCTTAATCAAACAACGTGTTATAATCTCGTTGCTATGTAACGGACCCCTTGATCAAACAACGTGTTATAATCTCGTTGCTATGTAACGGACCCCTTGATCAAACAACGTGTTGTAATCTCATTGCTATGTAACGGACATCTTTATCAAACAACGTGTCGTAATCTCGTTGCTATGCAACGGACCCCTTGATCAAACAACGTGTTGTAATCTCGTTGCTATGCAACGGACCCCTTTATCAAACAACGTGTTGTAATATCATTGCTATGCAACGGACTCCTTGATCAAACAACGCGTTGTAATCTCATTTCTATGTAACGGACCCATTGATCAAACAACGCGTTGTAATCCCATTGCTATGTAACGGACCCCTTAATCAAACAACGTGTTGTAATCTCATTGCTATGTAACGGACCCATTGATCAATCAACGTGTTGTAATCTCATTGATATGTAACAACCATTGATCAAACAACGTGTTGTAATCTCGTTGCTATGTAACGGACGCCTTGATCAAACAACGTGTTGTAATCTAATTGCTATGTAACGAACCCCTTGATCAAACAACCCGTTGTGATCTCGTTGCTATGTAACGGACCCTTCGATCAAACAACGCATTGTAATCGTGTTGCTATGTAACGGACCCCTCGATCAAACAACGTGTTGTAATCTCGTTGCTATGTAACGGACCCATTGATCAAACAACGTGTTGTAATCACGTTGCTATGTAACGGTCCTCTTGATCAAACAACGTGTTGTAAGCTCGTTGCTATGTAACGGACCCATTGATCAAACAACGTGTTGTAATCTCATTGCTATGTAACGGACCCATTGATCAAACAACGTGTCGTTGCTATGTAACGGACCCCTTGATCAAACAACGTGTCGTTGCTATGTAACGGACCCCTTGATCAAACAACGTGTTGTAATCTCGTTGCTATGTAACGGACCCCTTAATCAAACAACGTGTTGTAATCCCGTTGTTATGTAACGGACCTCTTGATCAAACAACTTGTTGTTATCTAATTGCTATGTAACGGACCCCTTGATCAAATAACGTGTTGTAATCTCGTTGCTATGTAACGGACCCGTTGATCAAACAACGTGTTCTAATATCGTTGCTATGTAACGGCCCCCTTGATCAAACAACGAGTTGTTATTTCGTTGCTATGTAACGGACCACTTGATCAAACAACGTGTTGTTTTCTCGTTGCTATGTAACGGACCCATTGATCAAACAACGTGTTGTTATCTCGTTGCTATGTAACGGACCCTTTGATCAATCAACGTGTTGTTATCTCGTTGCTATGTATTGGACCCGTTGATCAAACAACGTGTTGTTATCTCGTTGCTATGTAACGGACCCGTTGATCAAACAACGTGTTGTAATCTCATTGCTATGTAACGGACTCGTTGATCAAACAACGTGTTGTAATCTCATTGCTATATAACGGACCCGTTGATCAAACAACGTGTTGTTTTCTCGTTGTTATGTAACGGACCCTTTGATCAAACAACGTGATGTCATCTCGTTGCTATGTAACGGATCCCTTGATCAAACAACGTGTTGTAATATCGTTGCTATGTAACGGACCCATTGATCAAACAACGTGTTGTAATCTCATTGCTATGTAACGGACTTGTTGATCAAACAACGTGTTGTAATCTCATTGCTATGTAACGGACCCCTTGATCAAACACCGTGTTGTAATCTCATTGCTATATAACGGACCTGTTGATCAAACAACGTGTTGTAATCTCGTTGGTATGTAACGGACCCGTTGATCAAACAACGTGTTGTAATCTAGTTGCTTTATAACGGACCCAATAAAGAGAGCTTGGTCTGTTTTACAGACTAGGTTCGTTGGTTTTGTTTGACATGCAGAACTATATCACCATTAAGTGTCTACTAGAGAGACACATATTTTATTAACAATTTTAACCTTACCCACTATAAACCTTACGTTCAACTTTCATTATCAATTCAATTAAATTATCATAAAATGAAAAACTGTGGAACTAGCTAAAGCTTATATAAATAAGCATTCCCTTTCACAAAGGGAATCCATCTGACATATAGTTAATTTACAATACACATTATTTAAATATAAACCTCTAGACATGGTAAATCAAACGTATTTGAGGAATACATAAAAAATTATTTAGTTTTATAAACATATGCGTAAGGAGTATTTTCTATTGTATTATTTCATTACGGTCGTTGTTTACTGTTAAAAAATATTGCCATCAGATTTAACAAACTGTTCATTAGTTAACATTTACATTCGTGACAGAACTTCTTCATTGGATTCATATAAACTGGGCGCATTCCTGTGAACGGTCATTTTAAGCTTCGAATACATTATATGATAAAAAACATAGTTACCGAGATATTGTGATAGGTTATGATGAAACTGGTTCCCGCTTCCACTGAAGGATTTCACTTTAATATACGCGTGAGCACAAAGTAGGCGTGTCTTTTGCTATTCATTTAATCGACTAAATCCTATGGGTACAACTGGTATTTTGCCTGTATAAGATTCTAAATACCTGGTAATAAGACGTGTTGGTTTAAACTGAATGTATTACATGTAACAATATTAATATAAGGATTTAGATTAATTTGTTTAACTTTCATGAGATGTGATCTTACATCTAACGAGCGAAGTTTACATGAACTCCTCCAAAGTTCACTGTGTTTGTACATGGTACGTGTAAGCTCATATCTGATTAACTTTCAACAACTTAAATATATTCCTTAAAGTGATTATATTGGCATATAACCGTCAATTTTCTGTCCTAAATACACGCGCCCAGAATGACAATACACTTATATTTAAGAGATATACGCGTCTAAAGTGTCTAATTGCATAACCTTTTTATTACAAACATCGGATTTCTGAAACCACATTTTTGTTTTTGTTTACATTCGCCATTTTCAACGAATCGCTTTCGGATTTCCGATCGGTCATAGGATAACATTTTGAAGACTCGTTCCCGATCTTGTTTTCGAGACTTTGTTCGGGAAGTTTACGGAGTTCAATGTAAACATTGCGCAATACTTTATTGCAGGACGTATTAAAATTTTTGCCAATATTCAGTTACTGTTAATTTGATAACTTTCAAGCAAATAAAGGGTACACGTCAATACATAAGCATTATTTTGTGCACACTGCATACAGGAAAAGTCTGGATTAACAGCGTGTTTGTGGTACTTGTACCTATAATCCCTTTAAGTATCAATAATGTACATGTATAATGTAGTCTTTGATATGTTTCAGTGTTCTTCTTTACCTAATTGCCTATGACATTGAATCAAAGTTATGAATATCTCTCAGCTGAAATATTGAGTTCGAAATATAAATGATACAAAAACACTTTAATAACTCTGGAAAAGTGATGATTCCAGTACCCTAGTTTTGTTGGACAAAAAATACAAATCTAACAATAAAAATACAAATGACTGAACTGAAATATATCATACATTTTTAGACATTATATATAATTAAGACATAGAAATGATAGCAAGTGTTTACAATTCTTTTAAGGTCAAATATAATGTCTTCTCTCACAATGGGACTGCTTCAGTAATCTCATTAAGTATTTTGCTAGACAAGTCCTAAATCTAGTACCAAATAACAATTATTATCAATGTTAATTTCCATACATGGATACGTCTTCATTTTAAAGTGATCTGATACGCTCGGTAGTTGAGCCACCACTGTCCAGAATTGTGCTAAATTTGGAAGTTAAGAGCCGTGACACAAACACAAAAGGAGTCATACAATGATGAAGTCACGTTTACTCATTGGTTATATGGCAGTAAGGTCACGTCAAGTAGTTGCTGATATTAGTTCCTTGTTCTCACCAGGTGCTGTTCCATTGGCAATGAATTCATCTTCAATTATCTTTTCTTTTTCTACTTTAACAACTGTGGTTCCTATAATGTCAAACATTTGTTTACAATGAAATGTTGCCGATATTTCCAGATTTTTCGATCTTATCGGCATTAAATTCACAATCCCTGTCCACTCACATTGTGCTGCAACATTTCTGAAAATATAAAACAAAGGTATAATTTTACAGCCGACTTTGCCACCAATAATATCTGTTTAAAATAAAAAAAAAAATAAAATGACATACTCTGCTTTATGAAATAATAATGACACCGAGTCACAGTATGACATGATTTTTTACAGCCACCACACGGCATATAAAATTACTGTTGTCATAGTAAAAATGTCCGTTAAAAGAAGCCATTGGGAGCACGAACGCGACCAGGAATAGGATATTCTCATTACTGAGTCTGTACTTGCAGTTAAACTGTATTGCTTTTCAAAACTTATTTCTTTAAATCAAACCTATAGTTTGAGCGTCTAAACATGTAAATATATATGTTTAAACGTCATAATAATGAACTTAGTATTGAACATGTACAGGACAGAGTTATCTGTGTATGATTAGATATAAAATTGGTATTGCTTACTAAGCAGATTAGTCATGAGTAAAATAGTGTTCCTCCAGTTCATCATTCTAAAAACGATCACTCTTTGTGTAAGTAAAGTGCTTGGATATTTTGATTAAAAATTGTAATAAATTTATAATTATTATACAATCCCTATTGAAAATAAATGTTTGTGTATAGTTACTCGAAATTCCGTATAAAAAGCATCGACTCGATCCCCACTCCCTCCACGCTTACTGCACACTTAGATAAGTGACGATGCAACGGATTCTTGAACGAGAGCTTCAGGGGGAAGTTTGTGCCCTTGTATACAGTTTCTTCTACCTTTGAAATGGATAACATACGATACTTGTACTACAATGTAGCAAAGAATAAAATATTCGCAAAAGGTATTATTGGTTGTACAAAAATAACAATGAACCGTGCCTCTAAATATTCATTCTACTAATGGACAAGATTTACGAAGCCCCAATAATGGCCCTGTAAAACCAATTTTTTTAATAAACTTTTTAGCCAAGCTGGGTGTGTTTGTATTAAATATAATTTATTCTGTAAGATATGTATAGTTCATGTTTTAATTTCATGTTTTTTTTCTATTGATAGAATGACGCCAAAGGCGGTTAAAATAAAGTAAAATGCCCATATCGCCCTTAATTTGTTAAGTCTATGATATATTTACACAAACTGGCTTAAAATGTGGGAAAATTGCATATTATCGCTGTGCATGTACACTTTAATGGTATCGTATTAAGCGAAAAAAGTAAAATTGAAATGCAAAATATATATATTTTTAAATGAGTATAGAATAATTATAAAAAAACAACCATAAAATGTGGCCAAAAATTAAGATTTAATTTTATTGCAATAGACAAGAACATTTTGGGGGTGCATGAACATCGTCTTTCGAACGGTTTTAATAAAGGAGGTTTGGACTACCTAGTGATGATTTTGTTACTGGTTATGTTTTATGAGATCGGAATGTCGAACAGTCGTTTTAGTTCTTGCAAAATGATATATATATATGTGAAAAAATGTAACAATAATGTTGAAAATAAAGTCGTTCATATTAATCGTATGCGTTCCGAAGATAATGAAATACGAAATAAGTATTGATGGCTTAGGACTCGAGGTGTTTCGTAAATACATGTCAGAACAACCAAAGGCGAAAATTTGCAATCTACCTGCTGGTTTAGGACTTCACGGATGATGATGATCATCATTTTCTGGTGACGATCATTAATACAAAATGATACCATTAAAAAGTGTCATTGTACGTTTTAGTTTAAAGTAACTATAAATTATCGGGCGTTAAATAGATATTTGATTAATGTAGTCTTAGTTGCATGATTAAGTTTCATGTGAATATATGTTGATAAAACATCATTCATTCATTCATTCATTCATTCATTGTTTATTTTATATCGTCATGTATCTTAATACTATGATTTGTCAAATTGTATATGTTCGTCATATAAAATGTATTTGTTTATGCTCTCCTATACCCTTGGAGGAAATAAAATATCTTATCTTTCTGTTGTTGTGTAGTTTCGTATTTCCAACTAGAAACGAACACAAAGAATTCAAAGACGACATAGACACCGTGACCGCACAAACATAATCAACAGATGGAATGACCGTTAGTACAGTACATAGACGAAAGGAAAAGATAGCTGTGCGCGTTGGAAATGTTGGAAGCAAAATCGCCACTTGGAAGTATAAACCTGGTTTACGGGTGCATTTCACCTCGCCCATCACATCACGTAATAAAACGAACAAGTGTAACTAAAAACTCAAATGTTTGTCACCTGCGTGTAGTTTTATAACGATGAAAAACGAGAAGTGATAAAACATACTTTAATGTTGGTGTTACAAAAACAAGCAATACTTATTGAAATCTTCAAATAAAACTTAACGTTATGTGTTGATGTAAAAGTAAATATGCAGCTCTCTAATCAATGGATGACATGCTCACCTTTAAGCTTACTTGAAATAAACACAAATAATTTGAGTTACCGAATTATCTGAAATGCTTACCCAAACTATTTATATTTATTATCTTGTAAACACAGCGTACCTCCATTTCGAGATGTGGCTTTTGCAGAAGAAAATCATCCACCCAAGCTTCGATTTGATCTGTTTCTTCAACCCGCAGGAGTGCAAATTGTCTCAGACACGTATGTTCGGCGAGTTTTCCAATGTACTCGGACTCGTAAATGCCTAGTTGCAGCACTTCATCTGGAAATGGTTCAATCTACAGTTATCATTTTTCAGCTTCATTTTGCTAAAATTACATTTACTTTTTAATGTTAAAATAGTAATTTCTTCAAAAGCCATATTGTATACAGTCCTTGTTTTACATCAATATATTTCGGATTTATATGGGAAGTTTCACCATTATTGCAGCATATGATTTCAATTATATGAGTGAGGACTGCTTCATTTAAATGCAGGAAGATCATCCAGAATCGAAACACCAAATATATTACCTAATAATGAGCTGAAACAGAAAACGAATAACGTTTACCTACGACGTACAAGGTCAACCAAAATTTATATGAAGATTTTTCTCAAAAGAAAAAAAATTCTCATAAACAAATAGACACAATTGAAAGTAACTGAAGAAATACAGCACAGAAAAAACAATGCTTTTTTATACTTATTCTCTTTCAAGTTTTCCAAGGGAAGTTACAAATAAAATAAAATTAATATATTTCTCGATTAGTATTCATACATAAGTTCCAATTGTTGACAAGTGTTACCATAATTGAGAACAATGCATTTATCATTACTAGTATATGTATTTATTCCTTTTATGACTGCTGTATTTCCATGGCTTTTCAAATTTTTGTTTGCAATTCCTATTCAAAGATGTTGTATAGAAAACATTTGTTACATGTATATTGATTAAGATGTGCTAGATATCGTTCTCTTAACATTAGAAAATATCAATTCAATTTGCTTTGCATAATACATAAAAAACGTAAAAAGAATTACAATCATGCAAATGTGCCCTAGCAGAAATATGAGATACTATAATATATACGTACGAACTTTTTCATTTCTGAACATAAAACAAACAGCTCTTCCGAGATTCAACATTGCACACACAAAGTCTATTTGAAAACAAAAACAAGTTACTTAAAATATACACTGTGCATTACGCAATAGGGTGAAACATAACGTAACTGTTTATGACGTCATCAATTCATGACGTTGTTTATTATTATGTATTTTGAACCTGATGAAGGCTGTACAACCTAAATGCATTGTTCAGCATAAAAACCTTTTCAATTTATTTATAATAGGATAACAAACACACTAACTCTCTCCTGGTGCGATCGTTTTCACAAAGTTGTGTTTCTTTACAATTTGGTGTGTCTGGCCGTTATAATGGATGGTTTCACATAGTAACAATATTTTGACAGTCCTAATCTCATCACTGGTATTAGACACGGTTACTTTAACGTAAAAGTCATCCCCAATGTGTTCATAGTCTTTCTCCTCTAGTTTAAAGACAATATCCTGAAAATAAATGAATAAACTCATGAATTCGGTAGGCCTGCATGTAAAAATTGTTGGGAGTAGTTGGAATAACAAATTGTTTTATAAAGTAACAATATCTTTCTGTTTACTCCTAGTATTTGACATGGTTGCTTTGAGCAATCCGCAATGTTTTGACAGTATTTATTTTCTTGTTTAAAACCAACATCCCGAAATGGACGAACGTCTCACTACACATTTGGGCCTTCTTTTTATCACGGTATTATGATTATTGCGCTTAAAAAAGTCCTGTGTAATTTGGTTTGAAATATTTTCAAAATGGTTCATAAGGGCTGTGGTTTCTGGCTGCAGATGAGAATAACAACATCTGACATAGCATACACTGCAGTAAGACATCACTGGTGTTAAAAGGTGATTTCCATAGATTTTCAGCAGATGGATGTATCTATGAGCATTTGGTGACTTCTGTTTTTAAATAAGCTTAAGGTGTCTCGCACACAAGTTGGTTATTTTACAAATGATCGTGATTTTTATGTGCGGTTTGCTGCTATGGAAAATTCTTTAATAAAAAACGTTTTTACCGTAGATACCCTAGACCTAAATTTATAAAGAACAAAGAACAAAATTCAACTGCGTATTGAGAACTGAAAGAACGTGATCAATGTCAGTATTGTCTATGCTGGTGAAAATAGTACTATTGTTCCCATTGTTAGTGATAGTTAAGAGTGGTACAAAAAAGAGATACAATGTGTGTTTGGCACAAAACTTGTGTCCTGCTTTCAATGTTTGTTTAGTAGAATTGCAGTGTATTTGACATGTTGACAATTGTTTTCTGAATGGAATCTGACGGTTAAAATGAATGACAATTTATTGTCATTTTATGCCACGTAGAGCTAACAGGCGATCAGTTTACCTAACCACTCTTTTCTTTAATCCCGGACTGACCGACTGAGCTTACAGGGTCTGGCTCACTAAATGTTGTATTATGCACGGCAATATAAAACAAAATGATAAAACCTCGGTAAGTTAACATATACTTTACACCAACGTTTTGTATATAAATAAAAATAAGGCATTATATTGCACAAGCAAATAACAATCATGTACTGTAATCAAAGGTATATACCATATACATATCAACAGCTAAGGTATAAACTACTCACCTTTGCTCTGCTTCGGTGCATCGGAACCGGTTTTCTTCTGTTATTCCTTTGAACAACTTCCATTTCAATTTTTGTACCTAGGCAGTAGTTACAGGAGAAAATGTTACGCAACTGTTGACGTTATGACATTACATTAACCAAATTTAAGGCAATATATATTTGGTATCTCATTGAAATATGTTTTCAAATACGTGATTAACATAAAATACGAGAGCCACAGTGTAAAGAGAGAGGTCAGTACAGCTATAAGGTTCCAATGTTTTGTTACCAATGACGGTTTCGATGCCTGTTGACATTGCATGTGTATGCTAGTGTTGTCCAAACTATTATTTTGCTATTCATTGCTTGTTTTTGTGATATTGTGGTGACTATTGTTTCCTTGAATGTTATCTCTGCTGATGGAAATGTAGTATGTTTTCTTTGATTTTGTTTATCCTAAAACAATATTGCGATAAAAGTATATTATATTGTAAATAAAAAAAATATTTATAGTTTTTAACATATCGAAAAACGTCAATGACGAAGTTAAGGTTAAGACCCTACGATATTTGAGGGCTTGATTTATACCAATTGTGCTTACAACCGCTGTGAGTATGTCTCTATTTATTTCTATCTCTCTCGCGCGCGTGCTCTCGAGACCATTTTCTGAGTAGACCCTATGCTGGATGTTGTTAATGAGAGACCATCGAACCCAGCCTGGGATCGAACTCGTCCTCTCTGGTGTGAGCGGCTTATATAATGTCAAAGACATCCTCTCCCGAACCGAAATAGTACATGTAAGAGCAAAATATTAATTATTTAACAAAAATATATAATTAGAATAATATGAAAACATTATAACATTGTTATTATACGAATATGAACTACTCAATACAAAGAATATGCGGAAAAAGTGTCTTGCTCAAGGACACTACACATAGCCGTAGCGGAGGATCGAACCCACGACCCTCCGATCATGAGTTCGGGCTCTACCACCGGACCACGCGCTCCACTATTTTAAACAGAATTACCTTTCTTATATTTGTAGTCACCGGTTACATCTTGCTTGATTCTGTTCATCTCAGATGCGTTATATTTGTATGTAAGTTTTGGAGGGCGCCCGTCTGGAGTTTTAGTACTTATTGAATGGCCCACTCTAAAATAACGATACGAGAAAAAATAAATATTATCATTTACGACAAAATTAGCCGCATTACTAATTTAGTTTGACTTTCCAAAGCTAGTTGTTAATCTTAAACGCAAAGCTTTTATATAAGCTCAATTGTTATTGTTATTGTATATTTAGCGTCATTGTTATGCCATCGAGGGCTAACAGACGATCAGTTAACCTAACCACTGTTTCCTGGGATTAACCAGTACTCGAGCACACCCCATCTCCCCAAGTCTCGAGCACACCCCATCTCCGCAAGTAACTAATATCTTTCCCGTTTGAATCAGTGGTGAGAGACAAATGATAATGAGACACAATGTCGTATATCAATCATCACGGAGACTGTTGCCGGGCGGGGGATTCAAACTCACGACCCCTGGATTGAAAGTCAGACGCGTAACCGACTGAGCTAATCGGGCCCGGCTATATAAGCTCAAATAAACATATGAAACACTTATAAAATCATAGTGTTACAAACATCACTCACAATAGTACATACAACTCACAACACCATAAGCTCATAATCACATGCTCATCTCACAATGTGACAAGCAACACTCATAATATTACATGAAAGCTCAAATTATCACATGTTATATGTAAACTCATAATATCATATGAAAGTTCAATAATGTCACATGAAAAGCTCTAAATAGCACATACAATCTCACAATGTCATATAGAAAACTCCAAATATAACAAACAACGTGTAACATAGCATGTAACTAACACAGTGTCACATTTAAAGCTCGCAATATCACGTTTATCTCTCACCTTGATTCCTCCACCTTGAACACGGTCCAGTTTCCCATGTCAACCTTTAGCCAATGTAAAATATCAGCGTTCACCTCTGCCATCAAAAACCCAACATCGTGTTTCAGGTCAGTGAGTCCATTTTTGATGGCATGCAAAGGAGCGGGGCCACAGCTATGTAAACCTGAAGTTGTAAACGAAATGTACAATATTGTGATTTCTTGGCTTCTGGTTCTCCTGAATACTTAACGATTTGAACAAAGTTTAATTGCAGAAATGCGCTTTGTGATCATGATCTTAGAATATCTCCATTACAAGTACATATTGGTTAATGAACACTGATTATTGCATTAGGAAGTCACCTGTCAAATACACCATGTTAGTGAAACAGAAGCCTATCGTTAATGCTTTGACACAATACGCGTATCTATATGACGAATGCGGTAATAAAACACGGTTCCTACAGTGTTTAGGTAAAAATACTAGAAGTGAACATCAAAGCGATATTGGTATATGTATTTACGAAAAAAATGTATTTAGTGAATAAGAGATCTTGTACTACTCAAAATTGGATCGGAACATCGCAATTGCCATATAGATACGACAGTTTTAGTATGACGCAGTCTCCCAATATCATCGATTAACAGGTTTGCCGCTTAGACTGTA
The DNA here is from genome assembly GCA_029582155.1 of Panopea generosa. Lineage (NCBI taxonomy): Eukaryota > Metazoa > Mollusca > Bivalvia > Adapedonta > Hiatellidae > Panopea > Panopea generosa. The sequence goes on along the minus strand of CM055900.1, from coordinate 33,425,621 downwards.
GAACGAACCTGCCTGTCCCGCTGGGTCCGTTACATAACAATGAAATTTGGTCACCTTGATTGGTCAGTTGCTTCAGTGAAAGTTTAGTAAGAGTTGAATAGCTATGAATTGTGGGGCAGGTATAGAATTCCTTGCTGTCTCGTTGGAGTTTAACAGATTTGATATCATGGACTGGGACTAAACTTCTACTTTTTGAAGTCATGAGGTCATCGGGACCACGGTTTGAATTGATCCGTTAATAGTGGATTCCAACGATCACTTACAGGGTAATATCATTAAGGTTTCTGTCAAACAGAATTCCATGTTGTTGTAACTTATATTCCATCTAATGTTTGAACAATCATTTAACAGTTGTAATGTCCAATATTCAAAATCTGTATTAGAACTTACCATTGGTGCTTGATATTTGAGGCGTGGCATCCAGTGCCTGCCAATCAGGTTCGTTGTGGGGATGCGGAAGGTCCGGCCGTCTCATCCACACATCATTCCAAACGTGAAAATTCCTTTAATATACATATACGATTATATAGATATATAAATATATTGACTCTCTTTATATCATGTATTTAATCCATTTTCATCACATTACATTAAGGATATCATACCTCCAAATACATGAATTTAGATATAATTCACAATCGTTCAAACATGAAGTTTTTGAACCGGGTTGGACTCAAACCTTATACCTCATGAATGAGAGTAATGCCATCTTTAGACAGCACCTTATACTTCTCGGTCACCGCCGATACAATTATATACGTCATTTAGGAGGAAAATATGTTGGCTTTGTGGGCTTCCAACGCCTTGACCGGCAGTGGCGTACCTGTGGAGCTGGAACGACACTCGCTCAGGCGTCTGGATGGTTAGTATACATTCCTGAAGAAATTTACATCTGGACAATGACTTAGTGGTCTAAGACGCCGTTTCAAAATCATTCACCCTCATCGCTACAGTGGAGGGTCCGAGCCATGCTCGGTCAAACAAACTTTATATACAGAAGGTTGCCTATTGTAACGTGTACTATGTTGAACAATTGAAAACATTCAATCTCATTCATTACCCGCTCTTACACATAGAAATCCAAAATAAAACAAAAGCCAAACAAAAACAACAACAAACAATAACTAAGAAAAATAAAAAACAACAATACAACAGAAACAACAACATCGACAATGAAAACAATACAACACACACCAAAATATTGACATCAACGAGATTTATCTATCCATCTCATAACAATACCCTTCAAATAGAGTACATCTAATTGTTTTAACAAGGATTGCTTTGGACTATTTGACACCATTTTCTTAAATGGGTCGACGTGAGATATTGTTTTTTCATTTCGTGACTCGAGTGTAGTGTCCTCCTTATTTCAACGAGCAGCCTTCATTAAACATGCATGTGTTTCTTTCTCGTTTTACATGTTCCAAGAGGTCAACAGTGCATAATAGTTGTTCTATCAAACCGTGATATAGGTAATCAAATATCCACATCAACAGTTTCTATGCTAAAGTTGTATAAACAAGGTGAATAATTAATGCGACAATTGTTGAACTATAAATTACTAGCAACCAAGTGCTAAGACGGCAAGCGGTATTGGAGACATACCATACAGAGTCGTGATTGTTTTCACCTAGCTCGGCTATAGATCCGTCTTCTAATAGTTCGTAGTAGAAGTCAATGTTCATGCAGCCGTCCGTTCTTCTGCCAGAGTTGTAGTTTGTGACGCAGCGGCATGGAATACCAATTGCTCTACATACTTAAACAAAGGTTTTAAGTGAAAATTATACTAAATAGTATTATAATAGGCACGTACATTGGCTTATGGCATGTTAATATAGTTATTAGGTCGATTTTAATTAAAGTGTATGGTTTTCTACTTACATATGCATTAAGTTGTATTGCGGTAAAATATTTGATCAGAAAAACAGTATTTAAAAGGCAAAAAACTATCACTTGAAAATAAAATTAAAATTGACAAGAACTAATTCAGTTTTGTTGACATGCTGAACTTAACAAACGTACCACTTTAGTCAACCTATTAAACTTTAAATAACAATATTAAATTTCACTTCAAACTTTGAAACGTCACTATTTAGGTATGTAACAGCTGTCAAAATTATCACACATGTTTATATCAACTTCATAAAAATTATTTGATGAAATATATACCAGTGTTATATTATGTGAAAATTAAATATAATGATACAATTATAGGTAAGAAATTTACCCCTCCCCCTCTTCCCCCCAAATAGTTCCATGAATTAAAATTATAAAAATAGTATTTTTCACAATTTGTATTTATATTAATTTAAATGATTTATAATTTATATGGAAACTTACTCGTTGTGACTAGGCCAGCGTAGACAAAACATTGTCCATACTTTACTGGTTCTGGATTTTCTCCTTTGTTAGCTAGCGCATTTTCTACATACTGTTTCAAAATGGCGACACTTCCGCTCCACGTGGTCGGAGATCGACCGTCTAAAAACTCATTTGTAGACCATTTCCCCTTCAGAACTCCATAATTGTCTTCAGCATTTACCTTTATATTTGTATAAATGATTTTTCTTATTTGATATGTGAAAGTAGTATTTGATTTTAAATCAGATTAATTGATAGAATATGATAATTACTTGTTAATATGTCATTTTACCATCTTCTTATCATTTAAAAATAACAAATTTGCCAGACAATATGAAAGGGTCTAGGCACAGTATAGATCAAGAATAAAAAAAACTGAACAGGGTCTTATAAACTAAAATATAATATTAAACCAGAAATGAAAAATCCCAGGTTCGGAAATTTCACGAGGACACAACTCGGCCAAGAATCACTGAGCGGGAAAAGTTTTTTATGCAAAAACTAGGTTTCAAGCTGATCATTCACAGTTCTAAACGTTTATTGAATTCCATTTGAATGTTTAAGAGAAGAAGAGCGGGCACGATTCTTCATTCCTGCTTTGAAAAGGAGCGTAATTCGGCCGAAAATCATAAAACTGGTATTTCATATTGATCCTTTCAAATAAATTCCATTGAACAAGTGATGTTTCAAGAAAAGAAGCACAGACAAGATTTTTAAATTCCGAAAATGCAAAAGGCCGTTATTCAGTGAAAATTATCGAACCAGAACACAAACTAGTTATGCTCAACTAGGGGATGGGGAAGCAGGAGGACATACATATTGTTTCTGGAGCAATTGCGGACAGAATGATATACATATACCTAAAGTAATTGTGTGAACAATTTTAACACGAATAAAGCTGAAAATATTATATGACAATTTAACTTTATTTTTTATAGAAATATGAATTCTTATCACAGTCAGAGTTGTAGATACGTCTTGAGGTACAACTACATGTAGTTATAGATGTAATGTACTTACAATGGTCGATATGATTCTAGTGACCGTTACAGGATCGCCCATAGCCTGGCTTGACCGGAAGTTAAAACCACGTTTGATAATATACAGACATGCTTCCAGAACTCCACTCTCAAACTGAAGTTATACGTCATAGAACTAGTACATTGTAAACAATGATACTGTCGTATAAAAAAAGATGTCACTTTTCCCGTACAATGCATTTTGATATACGAGTATTATACTATAATGTATTGCAACAGAGAACTGATGAGTTGTAGGTATTATGTCATTTTTGTCTTATTTCTTTCATTTCTTATGTTCGACTATTACAGAAAGTTGTGCTTCTATGGTGGCTAATTTCTATCAAAACGACAACTCGACATTGCAGAAATAAGCTACCATGGCAACTGTATAATTCTTTAATTGCAGATTGAAGTTCGATCGATATTCACGTTTTGTCTTTTGATATTCAACTCTAAACTTACTCAACATTGTCACACGCTTAATATCGAAATACAAAAAACGAATATTGAACTTCTTACTACTGATTTATTGTACAAAAAGAATATTGCGAATTTAATGAGGTCGATAATAACTTTGCCATTTCAATATTAAATCCTTAATAAATGTTCTTCAAGGCAAATGCAGTGGTACGAGCTATTCACTTAAAATATACACTTGTTTCAGTTAAACCCCACCATTGTTACACTTAAAATGAATCTTAAAATCCAATTATGAGTAAACAATCTGAGTTAAATACTTTATACAATTGAATATCTAAAAAAATAGTTTTATGAAACTAGTGATGTCACGCTAGCTTTGAAAAAAAAATATATAAAATGAAAGTGCAATTTGAGTCCCGTATTTATTTTTTAAATATTTTCGTCCAAGATCTGCACCCGCGGCGGACAAATTATAAATTAATGTATACTATACACTGATATATTACGACATCTGTATGGGGGAAAAGTCTTCTAACTATTTCTTTCAGAAAAAGTTACATTTAATCAAAATTGCCATCAGTTCCTTTCACATTAGTGATACACTCAGCACATGAACTATATGCTAACATGAGATGTTTTATATATTTGTACGTTTAAAAGATCAGCTTCGTATTTGAATATTTTAACATAAAATCCCATATACACACCTGTCCATAAATCCAGGGTTTTACGGTCATTCTTTTCCTGCAGCCTTGAAACATGATACCGCTGGCATGCATCACGTATTCGCCAAGCATCGGTTCCGCAGCGTAGTACACCGGGTCCTCTGTAAATATAGTGGTGACCGTTCATAGGCGGATCTAGGCATTTTTTTCAGATGGGAGACGGCAACTATCAGCTGATTCAACATATTAATTTATAGACTTTGTCTAAAAATGTATCATTAAGCAATATTTCCGAAAGCATAGATCTAGACACCTATCACCATCTGGATCCGTCTGTTGCCATTACGCACATGTTTTACCCGTACCATGTAAGAGCACGCTTTATTTATTAACACCAACCAACTGTAAATTATCTTTGTAATATGAATTTTGATCAGTGACAGTCGATTTGCGCCGAATTCGGCTGAATATGAACACAAATTTAACAGTTGCAGATGTTTAAAACAGACTTTGGAAGAACAATTTATACAACCTCACCTTTGCACCATGGATTAAAGAGAATATAAATTCGTTCTGGGTGTTCGTACGTCACCATGGCCGTGTCCTTCTCCGTGCGAAGTATACACTGCATGGAGAACTTCCACTCCGACACGATACAGTTGGGCGGTGTGAACACCCACAAGTTGGCCGATATACAGTCCTTCGCTTTGGTGCCGATAACTGGCAGGAAATCCGACTTCCATCCACTTGAACCCTGGGATGTGTACGACGAAAGACAGATCATGGTATCGTTACCTGGAAGTGGTGTATCTCCTGAAAAAAATATAGCCAAAAATATAATTTCTTTCTATGCAAAAATACTAGTTATTCCTTTATACACGAGAGTGAATGTTCATTATATACATATAAAACGTTTATGATATCGGAAAGTCTAGTTTGTACACATTAAACAAATTAAATGAAGTTATCGCTGGTGATAAGGGCAAAAGTGCGACTTGAAACAAGCACCAAACGTTCGAAGGAAGAATCGATTAAATGTTAAACAGACATTTCTTCACAAGCTGGCACACGGCTTACTCATTTGTAGAGGGATATGACCTCAGAAAACAAGTTCAGAAATAAGTTACAAAAATATGCGAACTTGTATTCTAGAACATGATTTTGAAAAAGACGGCTTTAACAAAGTTTTTACAAAACTCGGCATAATTATATGGTAAAGTAAGACACTCATTGACACGGTATTTGAAAAGAAGTAAAGGCCATGTGCCTAATGCACGTGTTGATATATCAGGTGCTGTTGTTGATACTTATTCATTTTAACTCAATAGCGACGAGGAGGCTCAAAGCTGATATGAATCGCCCTCGAGTCCGATTCCTGGGTAAAACCGATTTTTCAACCTTCGGCATGAGCGACCAATTCTCTATCTACTGCTCTAAACCCATATTAAAGGATGCTATTTCGGGTGATTAATTACTCGGACAAAGTAATACTACGATATTGTCACCGTGACTGTGACTTGATCTGCCTGACGTAACACATGACTGGAAAGGCGATACTCTGTTGGCCTTTAAGGTGTAACCCCACCATTGATTGTTGTTCTTTATTCTATAGTAAATAATAAAAGTTTGAAGGCTTGTCATTCATAGAGGGTCCCAAATGAAAGAAGTGAAACCTACATTTTACTGTTTGTCAACCTCTGCACTATCAAAATATGATGAGAAAAGTAGGGGTCATGTGTCATATAAGAGATTTTTTTTCTGCTCAGTGTGTACACTTGTGACAAAGTGAAAGTAGACTTCCGAAATCATGAATTCATACCCCAATTTCCAAGCATCATTTTTTTTCTCTAAATTCACAATTCAAACATGACAATGCTATCAAAATGTTCAAAATACATCAAAAATGCCATCCAAATAAAAAAAATGAGCATTAAAATAAGGAAAATGCATTTTTAAAGAAGAAGAATTGAGGATTATTTATAACCGCCATTATGGGACTACCCCACGAAAACACTTCCCCTTTGCAATGGTGGCACTATGCCTTAAGAACAAAGTCGGTTCAGTAATTTTCAGTAATATCGTTACAGTGTCTACTTGAGACAGTATTCTAAGCGCTGCAAAACTGGAGTATCATGCCACAGACACAATGTATGATACCCCACCCAGTCTCGTTATACTGACGACGGGCAGACCAGACCTAGAACTACCCTCTAAATGCTAAGCGCCAAGCGAGGAAGCTTCTAGAGCCATTCTGCAAGTCTTTGGTATGACCCGGTCTGGGTTCGAACCAACAACCTTCCATATAACGAGGCGGTCGTTCTACCAAATACAAATGGACCAATCTCGGTTGATGAATTTAATAGCTAAATGGTCGGTAAACTTTATTTTATAATTTGTAGGACTGATTTCTAGACGTTTCGGAAAGTGATTTTCAATTTTTTCATGATACAATTACTGCTTGAATAATAGTTACGAATGAAAAAATGATTTAATCACTAATTATCAGTTATTGTTTCAGAAATGCCGATAAGCTTGCAGAACACTGACAGTTGTTTGACCTGGCTCCTGTTTCACCAACATATACTTAAATACTTAAAAACTTAAATATAAGAAAAGCAGCCATGTGATCATGATTTTAGACTGGTTCCAGTAAAACTGCATATTGTGTTATTGATATTGATTATATAATAGATAAATAACCAGTCAAAACTTAGTTAAGTTTTTAAGTATTTAAGTTAAATGTTGGTGAAACGGAAGCCAGATTCTATAAAAGTTAAACTAATGTTTGCGACACCAATCGTCAACGCTGTCTGTATATTTTGTTTAACCGGTTGACAACTCCTACGTAAACGTTGGTTGCTTGCAATATCTACTAAAATGACTGTGAATCTACCATTACATGCAATAAACAGCCATGTATCTGATCGCTGAATGCTGTTTAACTGAGTCCAGTAATTAATTACTGTCGATCTGGACGAAATACGAAAAAACAACAACAAAAAAAACAACAAAGAAACTCTTAACCTGTTGATAAAGCATCCACTTTTTATCTGATTAATTGGTGTTTCTGAAAGATTAGAACGGTGTCTGCTAACTATTTTGAAAATTGCGTCTGCTGACATCAGACGAGTAGATGTATTAGATGTCAATTTAAGTTTTAAAAAACGTAGAGAGTACGGCTGAAATAAGATGGATTTGACATCAACAACGAAGGCCTGAATACGATGTGTTATTATGTGGCTCTTTAATGACCTGCTACTTTAAGTGTAGTCTGAACTGTACCAATCACTTTGTTTTAATTTTTGAGATAGGACCTCCGTGGCAGAATGGTCATATGAGCTACCGTTTTAAGATGAATTGAACTCTCACCGTTGAGGTCATGGGTTCGAGCCTAATTTTGTCCAAACACTTTACGTGAGAACGTTTGCCAGTCAGTTGGTGGTTCTATTCGTATTCAATCTAAAATCGTTTTCCTCCAAAAGAACTCAATGTCATATATAATCTGCACTATTTTATAAAATAACGTCCTGTTAAAATATGAGAAAGTCGATCGACACCGTAGAACTTACAGATACGCTGCATTCTTTGTAAAATAGTCACCTGTTTCGAAGAAAAACTTGAGCTCGTCGTTGAGGGAGTTGTATGGTCTGTTGAAGGTTAGAGTAACTTTGAAAGGTTGTCCTCTTCTGACAACCAAGGTACCTTTTCTAGGCAGGTCAAACTTCTTCGTGTGATGGTGTTGTGCATTTTCCCAAGCCCAAGTTTGCATTTTTTTCAGATAAAGTGGAGCTGTGTAAAAGAGAAATATTCCTTGTTAATGTGCTTATTTATTGTAACGAAAAATTTAACATTAATAAAAACTTTTTTTCCAGCCTTTAAGCAATAAAATTAAATTATAAGCATATTTTATCATATTGATTTTGTTCCACTCTTCCTATCTTTTATCATTTGCAAAATAATAGCTAGATAATTATGATATTTAGTATATTTACCTGGGCTGCGTTCAGCACCGTTAAACAGCAAACACGTTAAATTCTTGGTTCCCTAAAATGGTTTCGTACTGTGTGCTAATTTGCAGTTGAGCCAGTGTCCAGGAACGTATGTTAGCTACCGTTAGCAAGCGTTTAATATAACTGAACGCAGCCCTCTACACAATGCAAACACTTACATGATTTATCACCGATGATGTTTCGCTGTGCACAATGCAATTACTTACATGATTTATTACCGATGATGTTTACCTGTACATAATGCAAACACTTACATGTACATGATTTATCATCGATGATGTTGACCTGTACATAATGCAAACACTTACATGATTTATCACCGATGATGTTTCGCTGTGCAGAATGCAATTACTTACATGATGTTTACCGATGATGTTTACCTGTACACAATGCAAACACGTACATGATTTATCACCGATGATGTTTCCCTGTACGGTCTGTTTTCCGGTTCCGGGAGTGGCTGTCTCTGCTGGCGGTTTAAAGACCGGTTCCGTCAGAACGATCGTCTTTGTTATTGGTTTCGTACTACTACAAGACGCCTAGATGAAGAAACACACTAATCATGAAATATATTTAACAACTTTTTATTTTGAGGTTATACTTTATTATCCCTCATGATTGTAATAAGCATTATCACAATTATCATCATCAGCAGCAGCTGCATCGTCATCATTATCATCATCAGCAGCAGCTGCATCATCATCATTATCCTCATCAGCAGCAGCTGCATCGTCATCATTATCATCATCAGCAGCAGCTTCATCGTCATCATTATCATCATCAGCAACAGCAGCTGCATCGTCATCATTATATCAGCAGCAGCATATAATGATTATTATCATTATTATCGCTATAATTATTGTTATTCTTTTCAATATTATATTGACATTATCATAAATATTATCGCGTGTATTATTATTAATATCGGTGTTATTATTATTTATATTATTATTATAGCTATTATTATTATTATTGTTATTATTTTTATTATCAATACTGCTATTATAATTATTATTACTGCTATTATTATATATTTTATCATTATTATTATTACATTCGTTCCTTAACTAAATTCTGAACAAATATTGACCCTAGACAATGCTATTGCACCTTATATTTTACTTCTTCAGATCTGACTGAATCAGCCATATGTGAAATATTGTAATACTAATAGAACGACAGATATAACAAAAAATGCACTGACCAGAAAATGTATTATGCTGTCTTAAATGTGACACATAGTCATGGAACAAAACATTTTTTTGTCATTTAAGTGAATTTCAATGAATTATCTTTAAATTTAAGACTTATCAACAATGCGACGTTGTGACTACTGTCTTTAAAAAAATAGATCTTTAATTTGCAATTTGGCTCGAGCACGAGGTTTATCCAAATATGATTGGATTTGTTTAATATTCTCCTGTATAGAGATTGAGAGAAACACATCCGAGGAAGTACCAATGTAAGTTTATTGTTTATTTCTTATATTTTCAACACTAGCGTGGTACTGCTTGTTTCATAAAAAATCGATACTTTCTTCAAAATTAAGTTTTAGATAAGTATTAAAATTTGATATCTCTATATGACAAATAAACAGTAATCAGTAAAAATGCAGATACAACCTACCCCCATTGCACAAGTTCCGTTCAACTACTCGTTATGGACAGCCACTCCAATGTCGAACACATTTAAATTACTTTCTAGTTAAGACAATAAATACACATGAAAGATAGGCTAAACATGGATCATTTATCGCGGTATAATAGCTCAAATGACCACATGAAAATAGAATATCAATACAATAAAAAATAAACTTCTAACATTTTAACATAACACTTTGTAAGAAAGAAACACACACTGTCCTGACGGAAAAATCATAAAAGCGAAAGTATACACGAAGTATTGTAGTTTAAAGCATTATGTATTGGTAATGGAAACCAAATATGTTAAATTTCATGATCTCGCAATCGTGTGTAGTCTTTTGTTTCTTAATTGTCTCGTGTTTCCCTATTACTGACACGGTCAGTCACAGTATTAACAAACACAAAGGAAACAATTCTATTTTTTAATTATTTATTTGTGTATATTTTTGTGTCGGTTGGACGGGTTTAATTTTGAATTATTGAATTAATTCATAAAATAATGATATGCTTATTTATTTTCAGGAATAAATAATAAGTAGATCTGTATACAGGCAAAAGTAAAACGTGTGACCATATCAAAGTACGTATACAAATATTGATATATAATACGTTTAATCTTACTAACTAGGTCTCTGTCATGCGTTGATTTACCAGCTTTTATGAAATCGGTTAATTTGTCGGTAAACATATGAAAAAGTATTTAAAAGTTTACTCATACTCAAGTTTTACATTAATGGACGTTGGCACTCACCCCATGTAGCGTTACCTGAAAATTCATATTCGAAGGAAATTCATCAGGACTTTTCAAAATTTTAAAATTGGCAAATAACCTTATATCCCAATTTATCATACTTATATATATACTCACTGACACCGTTTTACAAAAAAAAATATCTTCTTAAATATCCAAAATGATATATAAGAAAGGGCTTTTCTAACTTGGGCTACGCGCTTATGTTAGACGTCCCTATTATACAGGTCTACTCGTAGTAAAAATTGTTCCATCTTAGAAAGAGTCAGAATGACGATGCAAAGGTCGTCAAACAGTATTTAAGAGCTCAGCTTGTCTATTTTCAGGCTGGGGCTTTCGTTTTAAGTTTATTATCCAAATAAACATATCAATTTTGTCACGTTTTAGTAGATTCGACATATTAATCTATTCGGTTTATATTTATTAATGATAATGATATGCTTTTTATCCAGTTTGATAATTATTTTATATTTTATGAATAATAAACATTTATTACAGAAAGTAATTATCTCACGCGAGATTTGAAACACAAATCAGGAAAGATATTCAAAATATATATTGATATTTCATTGCATAGTTTTTATATTGCACTGATAAAAATAATCTTTTTTATAATGAAAATGACAATATTAAGCATTTATGACCACCAATGTTGCGAAAAATATACCTTAAAGTCATTTCCAAGAGTTGTGTCCCTTTTCATACATTCTGGTTATGTTTCATTATATATTAAATGTGCCTCATGTAAATAAATACTTTTCAAAAATAGCGTGCTACAGATGTTCTCCAAACCGTCAAGTGTCCAGCTAACCCATAGCAGAGAAATGAAACAACTTGTGACAGTTTAATAGTAACGTACATGAGTTTGCGGTGCGCATGGACAATTCCGCCCCAACGAAGCTGGCCCGAGTAACAGACATTTCTATCCGCACCGAAAACCCCACGAAACATACCTTGTCTTGCATACCGGCAACCATAACTGTTTGATTTTTATAGATTTTTATTCAATTTCTTAATGTAGTACAAGTCCATGGGCGGATCGAGGACTCCAGTTTACAGGTGGCGTACTTAGGGGGCACAACACACAATCTAAACGGGCACACATGTTTTTCAGTAGAAATATAGTGAATTTAATAAAATATGGGAGTTTGAAGGGGAGGGGGTATGGGGCGAGGTGCACGCCAGTTTTTTGTAAGAGTAGATCCGCCATTGAACGCAAACATAGTAACGCAATAATGCAAAATTGAATGAAAAACGTCATTTGTCGTTTTGGCGTTATGTCAAAGTGCGAGGAGGGTAGAATCAGCACGTATGGGGCGTAGGATGAAAAATCCGCACCAGGTCAAAATGCAAATACGATTTTGATTACATTTGACATTTACAAAACCAAAGTGCAGACAGCCCGGGAAAATGAGTGCTATCTGTGTGACTTATAATTGAACACGTACAGTGCCGGAGTATTTTCCCCCAACAATTTCGATTAATCGATTAAATTGTAACGAAGTACTACGGAATGTTACGAAGTATTCCGAAAGATTCACCGGGCCATATTAGTCACACACTTTTAAAATTCAGTTGCCAGTAATGTTTAGATAATGTACTGAATTGACTGGGAAGGGTCCAATATCGTAAATGATACGTATTCTATAGTGGGTATCTGTTCGTAAAATGTAAGAAATGTTAACTTTACCTGAAGCTATGTACGATAAACAAGAACAACCGTCAAGGTGTATGCTATTACAAACTTGTAACGCAAGCCCGTATTTTTAAACTTGAGACCGTATTCTAAGCGCTGCCTCACCGGAGTATCACCCACAGACACATGGTATGGTTCAACACCTAGTCACATTATACCGACACCGGGCCGACCAGACCTATTACTATCCTGTAAATGTTGAGCGTCAAGTTTGGAAGCTTCTAGTACCAATTTTTAAAACTTGAATATGACCCGGCCGGGGCCCGAATCCACAACCTTCCGCATGTGAGGCGGACGATCTACCCGTAGACCACGTTGCGGTATTCAAAACCTACCAATGTATAATTTTACGGAGATAAAACACCTGTATATACAACGGTCATCTGATATTCATGTTGAAATTTGCTGAGGACATGATTGGGCTGGTCGAACTGAATGTCCTCGTTAAAAGCCATATTGTTATTGTTATTTGTTGTTATTGTTGTTATTGTTGTTATTGTTATTTTCATTGTTATTGTTATTGTGTTATTGTTATTGTTATTATTGTTGTTATTGTTATTGACATTGTTATTGTTATTGTTACTGTTAATGTTAAAAACTATATTTAACTCTATATTTAAGAAAATATCAAACGTTTTATATAAAAATAGCGTGGTCCTCCGTTTAAATATATAAAGCTATGGCCGTCACGCTTGTAAAAATGTATTAAAATAAAATATTTAAAGATAACAAATTACTCTTTCCTTTTTTCTATCATACCTATAAAAAAAGGGATAATAAAATAAAAATATATCAGATATGTTCATATATTGTCGCAGATGACAAGTTATATGTAAAAATGGACCCCTTTCAAACATTTACCAGTGTTATGCCCCTTTCAAACATTTACCAGAGTTATGCCTTTCAAACATTTACCAGAGGCCCCTTTCAAACATTTACCAGAATTATGCCTTTCAAACATTTACCAGAGCTATGCCCCTTTCAAACATTTACCAGAGCTATGCCCCTTTCAAACATTTACCAGAGTTATGCCCCTTTCCGAAAAAGAAATGAAATCAAGCATAATAGCCGTTGTTAGTTTAAATTGTTGTTTTTTGTCTTGTTGTGTTCAAGTACGCAGCTCTTCTATGTTGTAGGCCGAGAAGGTTAAGGATAGGCTGGATTTTATGTTGAATATCGAAAATCGAGAATTAAACTATATCCAGTATGTCGCGTACTTAGATGGGTTATCTTAAGTTATCATATTTGCATCATGTCGATTTATATAGTTTTCAACTTTAGACTTTTGAAGTGTTAAGAGCAAAATTATAAAAATTGGCATGTGTCACTTTAAATGAATAACTCACGCCCATCCCAGCTGTCAATTATTGTACACCGAATACAGTCGACGACTATCGATACATATAACCGAAGATCACCGATATATAACGAAAAAGCGTGATTGTCAGATCGCCAATGTCAATCTGACTTTCGCAAGAAAGAGTTCAATGATTTATAAGGCGTCTAAATAAAAGTAGTGATACCTGTACGAGTCTTTTTTTTCTGAAATAAACTTTATTAGTTCTTGTTCATATCGTGGAAGTGTTGCTGCTGTGTTATTCTGATAATTGGCTTTTGTAAGCGAACATGGAAACAAATATCAAGGACATAAACGTGATAGTCTACATTATACTCATTCTCACAGGTTAGTAATTTTTGCGTTTTTATAAGTAAAGGGAATTTGTCTAAAAACATGGAAATTGTATTTCAGATTATCGGCTTGTTAGTATCATTGTATATAAGCGGAACGGAGGTTTAATGGGTAAGGTGTTGACCGAGTTGACCGAGTCGCGAGTTCGAGTCCAGGTTCGACCCAATTATCTCTTAATAACGCCACTTGGTATTTCCATAAACGGTCTCATTGCGATACATATAAGTCATGAGCTTATTTCACAATCGAGCTGAAAGTAAATTTGTAGAAACGGATCTTAAATACCAAGTGCGTTAGGAATGAATTGAATAAAACACGTATATGTACGCACACAAACACACACACACACACACACACACACACACAACTAGTTTTCTTTATGGAGTGAACTATATTTTGTGTTTGCATATATATTTTCCTCAGTATAATAGTTACATTCGTGATACAATTAACAAATATCGTATTGCTTTCTTAATATCAGAAGCAAAAGTGTAACTGTATTCCTTACAGTATTAACAAAATTCGTATTGTTTTCATGTTACTATTAAAACCATCGTATCATCTTTTGATATCACTAATATTGCATTGCAAAACCATTTCAGTTGAGTATTTATTTATTTTTGTTGATATAACTCCGATTATTACTTGTTTAAAATATTCGCTGACATAATGTTTGGAATACCGCTACACTGGGTTTATTTCTATGAACACTTCCAAAAAAACAAATATTTCTATTTAGCTACGGAAGCACGATATTTGATAATTATACTAAATACATGCAAAACGTCTTCAATAAATATTTTTCATTAATTATAACTTTAGTATATAAAGGTTGACTGACGTGTTGTTTACATAAAATGTCATTTATATCTGTCCCCTGGATAAATACCCACATAGATATTAAAAAGAAGAAACACACACACCGACACACACAGCATTCCCATGTCCAGTTATGTTAACAAAACTATAAAAAAAAATCACTAATTTATCAAATTACTTTCTCTCTATCCATTACACCTCTTTCTCTCTCTATCCGTACATGCCTGTCATTTTGTCCGTCTGTCTGTATAAGTATCTGTCTCTCATTGTCTAAGTATCTTCCTTTTTTTACCTGTCTCTCTTTGTATGTCTCACAATTCTCTCTCTTTTAACGTATTGATCACATATTAACGGTACATATAAAGTTCAGTTTAAATATTTTAAGAAGTAAGGAAGCAGGTTTAGTTGAATGAGTTGAGACGCTGTTAACTAAAAACAAAATATATATCGGAATCTGTAAATGTGTATATTTGACAGTTTCTATTTTTCTTCCTTGTCTTTTGTTAAACATTTGTTTATCAACAGTTATAATTTTATAGTAACTTTTGAAGTCACTATAAAGTTTGCCGTAAGCATTTTACAAATATTCTGACCTTCATTTTCTTACTATGTCAAAGCGCTTGGTGTGACAGATTGACAGTCATCGCAAATCAATAATCGATCGATTAAATGTAAACAATTCGGACTTTTAGCACATATTTCATGTCATATGTCTGTTGCCACAGTTACCGAAAAGTGATTATATTAATAATCAGCTAATTTCTGAATACCCGGGGGTGCTAAGATGCACAGCACACCAGTCTGATTGATATGTATAAGACCGTGTCATATTAGTAATAGAAGTAATTTTTGGTTATAACTAACAGTTTACTTAAAGCTACAGTTTCATCGTATGCTACTACAACAACAACAACAACAACAACAACAACAACAACAACAACAACAACAACAACATCAACTATTACTACTACTGCTGCTGCTGCTACTACTACTACTACTGCTACTATTACTACTACTACTACTACTACTACTACTACTACTATTACTACTACTACTATTACTGCTGCTGCTACTATTACTACTACTACTACTTTTACTACTACTACTACTACTACTACTACTACTACTACTACTACTACTACTACTATTACTACTACTACTACTACTATTACTACTACTACTGCTGCAACAAAAACAACAACAACTACTACTACTACTACTGCTGCTACTATTACTACTACTATTACTTATACTGCTGCAACAACTGCAACAATAAAAAAAACTACTACTACTACTATTACTGCAACAACAATAACTACTACTACTACCACTAATACTACTACTATTACTATTAGTACTACTACTACTACTACTACTACTACTACTACTACTACTACTACTACTACTACCACTACTGATACTACAATTACTACTACTATTATTATTAATGCTGCTGGTGCTGCTGCTTCTACTACTACTACTACTACTAATACTACTACTACTACAATTACTACTATTACTGCTGCTGCTACTGCTGCTGCTGCTGCTGCTGCTAAATATACTCAGTACTTATAAACGCATACACAAAGATTGTATGTCAAAATTTTCTATTAGTAACCTAAATATTATGAAAAACTTTAGATATGTATGCATATTAGTTACTGAAACTGAGTTAAGTGTTGAACTATTTAGATGTCATTACAACATTTTATATGATGAGATACTGTATATAGTTTAAGTCATTAAAATTTTTAAGTCATTTTTTTTGTCTCTTCTTCTTTCTTCTTCTTCTTTTTCTTCTTCTCCTTTTTCTTCTTCTTCTTCTTCTTCTTCTTCTTCTTCTTCTCCTTCTATTTTTTTCTATTTCATCACATTCATTTCCTTATTTTATTCTTCTTCTTTTTGTTCGTCTTCATATATTCTCTATTTTCTTCTTTTTCTTCTACTTCTTCTGAAGAGACTACATCGGTGGGCTAGTGGTAGAGCGTCCGCCTCGCATGCGGAAGGTCGTGGGTGAAGTTTCATCTGCGTCATGATTCTCCAATGTGGCAGCGCTAAGAATGACAACGTCGCGATATGACTGGATATGTGTTCTTCTAGCATGAATGCATGGATGAATGAGTGAATCGAGAATGAATAAATGAATGAGTGTGAATGAATGAATGAACGACAAACGAACGAACGAACGTATGAATGAATGAATGAACACATGAATGAATGAATGAATGAATGAATGAATGAATGAATGAATGAATGAATGAATGAATGAATGAATGAATGAATGAATTAATGAATGAATGAATTTCAACTGGGAAATAAAGATACTTCGTTGGTATTTACGTTTAATTGATGATTCTTGAACCCGTCTAATCTTGAATTAATTAAGATTTATTAGGTTTGACTAAAGTGTGTGTAATGAAAGATATCTGTCAATCACACGTCGACCCAGCTAATTGCTTTTAGTAACATGTATTACTAGTATTTCATTAGGTGACCAATCTCTTCAATGTTTACGTTGTAAACGCGCGTACGTGCGTGCGTGCGTGTGTGCGTGCGTGTGTATGTAACTTACGTGATATCGTGCATGAGAGTATGCGTATATGTGTATGTATGTGAGTGCGTCCATACGTACATGGCTGCTTGAATACGAGCTAGCGTGCGTGCGGATATTGCGTAAATATGAATGTATTATGTAGATTCTCAAAGGTACTATTGTACATTAGTCACAGATAAGGCACGAATGAGAAGGTTGTACTAGCTATTGAAGCTCGATCTATAGTAAAATCATAATTACCTTACTTGATTGTTTTTATGTGAGGAACACTTCGAAGCGATATGGGTATGAATACTTTTTTGTTTGAAATCAGTATTAGGTTTTGTTTTTGCTGTTTACAAAATGTCAAAATATTAATTTTCATTTTGTTCTTCGTCGAAAATTTTCTTATATGTCCATTAAATTTTTTTAAGGAAAGTGTTTTTATGATATGTAACAGTTTCTGAATTTACTCACGTCAACTAATTAACAACTATGAGTATGTTCTAAATTCTTTCACACTTACTTCTACGAAGTTTTTATGTACTGTTTTATAAAAATAATAATAATAATAATAAATAATATAATAATTATAATAATAATAATAATAATAATAATAATAATAATAATAATAATAATAATAATAATAATAATAATAATAATTATAATAATAATAATAGTAGTAATAATAATAATAATAATAATAATAATAACAATAATAATAATAATAATAATAATAATGATGATGATGATGATGATGATTGTTTTTGTTGCTGTTGTAGATATTATGCTATAGTTACTAAGGTTATAACTGATTTATTGTTTCTAAGTAAGGCACACTTTCATTTGACAAGGGTAGCCTTCTCCATATTTTTTTTCTATTTTTTACTTCCTACCTCGAATATATAAAAAAAAAATAATATATGAAATGAGAATATCCACAAACACCTTCCTTCATCTAACAACTTGAATGATTCTCAAATCGTTTCAAGTTGCCTTTATTATTTTTATATCCTTTCTTCTTTCAGACTTTTATTCCTTTACCTCTCTTCATCTCTGTTATGTCTGGGTCATTTTGCTCGTTTTGTCTCATCGGTCGCCCCTCTCTGGTGATTGTTATGACTTTGGAATTACATAATGTGTGTTGATTTAAATATGTACAGGGCGAGAATAGGAACATTCGCCCTTACTCAATCTAAGACTAAGGGACTTAAGTCTCTCACAAGTTTTGAACTATTGTCTTGGTTAGCTATAATCATAATGCAACATGGGGATATTGAATCCAATCCAGGCCCAATCCATACACTTAATTCGCCAGTCAATAACGAAAACACTTCTCATCAACATAATATGTCAATAGTTCACTACAATGTTCAGAGTTTTCTGCCAAAGAAAGAATTACTCTATGCAGAATTATTCAACTTTGATATATTAGCATTTACCGAGACCTGGTTAACAGACAATGTGTCAAACGATGATATATTCTTTGACAATTATTTAGTCCCATTTCGTAAAGACAGACCATTAGACGCTCATGGTGGTATTATTGTATACGTAAGCGATAAATTACACGCAATAAGAAGAACTGAACTTGAACCCAATAATATCGAATGCTTATGGATAGAAGTCTACATTAATAATAAAAAGATACTTTATGGTACGTTTTACAGACCTCCAAATTCTCCTGAAGCTACATTAAATACTATTGAAGAGTCTATAGGCCTCGCTGTGGATACAGGAATACAAGATATTATTATAATGGGAGATTTCAACCTTGATGTTCTTAAACCAAATACTAATAGGAAACTTATTAATCTAATGCAAAGATTTGACCTTTCGCAAACAATTGCAGAACCCACCCATTTTACAAAATATTCTTCATCTATTATTGACTTATTGTTTGTATCTAAACTCGCTACAATTGCTGCTAGCGGAGTTGGCGAACCTTTTCTTGATCAAAATATGAGATATCACTGTCCCATCTTCTGCCATATCAACATAAGCAAACCATTACCAAATTGCTCCAAACGTACTATTTGGATGTATAATCAGGGCGACTATGACCGTTTAAGACAAGAAGCGCGTAACACCGACTGGAACTCCCACTATGACAACGACATTGACACATATGCAAAAAATATATCAAACACAATAATTAAACTCGCTGAAAGCTCAATTCCAAGAAAAATTGTAACAATTCGCCCAACTGACCCCCCTTGGATGAAATCTGAAATACGTAAACTTATGCGAAAACGTAAACAACTATATGACAAAGCTAAAATTTCCAACACACTTGAGAATTGGTCAAACTATAAAAAACTTCGAAACGAAACAATAACAAAAATACGCAAATCCAAGCAGGAACAATAAAACAATCTATCTGAAAAGTTAAAGTCTAGTTCCTTATCAACCTCTGACTGGTGGAAACTCCTAAAATCATTTATTAAGCCAAATTGCACTTCATCTAGCATACCCCCACTTAAACATAATAACACTATATATACAGACGGTCTTGAAAAAGCTAATCTCTTAAATAATCATTTCACTTTACAAACACAACTTAATGACAAAAATATAGTCCTGCCAGATATATTGATAGATCAAAATAGACCAACATTAAGTGTTATCGTAATTTCACAAGCAGAAGTAAGAACAGCTCTACAACAGCTAAAGCTTGGCAAAGCGGCAGGGCCTGATATGATAAATAATAGAATTCTTAAAGAACTATCACTTGAGTTAACAGTTCCATTGACTAACCTTTTAATCGTTCGCTTGAAATAAGCGAAGTCCCTTCCGATTGGAAGTTGGCCCATGTTTGTGCTATTTTAAAAAAAAATGACCCATCCGATATTTCGAACTATCGACCCATATCATTGTTGTCAACTATCGACAAACTAATGGAAAGAATAGTACATAAACATTTATTTAATTTTTTTAACCATAATAAAATTATAACACCCCTCCAATCTGGCTTTGTCCCCAATGACTCTACTACTAATCAACTTGTAGACATATACAATACTTTTTGCCAGGCCCTAGACGAAGGAAAGGAAGTACGTGCTGTGTTTTGTGATATATCAAAAGCCTTCGATAGGGTCTGGCATAGAGGACTTGTTCTTAAACTAAAGTCAGTTGGAATAACGGGTCCTCTATTAAATTGGATTACAAATTATCTCCAAGACAGAAAACAACGTGTTGTTATTCCTGGCCATATATCAGACACTACCTCAGTTGAGGCTGGAGTTCCGCAAGGATCAACGCTCGGGCCTCTTTTATTTTTAATCTACATTAATGACATTGTCTCCCAAATAAACTGTCAAATTAAATTGTTTGCAGATGATACTAGTTTATATATTTTAGTAGATACACCCGAAAATGCTGCTACAATGATCAATCGTGACTTAGCCACTATTAACCACTGGGCAAACACATGGCTAGTTACTTTTAATCCTATGAAAACCGAATCAATGGTTATTTCGAGGAAAATTAACAAACCTGTTCACCCAAACCTAATAATGAATAACGTACCCATTAACGAAGTAAACACTCGTAAACATTTAGGTCTAACTCTATCTTCAAATGGAACATGGCACGAACACTTTTATAGTATTAAAGAAAGGGCTTGGAAGAAAATTAATATTATGAGAAAATTTAAGTTTCAATTAGATCGAAAATCATTAGAAATAATGTATTTAACATTCATTAGACCCATCTTGGAATACGCAGATGTAGTCTGGGATAACTGTACACAATACGAAGAACAAGAACTAGAATCCATTCAAACAGAAGCAGCTAGAATAGCAACTGGAACTACTAAACTAATCTCAATTCAAACACTTTATCAGGAAATTGGCTGGGAATGGTTAATACATAGACGAAAAAAACACAAATTGTCCTTATTTTATAAAATGACTCACAACCTTGCACCATCTCCTCTTACTGCTCTAGTCCCTGCAAACATCGGTAATACAGTTACGTACAACCTGCGAAATTCAAATGACAACCGTACATTACCATGTAATACCCAGCTTTTTTACAAATCTTTTCTTCCCTCTACAACAAGGGACTGGAACGAACTATCAATAGAAATAAAAAACTCAGAATCAATTACAGTTTTTAAGAATAAACTCAATAGCAACCGACTTATTACTCCAAAACACTATTATGCAGGGAAGAGATTATCACAGATCCAACACACTCGCCTAAGAACATACTGTAGTCCTCTTAATTATCTTCTATACACTAAAAACTTAATCAACAGCCCACTTTGTACATGTGGATTAATAGAAAACACAGATCATTACCTCTTCATTTGCTCTTCGTATACGGAGCAGAGAGACATTATGTTACAAAAAATACGAGAATTAAACATACAACCAACTGTAAATACACTTTTGTTTGGAGATCCCTTGTTATCCATTGAAATCAATACAAGCTTATTTCTAATAGTACAAGACTATATAATAGCATCAAAAAGATTCAAGTAGCGCATAAACCACTTAACAGTTGATATTTTCAAATCCTTTCAAATCTTAATTTTAACTAACATTTATCTGAACTTAGTTTCGATATATCTGTACATAACTGACCATACCATTAAGTCCCTCAATGGCTATTCCTATTCCTGTTGAGACGAACAGCAAAATTTCACCCATCTCTCTATCTCTCCCTCTCTCTCTCTCTCTCTCTCTCTCTCTCTCTCTCTCTCTCTCTCTCTCTCTCTCTGTTTGTTACAATATGCAAAGTTTCTTGACATATTCTATTAAGAAATTTATATCTCTATATATAATATGTAGGAACATCTACAGATCCTTATACTATCATTCATTGATATATATATATATATATAATTGTAATACTGTCACATATTTAATAGATTGATTTTGGGAGACAGATTCACAAAAGCTGTAAGCTTTCTTCTGAATCCCTTTCATAATTGTATACACATGTGTTAACTAATATGTGATATTTTCAATGTAATTGTATACTATTTGTGAATAAAATATGTTTAAACTAATGTTTACGTATGAACACATATTTAAGATATGTCCATGACTTTATGTTTCATTATGCTAATTCAAAGGACCGCAATTATTCTATGACCACTTTACATATACGTCTACAAAAACTTACACACGCTTACTTCCGCTTCACAATATAAATGTTTTAAATGATGTTTAATATAGATATATATTTGTAACTTACATATATCTTTATTTTCCGTAAAATATAGCAAGTAGTATACTCATAGCATTTTCATGAAAATTGTTTTCACTGATTTTCTTTATATACATTAGCTACCCGACGTGTTCATTAATTATTGTCTTCGATTCATAAATCATTTTAAAGGTTGTTTATAAGTTAATGTATTGTTAGATATTAAAATTGTCTATAGCCATATATTTATGAACTCTTTGCACGCAGCAAATCTTAATTTATATTTTTACTACAACATTTGTTAATTTGTTACTTGAACGAAAATGGAGTACTGTTCTTCCACCGTGCTGATGAAACATTCCAATTGTCTTAAAACAACAGCACAAATAAATACATTTTGCCAGATTTATATGTATATGGAAACAATGTCAAATGTCTTTATTGATTACTTTTTAAGGGCATAATGAAAGTTTCATGGTCGCTTGGACTATAATTATATTACTCCTATATGGGTCACTATCGACATGGCCGGGATAACATATTCCAGCGGGTGAACACTGTAGCATTCTGGGTAAATGTTATATCAATCAAATCGATTTGTTGACCTGTACATTTAAAGTGACGCATGACAATCTTAAAGTGACGCACGGCAGTGTTAAAGTGAGGCATGACAATCTTAATGTGACGCATGGCAATCTTAAAGTGACGCACGGCAATCTTAAAGTAACGCATGACAATCTTAAGGGACGCGCGACTATCTTAAGGTAGTTCGCGGGTTTACACAATGATTTTCAAAAGTCGTCGGATTTTAATGATACTTTCGGTAATTGTTGGAACACATCTTGTCTTTTATATGATGATAATTTTTTGGCCTTAAATATGGCAATTTTGACGTCAGTGGCGCCCCCTGGCGACAAGCCATTTATTCGCCGTTTTCTACGTTTCGGCGACCTAGTTCGATCATTAATTGGCCGATTTTTAAAATACAAGCACTCACTTGAATAGGATACAATCCTATAGGATTTTAGATGCAGTTATAAACATTAACAAGCGCAGTTAACGCTTGTTTATGAATGAAGGTGATCATTTGCGTACTTATTATGACCTCGAAATGTGTTTTTTTTTTTTATTTCCTGTATGTTCTTCTACGACGAACGGGAAACTTGATGAGGGAATAAAAAAAAGGGGGGGGGGGGGGGGGGGGGGGGGGGGGGGGGTTTAACCATGACATATTTTGCTAAACAACTTTGAAAGTATTTGAATGACTTTAATAAACGCCGTTTTTACAGCGTCATGTCGACAACGTGGTGATGTTAACTTTTTTACATAATGACCAATATGCTGTTGATATGAGTATTATATTTTTTGAATTTATATATTAAATTAATGCTCAAAAATTAAATAACGACATAATGACTTATATGTATGAAACATTTGATTGGAAAAACAATTTAAATATTACGACATAATGTATCAGTATTTTTCTGCGGAATTCACAGCAGAATATAAATTAAAAGCAGTCTTCCCTGGAGTTGACAATACATTTTTTAATAAAACTGCAAGTCCGTCAAGTCCGGATCGTCTCAACACCATTTCTATGTGGATTTTACTTAACCCGATTGCTGCGAGGGATTTCGCGTTTCCTTTTGTTACAAACTTTTTGCAAATCCAATCTGAGTAGGCATCAAAATATTTCTTTTCATTTAAAATCCGTTGAATTTTACAGTTCACCTCTTCTACAGTTATAACTGTTAGTTTGTCGCTGAAGTTGTTTGTAGTGCCTATCAACTCGACGAGTGATGTAACGTCTCCTACAGCATTACGAGCGTCATATGACTGCCCCCAAGATATCCTTTACCAGTGCAGACTGACCATATCCGCCATTTCTGGTCCTATTCGGATATTCCAAACGGAAATATTTAAGAGTGTCTGCAAAGCCTATTAAGTTTTGAAACTGTATGTTTGGCGACTACACGAACGTATTAAAACTTGTGAATCAAACTGTGCATTATGAGCGACGAGTATAGTTCTTCTGAATTGTCGTAGCCAATCTCTGAACATTTATAGTTCCTTTTAAGTTGTAACCGATTAAACAGGGTTCATTCTATGATACATAGTCGTGCCATGTATCTCTAAGTTCGTAACCTTTGACACAGAACGCGGAATGTAGCTATTTGTAGGAAGCACGTTTGTATCAAACCGTTCCCCTGTCTTCAAGTCCATGGCTGCGATCTGTATAATATCAGGATCTATGCCTGAAAAAGTATCATAATAGAGTAACGATACGCCAAGGTTTGAATGAATAATTGATTTATGATTGAATATTCATTATCATTCTTATGCCATCGAGGGCTATCAGACGATCGGTTAACTTAACCACTGTTTTCTGGGGTCCTGAAAGATTAACCAGTACCCGAGTCCCGCTCGCTCAAAAAACTTCATGTGAGAAACTTTTACCAGGTTTTTGCGTTCTACTCAGTCTGAGGTCTTCCTACACCAGTAAAACTGGATATGCCATATATAACCTGAAATGTGTTGAAAAAGGCGTTAAACCCCATTCTACAAAATATATTGATATTGGTGATATGGAGAACTTCAACTAATGTTGTTTTAACTTGTAGATCAATCCAATTTATTATGTTATATATAAATATGTATTATCATGTGATGTTAATTGTCTGTAATATATTAAGTAATAAAAATGTTTAAACTAAACTTGAATCAGCGGTGAGAGACAAATAATAATGAGACACAATATCGTATATGAACCATCACGGAGACTGTTAATTACTTGTATGATATAAAATGACAATACACATATATATATATAATATAAAAGTCTCGAATTCAAATCTCCAATGTTGGTTCTGAATAGTATATGTATGTATGAGCAGTTCTCCAGCAAAACCGGGGTTGATATGTTCTTAACCAATCTTAAAGGGACGCATGAGAATCTTAAAATGACGCCAGGCAATCTTAAAGGCACGCACAACAATCTTAAAGTGACGCAAAGCAATCTTAAAGGGAAGCACGACATTCTTAAAAAGACGAACGGCAATCTTAAAGGGAAGCACGACAATATTAAAGGGCAGCACGACAATCTTAAAGTGACGCATGGCAATCTTAAATTGACACACAACAATCTTAAAGTGACGCACGGCAATCTTAAAGGGAAGCACGACAATCTTAAAAAGACGTACGGCAATCCTAAAGGGAAGCACGACAATCTAAAAGGGAAGCACGGCAATCTTAAATTGACGCACGGCAATCTTAAAGGGAAGCACGGCAGTCTTAAAAAGATGCACGGCAATCTTAAAGGGAAGCACGACAATCTTAAAAAGACGCACGGCAATCTTAAAGGGAAGCACGACAAACTTAATGGGAAGCACGACAATCTTAAAGTGACGCATGACAATCTTAAAAGGACACACAACAATCTTAAAGTGACGCACGGCAATCTTAAAGGGTAACACGACAATCTTAAAGGGTAGCACGGCAATCTTAAAGGGAAGCACGACAATCTTAAAGTGACGCATGGCAATCTTAATGTGACGCATTGCAATCTTAAAGCGAGGCAGGGCGATCTTAAAGTGACGCACGGCAATCTTAAAGCGACGCATGGCAATCTTAAAGTGACGCATGGCAATCTTAAAGTGACGCACGGCAATCTTAAAGTGATGCACGGCAATCTTAAAGGACACCCTGCTATCTTAAAGAGAAGCCAACAATCTTAAAGTGACACACGACAATCTTAAAGCGAGGCAGGGCGATCTTAAAGTGACGCACGGCAATCTTAAGGGACATGCTGCTATTTTAAAGAGATGCATGCCATTCTTAAAGGGAAGCACAGCAATCTTAAAGTGATGCATGGCAATCTTAAAGTGACGCATGGCAATCTTAAAGTGAGGCACGGAAATCTTAAGAGACACGCTGCTATCTTAAAGAGAAGCACTACATTCTTTAAGGGACGCACAGCAATGTTAAAGGGAAGCACGACAACAGCTTAAAGTGATGCTTGGCAATCTTAAAGTGACGCACAACAATCTTAAAGTGACACACGGCAATCTTAATGGACATGCTGCTATCTTAAAGAGAAAAACGACATTCTTAAAGGGACGCACAGTAATCTTAAAGGGAAGCACGACAACAGCTTGAAGTGATGCACGGCAATCTTAAAGTGATGCTCGACAATCTTAAAGTGATGCACGGCAATCCTAAAGGGACGCACGGCAATCTTAAAGGGACGTACGATAATCCTAAAGTGAAGCACGGCAATCTTAAAGGGAAGCACGACAATCTTAAAGTGACACATGGCAATCTTAAAGGGACACACAACAATCTTAAAGTGGCGCCTGGCAATCTTAAAGTGAAGCACAGCAATCTTAAAGGGAAGCACGACAATCTTAAAGGGAAGCACGATAATCTTAAAGTGATGCATGGCAGTTTTAAAGGGACGCACGGCAATCTTTAAGGGACGCACGATAATCTGAAAGTGACGCACGGCAATCTTAAAGGGAAGCACGACAATCTTAAAGGGACGCACGATAATCTTAAAGTGACGCACGACAATCTTAAAGTGACGCACGACAATCTTAAAGGGACGCACGACAATCCTAAAGTGACACATGGCAATTTTAAAGGGACACAGGACAATCTTAAGCTGACGCACGGCAATCTTAAAGGAACGCACGGCAATCTAAAAGGGATGCACGATAATCTAAAAGTGACGCACGGCAATCTTAAAGAGACACAAAACAATCTTAAAGTGACGCACATCAATCTAAAAGTGACGCACGGCAATCTTAAAGTGACGCACAACAATTTTAAAGTGACGTACGGCAATCTAAAAGTTACACACGATAATCTTAAAGTGACGCATGGCAATCTTAAAGTGACACACGGCAGTCTTAAAAGGACACACGACAATCTTAAAGTGACGCATGGCAATCTTTGTGTGATGCACTGTAACCTTAAAGGGGCACACGGCAATCTTAAAGTGATGCATGGGAATCTAAAAGGGAAGCACGGTAATCTTAAAGTGACGCGCAACAATTTTAAAGGAAGCACGACAATCTTAAAGGGACGCGCAGCAATCTTGAAAGGATGGCAAACTTAAAATGATGCACGGCAATCTTAAAGGCACGCACGACAATCTTAAAGTGATGCACAGCAATCTTAAAGGGAAGCACGACAATCTTAAAAAGACGAATGGCCATCTTAAAGGGACGCACGACAATCTTAAAGGAACACACAACAATCTTACAGTGACGCACAGCAATCTTAAAGGGACGTGCAGCAATCTTAAAGGGACGTGCGGCAATCTTAAAGTGACGCACGGCAATTTTAAAGGGACGCACCGCAATCTTAAAGTGTCGCACGGCAATCTTAAAGGGATGTGCGGCAATCTTAAAGTGATGCATGGTAATCTTATAGGGACGCACAGCAATCTTTAAGGGACGCACAACAATCTTAAAGTGAAACACGGCAATCTTAAAAGGAAGCAAGACAATCTGAAAGAGAAGCACGACAATCTTAAAATGACGCATGGCAATCTTAAAGTAAAGCATGGCAATCTTAAGGGACACGCGGCTATCTTAAAGAGAAGCACGACATTCTTAAAGGGATGTAAAGCAATCAAAAAAGTATGCAAGACAACGGCTTAAAGTGAAGCACGACATTTTTAAAAGGACGTACGGCAATCTAAAAGGTTTGCAAGACAATGGGTAAAAGTTATGCACGGCAATCTTAAAGGGATGCGCGGCTATCTTAAAGGGACGCATGGTAATCTTAAATTGACGCACGGCAATGTTAAAGGTAAGTACGACAATCTTAAAATGACGCACGGCAATCTTAAAGGGAAGCACGGTAATCTTAAAGTGACGCGCAACAATTTTAAAGGGAAGCACGACAATCTTAAAGGGACGCGCAGCAATCTTGAAGGGATGGCAATCTTAAAATGATGCACGGCAATCTTAAAGGCACGCACGACAATCTTAAAGTGACGCACAGCAATCTTAAAGGGAAGCACGACAATCTTAAAAAGACGCACGGCCATCTTAAAAGGACGCACGACAATCTTAAAGGGAAGCACAACAATCTTAAAGGAACACACAAGAATCTTACAGTGACGCACGGCAATCTTAAAGGGACGCACGGCAATCTTAAAGTGACGCACGGCAATCTTAAAGGGATGTGCGGCAATCTTAAAGTGATGCATGGTAATCTTATAGGGATGCACGGCAATCTTAAAGGGACGCACAACAATCTTAAAGTGAAACACGGCAATCTTAAAAGGAAGCAAGACAATCTGAAAGGGAAGCACGACAATCTTAAAATGACGCATGGCAATCTTAAAGTTAAGCATGGCAATCTTAAGGGACACGCGGCTATCTTAAAGAGTAGCACGACATTCTTTAAGGGATGTACAGCAATCTAAAAAGTATGCAAGACAACGGCTTAAAGTGAAGCTCGACATTCTTAAAAGGACGTATGGCAATTTAAAAAGTTTGCAAGACAACGGCTAAAAGTGATGCACGGTAATCTTAAAGTGACGCACGACAATCTTAAAGGGATCGCAGCAATCTTAAAGTGAAACATGGCAATTTTAAAGGGACGTATGGTAATCTTAAAGTGAAGCATGACAATTTAAAAGGGAGGCATTATTATCTTAAAGGGAAGCACGGCAATCTTAAAGTGATGTGCAGCAATCTTAAGGGATGCATGGCAGTCTTAAAGTGAGGCACGGCAATCTTAAAGAGACGCTCAGTAATCTTACAGTGATGCATAACAATATTAAAGGAAAGCACGGCAAATTTAAAGTGACCCACAAAAATCTTAAATTGACGCAAGGCAATCTTAAAGGGACACATGATAATCTGAAAGAGACGCATGGCAAACTTATATATCTACATAATACGAATATAAAATTAGAATACCCTAGGATGTGTGCAGACACTGAATTTCTATAAATGACATAGCTCTTATCAATGGTTTGAAGGCATCATATTTCGTGAGTTCGAATTCCCCGCCCGGTAACAGTCTCCGTGATGATTGATATACGACATTGTCTCATTATCATTCGTCTCTCACCACTGAATCAAGTGGGAAAGTTTTAAGATACTTGCAGAGATGGGGTGTGCTCCAGAAAACAGTGGTTATGTTAACTGATCGTCTGTTAGCTCTCGACGGCATAAAAATGACGCTAAATATTCAATCAATAAATCAATCATAGACATAAAGATTTAGTTAAGTGGTCAACATGATAAAAACCTTTGCCTTTTGCCCCTTTAAAATGAATTTTAATCAAGGTCACGTTTAAAAATTATCTTAAAATTTACGATGATACATTGATGATGATAACAATCGCAAACTTAATGTTACAAATACAACTGAACAAGAATCACTGTTATTCCTATATTATGTATACATTTGTATATATGACACAGGCATATTTCATTGTCTTAAAAGTTAATACGGTAATTTTGATACATTTCAATTAGCTTTATTTTTAAAAGATAAATAAATTACATGATACAAATATGGAAAAAAGAATTTTCCAGGATATATTTAGACCTTTAATTTTGTTTCTTAATTGGTAAAGGGCGTACATTTTCAAAATGGATTAAAATCATCATATTTCGCAGTCATGGTCGTATATCATCGGACAAAAAAAGTGTTACACATATTTTATTTTATTCTGTTTTTTATCGGTATGAAAGAAAAACATACAAGAAAAGGTCAATTTTTAAAATTGTTTGTTGATAATTTCTAAAACTAGACTATTTTGGTTTTATGAAGTTTTTAAAAAATATATTTCTTAAAGTTTGTTTTTCAGATAACAGAAATACTTAAAAATTAATCTCGTCGTATGGTTGTATGTTCATAGATCTACGTGGAGCACGTGATCTAGTGGTAGAGAACCGAACCCATGATCGGAGGGTCGTGATTTCGATCCTTCGTCACCGCCATGTGTGGTGTTCTTGAGCAACACTTTTTGCACATATGATTAGTACTGGTTCTACCCAGGAAAACTCCGAGTGTAAATTGTCTTAAATTGTAAGAACTTGTTTCATAATCGAAGTAAAATAAATAAGTTTAAAGATCTACTTTTAAGATCGGTTTGAGGATTGAACATGAGTTATAATTGATTTCAACATTGCCTTGTGCCCCTTTAAACATCCAGTCAAACATTTTCATTTATTTATTTATCTATCTGTAGCGATACTGCCATAAGTCTAAACTTTCATCGCTATTTTTATTTCAGTACTCTCGTGTTCGTGCTACCCTGAGCAAATACACATAAGTTTTGGTGAGGATCGGTCTTCCATGGTCGTCATGTGGTCCTCTCACGGTGACGTCATGGGGTCAGTTCAGTACGGCGAGACACACGGTCACCTCACCCTTTCAGCAAACAGTACAGTGGCGATTCTCCCGGAGTCGGCACACGAAGCAGCGAGATACATTCACAGATCAGAACTGAGGGTAATAATTATTTACTTACCAATTAATGTGGTGTCCTCCATGGACATGGTCTAAGACGCCGTCTCAAGATTACTTACATCTCACCGCAGTTGTAGGTTCTAGTCTCGTACGCTCCAAAAACTTGATGTGAGAAAGTTTACCATTTACTTTCGGAAGGACGGTTCTACTCAGATTCATTGTGCGGTGTTCTTCCACCCAAAAAACTGAATATGCCATATATAACCTGAAATATGTGGTTAAATGGCATTAAACCCTATTAAAAAGAAATACTTACCAATGGTACCGTGTTAACTACACTAGTGATAGTCAGGATATCGACCCGGACATCTATCAGTTATCTATCAATAATCTAATAAAATATACAGCAGCTTTGAAGTAAAATCAGATTTTAAGAAGTTAATTTAGAAGTTTATTTAGGTGCTTTTACATTAACGGAAATCCAACACGAGTCATACACGTAAAACAATTTGTAAGTTTCGACTTAAGGATAAACATTTATTATAAATTGCCAGTCTGTTCCGTTAATGCCCAACACACTATTCACTACACTACCGCCCCGCCAGAGGTATCTAGTTCGTTCCCCAGCACGTCCCGATAATACTCGTTTTACCAGGAAGCAAACTCGGGAGCGGTTCATATAAGCTCTGAACTTTCTTCACACTCGAGCTAGAATAAATCAATGTAAACTTAAAACTAAACTATATTCCCGTAAGCATATAGTTTTAACATAGATTGGTATCATTCGGACCACCTCGCCGATTATCCTAATACATACCAAATACACTCAGCTGTAGTAATGATAGGTTTATAAACATAATTATACCGTTGAAATTGTGATATGCTTACGTGGTGTAATGGTTAAAGCTATGGGTTGTCGAATTGGGTTCGAGTCCCGCGACTAGCCCTTTGTTTTTTTTTTGTTTCATTTCAAAAGCAATTCTATTTTTCCTACAGTACTCCGTAAACGGCTTATCATATAAAAAAAAAATTCCATTCCAATAAAATGTAAAAAAATAAACTTGTGCATTTATGCATTTATATATTTGCACATATCTTTATTATTTTATTCCCCTTAAAAAAACAACACCTTTTTTACACATATTTATCATTTTCAAATGTGTCACGGTGATGTACTTAGGGCAAAACCCCATAAACAATGAGAATAAGACAAAAACTAGATACTTTTTGCGTTATCCGCCGGAATTAACCGGATTACATTTCCAATTTGGTGGATCCTTGGACTACCTACGAGGTCTAATACCGAATGATGACGGAATTGGCCGAGTATGTACGATTGAGACTAGTAGATCCCTGTGAACATAGCAGATTTAAGTTGATTTGATATTTCGTCTTTCGACACGAAACTAGCCCTGATCTTGACCTCCTCATGAAATGTACTGAAAATAGAAATTATAGACTGAAAAATCTTAAACAGTACTTAAAACGTTGAATGCACTGAATTAGATATACATATAAGTATTTCAGTACATTGTCAGTACTCAGACGAAATTAAATCCATGTACCTCCAAATTTCAGTCCATGTGAAATAATACAGATAAACAGTACAGCCCAGCGCTTCTGTTCCACTAGTGGTTTTATATACTAGTTGTTGTATGGTGTTTAGCGCCGCTTTCAACAATTTTTCAGTCATATCGCGACGTTGTCTGCTTGAGAGTGTATTCTGAGCACTGTCACAATCGATTATCATGCCTCAGACACATGGTACGATACCGCATCCAGTCACATTATACTGACACCGGGCCGACCTGACCTAGAACTCTCCTCCTAATACCGAGCGTCAAGCGAGGAAGCTTCTAGTACCATTTTTAAAGTCCGTTTGGTATGACCCGGTCGGGGATCGAACCCACGGCCTTCAGCATGCGAGGGCAGACGCTCTACCACTAGACCACGCTGCGGTCTTTATATACTTGTACAATACACAGCCGTTGCATACATCAATATCATAAAAAATCGGATACCAAACCAATTTCTAACTGTTGTGAAAGTAATTGGAATGTAGGCAAAGCCCAGTATTCCATTTCCTCATATAACAGACATATGTAAAATCTTAAACTTACCAAAAACATATGCTGCAACTGGACAAGAAAAGAAAGTCATGGTTTTATATGAAATTTATCGAACAACACCCTTGTGTATTTGTAGGTAAATAAAGAATTTAATTGACAGGTTAAGTACTTTGATATTAATACATTGTACATGTAATAAACAAAACATTGCCAATCACGGGGCCACATGGAATGGAAGTACTTAGTATGACTGTAATGCAGAGAACATAAGGTCTCACTGAACAATTACCTCCCTTGCATGACGGTAGCAAGATTATTACGCCCAAGAAATTAGAGCTGTGTAAAGCGGTTGGGTAATTTTTTTTTTAAAAATGCATAAAATGTCGCATTTCTTTGTGCATATGGGAACATTGGAACATTTTCATGATTTCTGCAAAGTTTGGGTGACCCTGGGAACTGTTTGATGATGCTATAACAGTTTAAAGATGCGTAGTGATACACTGCAACAAATGGGCAGAATTGTCAAAAATGAAGGGGTGCCATCAAACCATCGAAATTGTGAAAAAGCAACCTGGTCAACCCCATGTTTTTTTCTGCATATTTGGACCAACAGAGGACTATCTATGGGAATAAGGCACTTTTAGAACCATTGGTAATGTATCCAGTGGTCCAGAAGTGCATGTCTCTATATGTAGAACAGTACAAAATTAATTGGTGTGTGAGACGTAATATCATACAACAATACTCAAATCAATATCTTATATTCATTTGATGCCTTTATCATGATGAATAGGAGATAATATGGCGGAAACGGTATTGGTATCTGTAGCATATAATAGCTACTGCTATATGGTGAATCTGTCCGTTAGTACTTTTCTTTCTCTTTTAGGCGTTTTAAAGGGACAGGCGATAATGAACAATCGTTTAACGCATTAAAGCGTAGTTAGGAGCATGCAACTACGTTCAGATAGTAATATCAGGGATTATTATCTGAAAATTCATGTTGTTACTGCGTTCAGATAGTAATATTCAGGGGTTATTATTTAAAACTTTATATTGTAACTGCGTTCAGATAGTAATATTCAGGGGTTATTATTTAAAACTTCATATTTTAAGTGCGTTCAGAAAGTAATATTCAGGGGTTACTACTGAAACTTCATATTGTAACTGCGTTCAGATAGTAATATTCAGGGGTTATTATTTAAAACTTCATATTGTAACTGCGTTCAGATAGTAATATTCAGGAGTTATTATCTGAAACTTTATATTGTAACTGTGTTCAGATAGTAATCTTCAGGGGTTATTATCTGAAACTTCATATTTTAACTGCGTTCAGAAAGTAATATTCAGGGATTACTACTGAAACTTCATATTGTAATTGCGTTCAGATAGTAATATTCAGGGGTTATTATCAACTTCATATTGTAACTACGTTCAGATAGTAATATTCAGGGATTATTATCTGAAATTTCATATTAAAAAACAAACAATTTTTCATAAACTGGTGATGTAACTCTTTTTTTGAAACTATTAGTAAATCATGGAATTAAAATACATGTCACTTTTTTGCACTGATGATTACACATGTGTGAATGTCCTTCTCCAAAATCAGCGATTGATAAAATCTGACGAGTATATAGTAATTTATGAAAGATAAAGAGGATTTTACCAAAGTAGACACAAAGTCAAAATCTATCTCAGTTGGGTATTTTAATTTCATATTTGCATTTTGTAGATGTACACTTTTCAAAAACTAGTTTTATTGTACAATGTTTCATAAATGCCCGATGTCCCTTTAGTATTCGACTTATTGTGATTTCGTGTATCTTTTTTATTAAACAATACATATTAATAAAATAAGCCATTTATCACTGGTGTTGCTAAATTCTATTTGAATAACGTTGCTCTTCCCATTTCAGAATTTAACAGAAAACACGCGCTACTTCTACAAAGTTGTCACTTCGGATCGTGCAGATCAACGCGATCAACGCACAAGCCAAGTTTACTATTTCAACACCCATGGAGACACGCAAGTAAGAATATTAAAGCGTATTTAGAATGATTACATGATTTTGCTTTGATAAACGTCACGATTTCCACGTGCAATTAAAGTATTAAATGTATTGTACCTTCATTTTGTGCAGAACCGTTTTTATATGTTATTATTATCTATATATTATCTATTATGTTGTTTCACTGTTTGGATAAACCTGAAATCACTCTTACAAAAACGAGTCATACAATTTATTAGTTTCCTAAATTCTTATTGGTTATTGGATGAAAATTTGCTACTGTTGAATTCATACACGATAGTATCATTTACTAGTATTAATGCGCATTTTAGTTAAGTTGATAATTAAACACGGAATTTACCAATAACAAACCATTATGAAAAAAAAAAACTGAATCTGTATATCCACTGACATGTCGCCATTAAACAAAGTCATCCTGAGATCATTAAAAGAAACATATATTCTCCAGGAGAAAGACACATTTTGAAATGTATAAAGGCTGTAAGCATTATGTTTTGTTTAATTGCTGAATAAACTTTATGATATTATGCTATTTTATGTTATCTTATATCATATGGTATTTGTATTACCATGATATACCTGTTAACTAGAAATATATAAATGACTGTACGCGTATTACAGATATTTCTTTACCACTCGCCTTTTTATGTTTGTAAACGTAACATCTAAAACATATTAAACAACTAGATCTACTTTTATAAACCTTCATAGCAAATTGTAAAAGTTGTTTTATTGAACTTTATTTTCTTTTCAATGTCTAATTTTAAATTTTGCCAGACAAAAACTATGAAATATCTTGTGTATGGCGATATGGGTGCTGACGATTTTATACCAACTTATGACGTCATAGAAAAATACGCAACGTCCGGTGATTATACTGCTATCTGGCATGCTGGGGACATGGCTTATGATTTGCAAAGTGAACATGGAAAGGTATAATACATGTTGTTTTTTTTTTTTGCTAATATAAACAATATAAATGCCACTATATACCGTTAACCACTGTTTCGTATGATATATAAATACAAATGTCTGTTGTATTTGTGTTAGATCAGATTCTGCTATTAAGATAAAACACATATTCAAATCTAAATAGGCAGCTTCGGTGTAATTGAATGAGAGAATCTTTACTATTTTCTATCTGCCGTTATCCAACATTATCTCGTGATTTCCCTCTCCAGACAAAAGAACAAACAACAAGAAAAAAAAACGCTGCGTTCTTTTAAATATCTTGGATTCTGTATACTGTAAATACAATGTTTATATCTGAACCCAGGATTTCAATATCAAAGAGTGTATTTTATTGATATGTCTACACAATTGTGTTTAAATAAGCATAAACAATCTTTGCACAATCAGTTATTATAACATTTTTCTCTGTAAAGGAGGTTCTTCCATATGAAATGAGGACACCTAAGTAGAATGAGAAAATTATTGATGTAACCATTCATTTCATTTCTTATTAATTATACCAGTTTTACTTTAATTTAGTCCGTTTTTACTACTTCAGTTAAGTATTTGGTTGTAGGTCAGTTGATCCAAGTCTAACGTTTTTAGCGTATCTGTATTTACAGACAGGTGACAAGTTCATGAATAAAATACAACCGTTTGCAGCCCAGATACCTTATATGACAACGCCCGGAAACCATGGTAATATTTCATTTGACAATGTCATGTTTTTTCTTTACATGAAATAATACTCAGAAACAAATAATCAGTTATCATGGACTTTTACCCATTATGTATAAAAAGCATTTTGACATTGTAATAATGCATACGCTTCCAAGAAACATAATTAAGTTTTTATTTACAATGAGGAGAAATAATAAGATAACAGATTAGAGACATACGTGCAAATACTATTGAAAAAAATATTGACTTTGAGCACAAAACGCAAACGAGAAAATTATCTGGTACGCTTGGGTTTACTGAGATTTCCTATTAAGGTCTCACTTCGCAGTTGAATTTTGTATTTTGTTCTATATAAAATAAGGTGTAGGATTTCAATGGTAAAAAAATAATTTAGTACTTTTTCTTCATAGCAGGAATGTATACCCACATTAAAATGCACAATAACTGGTAGGTTGTCCACGTTTTCTTTAAAGAGGGTGCAGTGACACCCTGTGCTTTCTTGAAAAAAAAGAAGTCCTCAAATGCTCATAAATAGATGTATATGTTGAAATCCTATAAAAGTCACTTTTTTAACACCAGTGACGTCTTATTGCAGTATATGCTATGTCAACTTTTGCTCTACACATCTGCAGCAAGAAATCACAACCGCTTTGAACCATTTTGAAAATATTTCATAACCAATGTACATAGGCCTTTTTTTAAGCGTAAGAATCTTGCTACCGTGGGAAAAAGGGGCGTAACTGTGTAGTGAAACGTATAAGATGTAACGGAATTTAAACAGCTAGAACCGATTAAGGCGGAGTTTATGCTTTCGAGTAACATGAAATGAGCTCCGCTTTACCAATGTACCTCGAGTTATAAAACGTACTCAAAGTGCAAAGTTCGGGGTGACTTTTTACAGTGTCAGTAATATCTGATTTTGAGATACGAAATAAGGTATAAACTAGTAGGTAGTTTACAGACGGCTGTGGTGAAAATCAGTAATATCTTATTTTGAGACACGAGATAAATTATACAAGCTAGTTTAATATATTAAATTGTATTTTGTTTCTACAGAGAATACATTCGTATATCTATCTTCAGCCATTGCAAATTTCTCTAAAAGAAACAACATTTCGTGGCCTTATATGCTGGAATTTTAATGTACATTGTAACCTAATCAATATTCCGTATGTATTATTGTTTTTTGTTGGTTAATTATAAACACATTAATAACAAATCGATTCATCACAGAATCTTTAATTTTAAACAATGTTGAAGCTAATAATTCCAATGACAACTACTTGCGTCTAGTTAATCACTAGTAATTAAACAAACCCATCTTTGTTTTCATTTTTTAGAAATGGCTGACGATTTCTTGCATTATCGGACCCGATTTTCGAATCCGGGGACCAGCTGGCCGATACC
This sequence comes from Panopea generosa, assembly GCA_029582155.1. Classification (NCBI taxonomy): domain Eukaryota; kingdom Metazoa; phylum Mollusca; class Bivalvia; order Adapedonta; family Hiatellidae; genus Panopea; species Panopea generosa. The sequence goes on along the minus strand of CM055900.1, from coordinate 33,387,271 downwards.
TTTGGATAAGATGTGGTACAGCTACGATATTGGGCTGGTGCATTTTATCAGGTAAATATTTATACAATAAACAATACAAATAAATCTTCATAGAAATTGTTTTTCCATTTGTGACCTACATATTAGAATCACATGGGGTACGGCGTCTTGCAAATACCCCCTCAAAAATATTTCTTTTTTAATTGTTGGGCCCATTAGTTTTTTTTGTGTGTTTTTTAAAGAGGTTTGGATGGGGCTGATGGGGGTATTTGCTAGACGCCGCACCCCAGTGATTAGAATAGACAGATAACTGTTAAAAAACGTACTAGTGTGCGCTTGTTAACTATTCAGATAAAACGGATAGTAAAGTAGTATCGTAGTTTTGCTATGGGTCATCGAGACTTAGTTAAAATAAATTAATATCTGACCAAGGTGACAAGTAACTAGAAAATGGCCGTTGTCAAAATAATATTGGGTTAAACATTTGTTTAAGGTTTGACGCGGATATTGGTTCTTACATTACCTCCATTGCGTGGTCTTGGTTGCAATGATCTTCTTATTGCAATTGAGTCACGATCTTCGCTGTATTTTAAACAGTAGATTGTCGCTTTCGAAACGAAAGTACGTATGCTATTGTATAGTCGGTCCTTAAGGTTTGGATACACTTAGATCTAAAACGAATATATTAAGATGGATTATTTGCAATAATTTGTTCATAATAATGGTTCAAGAATAATTACACTTCGTGGAAACCATGGAGTTTTTAATGTATTGAATATATTTTAACATTTCAGTTATTCAACAGAGGTTGTATTCTCATATAATCAATATTACGTTTGTGATCAATTTGAATGGCTACGTGATGATCTCGTTAGAGCCAATGAAAATAGAGACAAAACACCATGGATCGTTGCGATTGGACATCGCCCGATGTATTGCTCGAATAACAATGGAGATGACTGCACTAACAGATTTTTACACAGATGGGTGAAATACGCGTAAGTTACCTTACACAAATAATGTGTAGAAATACCTCAATCCATAGCATTAAAGCCTATTGAAGGTTAATATTTTGAACCTCAGCGATACTATAAGCACATTTATTTGCTTTGTAAGCTATGTTGTTTCGCCTAATACATGTATATTGATTTTACAAACAATAAACAACTATCGTTGCACTCAATTTAATATTTGAAGTTGCATAGTGGCCTTAGTGTCTCAAATCTGATGGGCGTATTAGGATAAGTCAGGACTAATAATACATGATTTGCTTATATAACATGACTGCTAAAGGTTACTATTGTATTCACTTTATAATCAATCCCGGATTAAGTAAGATAGTTTGAAATAATCTTTATCATTTAAATATGAAAATAAAATAAATAACTATAAGCACAGACTCCATTAAGTAAATAAGTCAATTATATTAGAAGTTTGATATAATCTATTATATTATATATTATATACTATTATTATTATGAAAAGAGGAGGAGTTATTTATGAATGTATCCAAGAGTATTCATATAATTTTTTTTATACCGGACAGTCTTATAAAATAATCTGATATTTTGATAGCAGTCATAATGTATATTTTCTAGACATTCGGACATCTTCCAACAATTATAGTACATTCCGGACAATCGGAAATGAGTATTGTATTCCGGACATTTGGAAATACTTTAGTCATGGAGTACATTCCGGACAATCGGTAATGGTTATTATATAGATATTCCGGACAATCGGTAATACTTTAAATATGAAGTTCATTCCGGACAATCGGAAAAGATTATTATACACATATTCCGGACAATGGAAATAATAACAAGAGTTGTCAGAAGACAACAAAGCTCGCCCCTAGGTGTCTAAGTCAAAAAAGGGCCATAACTGTGCCAAAATGTAATCCAGAGTTATGGTTCTTGTCTGTGTGTGTTCCATTGATGATGGTAAACACACATGCGAAGTTTCATTCACATCCAATGAGTGGTTGCATAGATATCTTAAACTTAAACTCAAAAGTTTAACCTGGGTGTCTACAGACGACGACGCCGACGACGACGCCGGGGTCATGGCAATAGCTCTCCTTGGACTTTGTCCCGGCGAGCTAAAAAGTATTTGACTGCTTGACCTTATAGGGTAATTAGGGCCAGTCAAACTTATATATATATTCCGGACAATCGGAAATAAATCAATACATATTCCGGACGATTGGAAAAAATAATTAAATTTGGTTACATTTGACTGCATGTCAGTTACAACTATATAAATTGAAAGTATTCTATCAAATTATAAAATATTTATATATTAAAATTATAGTCTGGAGCACAAGATATATATTAAATCAATCTATAATTTATATCTTTTTCATCAAAAGTTTTCTATTTATACTTGCTGTCAATGCTAGGCAGTAAATAGTATAAGATCCTTGCACAAAAAACACACAATAAAAACAATGTATCAAAAACACACAACTGTAATGGAATTAAGCTATAGTACATGACACACGATCTGAACTATATATGTATATATGTTAAACATAGTTGAAAATATGTGATGGTAAATGTTGCTGAGGTAGAAACAAGAGCTGACTATGGTGTAAGATTTTCTGTCAAATTAAATATTATGTTGGGGAATGTAGATTAATACGCTGGTGATACACTGATATGCATGTACATTACTAAAATGGTTAAAGCAATTGGACATCTTCAAAAATTTACTGACCAAAAGTCTAATTCTCAAGCCATCCTAGACCATAGCATACATAAAAAGTAACACGTATTACGTGATATGCCAGTCAATTACATCCATGGCCGTAGCCTACCAGGCGTAGTTTGTATTGCAAGGTTTCTAAATCTTTATTTCAATCTTGATCTTTGGGAAATAGTTAGCACTGATCGAAACATGAAAAGCATTCAGATGAAAAAACTTTAAAGTTTGGACAGGAGAACCGTTTAATGTCAATGCCAATTTGATTTGTATATTTGTCGTATAGTATCTAGGGATCTTCTCTTGCTCAACTTTAATAAAAACAAAAACAAACAAATCAAACGACAGTCTGTAAAACAAATAATGAAAACATTTGCTTTAAGTATTAATATTATATACCGTATATGGGTTTTGATCTAACACGACGTCTTGCAGAAATACTTGTCGTCGCTTGTAATGTATTTCCCCTAACTCTTTATTATCACGCCTTTGGATGTCTTTCAGGCTTGAAGATCTGTTTCACGCTCAAGGAGTGGATTTAATATTGGAGGCACATGAGCATTCCTACGAGCGACTATGGCCAGTTTACAACGAAGACGTCTATAGCTATAATTATGACAACCCACGTGCGTCAGTACACGTCATATCCGGTGCAGCTGGAAGCCTTGAAGGAATGAATTGGATGAGTTCAGGTAAACTTTTAACAATTGAATTGTGATACTAAATAATACTGATAAAATGACCCCGTGAAGGTACATAACATAGCCAAGAAGGTAAAATAGCAGCTCACAACCGCTAATGGTACATGCAACAACATTCATGTCTATAGCACTGGCTTAAGCGGTAATATATTTCCGAGCAACAATAAATGAGTGGCATGATCCAAACTTACTAACAGTAGAATAAGTAGCAGACAAGTTTTAAGAACGCCATATGACACATTATACTGCTGCTGTGAAAACAATACTATTTGATGGAAATATCTCTAAGAAGCCTAGAACACATCAAAGACAAGAAAATACCGGCGATTTTATTGACTTTTAATTCCCGTTAATAATACATGTACACATGAAACTTTTATATCTATTGTTTGTATAACATAATTCAAAATCTTATTTAATCTGCTGCAGTCGGCAATAGTACGTTCACTCATTGTTGTAATTATTTCTGATTCCGTGGCATCATCAAGCTCACTCCGTGTGTTCTTTGCCGTGAGAGGCGTTTGCGCTGTGCACTAACCCATATGAACAGACTACACTGACGAGAAAAAGAAACGCCTCATTCTAACTCATTGTACAATAATTTGTTCACCGTGATTCAAAATAAGAAAAGAACAATTCTATAAGCAAATTTTATCATTTAAGAAAATTGATGGTTCATTAGACAGCATTTCATGGTCGCATTTTGCTTCAAAATTTGAATTGTAATAGGCTGTTCAGAGCAATTTCACTGACTGGCAACCACAGCAGCAAGACGTCGCCCCACGGAACAGCACCAGTTACGTAGCAGATACCGTGGGATTCTTGCCAACTCCTGGTGGAGCGCTGCGTCAGTTCCTGGACGATTACAGGCTGCCGTTGACGTAACCGCCGTCCAAGGTAATCCCAGGCGTGTTCAATCGGATTGAAGTTAGATGAACACGCCGGCCAAGGCAAAACGTCAATGTTGCAGGTCTGTAAAAAGTTCCTGGTGACACGTGCAACGTTAGGTAGCGCGTTGTCATGCAGGATGACCAGGCCTTGACGTTGGCGGAACATAGGGACAACCACAGGACGTAATATCTGGTTGATGTAACGCATGACTGTGAGATTACCTATGCACACGGCGAGTTGGGACTTAAAACTATGGTCGGTGGCTGCCTAGACCATAACTCCGCCCCCGCCGTAACGGTTGTGCTGCAGAACGCAATTGTTAGCGTAGCGTTCATGACGTCTGTAGACGTCTGTCGGCGTTCCACAAGATGAAAAGTGTCTCGTCACTAAACACTTCGTTCTGCCAACGCTGACCGCGATGGTTGCGGGCCCAAATAAAACGTTGGTGACGGTGAAGTCGCGAAAGAACTAGACCGCGGTAGGGCCTGTGGCAGCTAATCCCCCTTCTCTAAGCCGATTTCTGACTGTATGTCGACTTATAGGGCGTCCACGGTTACCTACTACTAAACATGACGTGGATTCAGCCGTCAGAAATCTGTCACGCAGATGGCGTTGACGTATGTGATATCCTGCCGTACTGATGTTACACGCGGTCTACCTGAACGTGGCCTATCGACAAACGTTCCCGTGTCTCTGACACGGCGAACGAGACGCAATATTGTCGACCGAGAGACGTTAAAACGTCTAGCGACTCCCACATTCAAGCATGGACAAAACTTGGGCCCTTCTTCGAAATTTAGCCTCGGCATTATTAGAAAATGGATAATTGTCAGAAAGTCTCTGAATATGTTTGTATGTCGACTAACACATGTACCTGTCTAAAATTCAATCTATAAAACCACATGGTTGACACGCACGGGCTGCACGAGGATATCATGAGCAGGTACATAAATTTAACAATGAGCTGAATAAAATCGTACGAGTTTCGGTTGGTTGGGTTTGTCGGTCAGAGTACATGTACATTTCTGACATTTCCTCCGAAATTTAAACTTTGTAACGAAAATGACGCCAAATTTCGATGAGGCGTTTCTTTATCTCGTCAGTGTTGTAAATCGGGTCTAATATTTGTTTTTCTTTTAGTTACGGAATGTGCTTCAAAGTGATAATTTGATCATTTATAATAGAATATCATTTTTCAATGTCAATCACTAAACAATGATCCATTTCATTACGCCGTAATGGGTTGGCGAGGGTTGGGGTGGGCCATACCTCATCAGATCGTGCAGATATATATATATAAAGTCAATTTATTTATTTATCAATCTAACAAGGGCACACCGCAGTTTAAACACATTTTAACAATAGCTTGAGCTTATTTTTTTTTTACAATATCATAAATTTACCCCAGTTTAGTTCGTTTAGTTATAGGTGTAAGTGCTCCGTTGATTTCTGCTTAATAAAAGAGGTTTAGATGCTTGTATATAAAAATACGAAACTAAAAGAAGTGATACTGACATTTTATTGTTTGACAACCTCTGCATTACCATAATATGATGTGAAAAGTAGGGGGCCATGTTTCATCCAATATTTTATTTTCTCTTTAGTGTTTACACTGTTGACAAAGTGAAAGAAGGCGTCAGAAATTATGTATTCATATCCCAATTTTCAAGCATCAATATTTTTCAAAATTCAAAATTCAAACATGACAATGCTTTCAAAATGTTTAAAACCATCAATAATACCATCCGACTGAAAAAAATCAACATTCAAATCAGAAAAATGCTTGTTTAAAGAAGAAGAAACCAATTGAATGCTTAATATTTATAACCGCCATGCATTTTAATGAAAACAACCATTAGCCACTGAAGTCCAATATGATGAATTAGAATTAACTTCCAATTTGCAAATTTACGATAATTTGCTTTCGTTGGGAAAAAAAACATGTTAACTGTTCTTCACATTGTTTCAGTGTACACTATATCAAACACGTTTACATTTCCCTTCACAGGCAATGAGGATTGGTCCGCATTCAAAGCAGATGAAAAGAGCAAGTTTACGTTTGGGAGTCTTGAAATACACAACAGGACGCATCTTTACTTTGAACAAAGGGAAGCAACACAAGATAAAATTTTGGACAAGTTTTGGCTGGTGCAAAATCACCATGGACCGTTTGTTGCAAACATCACGTGTAACGTAACCGGAACCGGAAATTCTATTCACCCATCCTGCACATGCCCACCCCCAATTCATTATATATTTTACATAGTGATGGCTTCGGTAACAGCTTTGATAATTATTATTGGTTGCATTGCTGGTTGTATATGCTTTAAGACTAAATGCAAGACATTCAAAACCAATGGAATTGTTATATCAAAAACAAAAGGCAATTACACATCTTTAGAAGATTCCGAGAGTGGCAATTCAAGTACTCCTATATATAAATCGAAAACCACAGGGACGTTTTGTTTCCAATTTAAAGGAAAAAAGAATTATTCAATTTTAGAAAATGAAACTATTGCATGTGATAACTCGGACATAGATATAAAAAAAGCCAACATAAGTGGAGACATTCGGCAAGCAAATAGAAAAAGGAAAGAACTAATGATTGATATCAATATATGATTGTGTTTCTTCAATAATGTTTGCATAAACCATTCATTCTTGTATAAATAAGTGCTATGTTGTTTTGATTGTGCTAGATAAGTTTCTAGTTTTATAAATGAAGGCTAGCGTTACCTTGTTAAAAATTTGGTACATGACAAAACAGTTCGAATCAAGGGCTGTTCCAGCCAAGTATTGTTCAGCATCATACCATACACGTGTATTTATATACATGTACTTCGAATAGGGATTCGGCCGGGACCAGATAAGTGGTTAGGGCCATATGTGGTGTTCCAGTCATCCGTGTTCTATTCAACAAAGTTCTACTGTATAATTTTCCATGCAACGGGAACAGTCGTTGCTTAGTAGAAGTAGCTCCATAAATTTTCATATACTATTTTACACCGATACTTTCACATTCCATCACTCTGATCTCACTATGATTGATTGCTCAACATTCTGTGTCCGTAATAAACCACGTGACTCTTGGTTGGACTTGGAGTAACAACTGTTAAAGTGTAATCTAATGGCTCGTTAAAGCTTACCGATAGTTTAGTTTAGTAAGCATGTTATATTTCTATTATTAATAAGTTCAATTTATTGAATCTTGATGACTTTGGTAATGTGCCCTCAAAGTCATCTAATTATCATTTATATCTTAAATGCAAATAACTTGAAATTCACCGAAACGAGACAATAACAATAATAACAACAACAAACAAAAACAACAACTAACAAACAAACAAAACAACAACGAAAAAAACAACAACAAACAAAATGAAATTGTATTGGAAGTATTAAAAGCAAAACGAAATTCATATTCTAAAATTAAATACCACACACTTCCCCTTTCACGTTTCAGAATATAAATTATATATTGCATTATGGGTAATACATGACAATGTGTTCCATCCAATCAGCAGTAATACAAAAATGTGGTGACACGATTGTATGGAAAAAACGGTGCGCAATGTTTTCGTTAGTTGTTTTTGATTATTTACTTATTGTAGTTTTTATTACATTTTCTTATGCTATCAGCGTGCCATCGATTTCAAAAAATCAATTCGGAAGTGAATAAATTTAGAAAAACAATCAGAAAACACAATAATAAAAAGAAAATGTTAAAAAAAGCAATTAATAACAACAAAAGCAATAAACATAACACAATTAGCAAAATGCTTGGTGCAGCTGTTTTGATCTTTATATAACACTTATTCATACAATTCCGTTATGGTTGTATTGACCTTTGCATATGTTTATTTCTTACATTCAGTGTACATTTAGTACGTTTCTTATATTTGTTATGAACATGAACGTACCTGAAAAAAGTATTTTATATTGACTATTTTACGTGAAATAACATGCTCCTATATGTTGATGAGTCGATAACGAGTTAGTATTCATTGTCCCTCATCCTTTAATAAAGTTGAACCATTTATTTTATACTTTCATGTCTCAATTATTTATTTAAATCCATAGAGTACCTTATTTTGTTTCAGTCATTTATCCAGATGACCCATTTACATCTGCGCCATAGTCGTGTGGATTTGTTCTTTGTTATGGTTTATGTTTATGATTATTTGGTTGTTTCTGTAAACAATAACAGTACACAACAACAACAACAACAACAACAACAACAACAACATAAACAATAGCACAAAAAACAACAATGTTTGATGGGGCGTTTGGTCACAAATCCAAGATGGCCGCCAAATATTGAAATTCATGTTATAACATACAGTCTGATAGAAAACACTGCAAACTGTTAAAATTTAGATTTATTGTGATGTTGTTAGTTGTATGATATGATTTAGGGTAAAATAAAAATAAACATGAGGTTGATTAAAGTAAAAAAATAAAAAAATAGGGACAAAATGGCCGCCAAAATATGAAAAAAATGACACTTTTTTCTGCAAATGTAGTAATTTTGTTGAATTCGTTTGCCTTATTTTTATTTATAAATGCTTATTTCTGGAGGTAAAATGTATGCTGTGTCTGTAAATCTAATTCTTACTAATAGCTGTTGGGGCGTTTGGTCATAAATCTAAGATGGCCGCAAAATATTGAAATTGATGTTATAATAAATAATCTGATAGAAAACACTGCAAAGTTTTAAAATTTAGATTTGTTGCGTTGTTGTAAGTTGTATGACATGTTTTAAAAATAAGGTTGATTCGTGTACATAAAGTCTAAATAAGGGACAAAATGGCCACCAAAATATGAAATAAAAGGCACTTTTTTCAGCAAATATACGTATTTTGTGATTGCTTTGGTCTTATTGTTATTTATAAATGGTTCTGAAATTACTGAACATGTTTAAAGATTATTCTTTGTTACTTCCACTTAATACAAACTGTTGTATCTTCTTCATGTTATGTTTCTTCCAGTCTGATAAAGCAATGCAATAAACAAATTTATATGAAAATTCCATTTTTAAGATATACTCTGAAAAAAATACAACTGAATGTTAAACGTAAGCTCTAGTAAGCTATATTCTATATACACTGAAAGGAAAAAGAAAGTATACATTTTGGTTTTTAAAATTTTTTCATTATTGGCTAAGTTTATTCATTTGATGGAAAATGAACTGATTTATTCTTATTGTTTTGCTTTGAAATGAATTAAATGTCTGTTTTTTTATTCAACAATATGATGAAATATAAATATACAAAATTTATAATTATGCAATACATTTATTCTTCCTTGACCTGTCGACGTTTATAGGTATGTATACTTTCTTTTCCCTTTCACTGTATATACATATATTTTAGAATATTTTTTTAAATATTTGGTTATTTGGTTATGTTAACAGAATGTAAATATGTGTAAAAAGGTCACCAAAGCTAGAAGCCTGTGTTTTATTCAGTTATATGCGAACATATATTGTTTAATTCTTGAGACCATTTATATGATTACTTAGTTCGTCTGTATAATTATTATGAAGGTTTCAAATTCCATGAGTATAATTTTAATTTGTGATATCAATTGTAACAAGGCAGAGTGTATATCACCTAGGAATACTGATCTCATGCAAGGCCGACTGGTGTTGTTGATAACCTGCCAGTCTCCGAATACAGAGGTGCTAAAGGACGAAGAAAGCACCAATCCTTAAGAACTCAAAAAGTGTGTGTTTTTACGTACTTTTTACAGGTACCACCGATTAAAATTATTTTGTCTAAGTACAGAGACTTCTGTTAGTGAAAATGCAGTACTTGCCACGATATTGGGCAGGATAAACAATGAAAGCAAAGTTTGACTGGTAGGAATAAGTTTTGAACTTAGTTGAAAGTTCAGTAGACTAACCTTATACAGGACTAGCCTTAGAAACACAAAAGAAGCAATGTAACAAAGGGAAGAAAGCAATACATATTGAATTAAATCAGACAGCTGGTTTCCTAAAAATTCAGCATGAAACCATAACGATGAAAATACTGAGTCACTGTCAGGCATCAATATTGCATATTATTGTCAAAGGTATATTATATCAACACATTCCAGGCAACAAACAGCTCATAAGTAAAGATGAAACATTTCGCAAATTTAAATGTCTTCTTTGACAAAACAGAGGGAAAATAAATCAGCTTCACATTAAAAATTAATGAAACGAAAAAAAAACTAAGAAAAAGTTATTTCATGAGTAGGAATATTTACCTATTCTGAATCATCAATTTATTCTCCACAAATGTGTTCTGAGCTGGTAGAAGAGTCAGCAAATATCTTAATGGATATTGTTTATTTACCACCACGAGTAGATATCACAGAAGAAACAATGAAAGAGTCCTAGTAAGTAAATTGATTGATTGATTGAATATTTAGCGTCATTCTTATGCCACCGAGGGCTAACAGACAATCAGTTAACCTAACCACTGTTTCCTGGGATTAACCAGTACTCGAGCACACCCCGTCTCCGCAAGTAACTGATAACTTTCCCACTTGAATCAGTGGTGAGAGACAAATGATAATGAGACACAATGTCGTATATCAATCATCACGGAGACTGTTGCCGGGATTCGAACTCACGACCCCTGAATTGATAGTCAGACGCGTAACTGACTGAGCTAATCGGGCCCGGCTAGTAAGTAAAGGACACATACAGAAATGAGTGTGTAATAATAATTCGCTGCTGGCTGTTAATTTCAATATTTGGTGGCCATTTTGGCGGCCATCTTGGATTTGTGACCAAACACCTCAACAATTGTTCGTAAGAAATAGATTTTCGGATTAAGCATACATTTTACTTCTAGAAACAAGCATTTATAAATGAAATTAAGCCCAAACATTCAACAAAATGAGTATATTTTCAGAAAAGGTGTATTTTTTTCATATTTTGGCACCCCTAAAACGTGTCATACAACTAACAACAACACAATAAATCTAAATTTTAACACTTTGCAGTGTTTTATATCAGATTATATATTTTAACAAGAATTTCAATATTTGGCGGCCATATTGGCGGCCGTCTTAAATGTGTGACAAAACGCCCCAACTGCGGTTAGTCAGAGATGAATTTTCGGACTCAGCGTAAAAGTTACCTCTAGAAACAAGTCTCAAACTTTTTGGACATAAATGGTTAATAACCCCCACCCCCTTCCTCACTATCTCTGGGACTAATGGGTCCGAGCTAATGGGTCCGAGGTTCGGTGTTGTTGCGCAGATTCCCATCAATATTTTACCTACGATAGATGTGGTCAACATTGATATCATAGTCGTTATTCTGATCTGGTTTCTTTTTATTTTGAACAACAACATCGACGCTAAAAATTTGTTTTAGCTTCTTCTGCCATGTTGGAAATTCTAATGTGATGTCATTACACGCAAGAAAACACCTTGTCATGTGACAATCTTACTAAATTTAGATAGAAATATCTAACCCCGGTGAAAATGCAGATATCCTTATACGATGTGCAAGAATCATGGGTATGATGCTGTGAGCGAGTCAACAAGATTGAGACAGCGTACTTGAGGAATGGTATTGCAAAAGAGGATGATGTCGAGCGTGTTGTATTCACCCGTGACTCCGACACTGACGTCATAACCGACGATGATGACGAAGCCACCGACATGGCATCTGAGGGTAGAGAAACTACCGACTTGTTGAATGATGTTGTACAATGTAGATCTAAAAGATAAATAAATAAATAAATAAACAAATTATATTTAAATCAATTTACCAGTACACTCGCAAATTAAATTGCTAAAAAAATCAATGTTAATAAGACTCGAACTCGCGATATTTGGGTTGACAGTCTAAACTGTAATCATTTACGCTATCGGAACAGACAGTAGTATAATACACTTAATTTTGATATCTAAATTATTTTTTTATTGATGTAACAGATAATTCTGTTATCATACTACAAACACACCTAATAAAGAAAGGTTCCATTCAAAAAAGAATGACGTAGTTTCAAAACAGCGTTTTGGGTTTGTACATGGAATAACTATTTTTATATTTCATATGTACGGTTACAAATGATGTATGATTACGGATATCTGACAATGCTCCAGCTCGATACTTAGCTACTTCAAGGGAGATAACTGCAACAGGCTCTTATGTTGATATATAAAGAGTTGATTTTATATACGTTCAACCCTTTTAAATGATTTTATATCAAGAACGCTGCAATCAAATATATCGATGCTTTTGAATAGAAATAAGAAATAAATCAAAGAACATTTAATTTTGTAACAAAAAATAGCAATGTAACCAGCTCACGTTTGGAAACATTTCACAACATGTTTGCTTGCGTTCATGCATGAGCACCATAATTAAAAAAAAACTGGTACATTTCAAAATAATTCATATATTATGAGGAATCCTACATGGTTTCTACTTAGAATTGCATAATATTGCACATACCTTGAATATATTTACTATTCAGCTACCTTTAAATGGTTTCTGGACAATTCATGTTTGTGTAGCTTTAAACAACGATTCACAGATATTGATATGAATTGCATTGTCACAAATTTTATAAAAAAATAAATATAATTCTTTTTTTTTTAAATTTAAATAGGATTTAACGCTGTTTTCAACACATTCCAGGTTATATATGGCATACTTAGTTTAACTGGTGGAGGAAGATCTCAGAATGAATCTGAATACAACCATTCTCACATAAAGTTTTTGTAGTGAGCGGGGCTCGAACCTACGACCAAGCGACGAGAAGACAGTTGTTTTGAGACGGCGCCTTAGACCACTCGGCCACGGAGTCCCCACAGTATAATTCAATTTTATTCGAATCCAGACTGTAATTCATATAATTTATAGCTTTTCAGAATGAATAATTTATGTTTTGCATTTCAATGAAAATGTTTTGCACTCGTAACCATTATTTATGCATGTTTAATGTCGAATGTAACTATAAGCCCAAACTCGTTTTGAAATTTATCTATATACACATATTTTCAAAGTATCTACATCTAGCATATTAATGCATTGTATACACCTTTATGAAGTGATTTGCATAATGTATGCATAACTGTTCTGTTGCTTTTTTTTTAAATATTAAGCGCCAATTTTATGCCATCAAGCCCTAACAAGCGACCAGTTAACATAACCACTATTTCCTGAGTTTCTGGAACTTGAATATTTGACAATGACGGGAAATATAAGTCTAAGAGATGCGCTTCTTTAATGATTTTTATCAATAAAATGCCGCTACGATATATTCATGTGCTTTAAATAGGTGCAATATCTAGAATAGTATGGCTAAATATGTAGACATTGCATATTTACATACTTTAAGAAATATAATTAGATTTTGTTAGACTGAAATTTCTATATAATCGTCTTACCACTGCAATTGAAAAACGCAAACTAACGTTTCTCCGAAAGCTACTTTCGTTATCATACGATTTTTATACGCCGCTATATACAGTTTATTAATGGTTCGAATGTTGCACAGAATGGCTTCATCCCTGATATATGTCAGATACTTTACATGTATAAACTCCAGCACATATTGAATAATGTCATGGAAGACACCAAATCACTACCAAGTAAATTTTCATGGCGAAATCAAGTTAAAGATTCTATTACCACACACGAAACCTCGTTATGGAACAACGGAATAAGTAATGACCAGACTTTGTAATGTTTCAAAAGAATCCACCAAGAATTCAAACCTGTAATACTGTGGACAATACCCACAAACAGGGTTGAACTTATAATGGCACCTAAGGTAGCTCAACTCTGGGTTGATGTACTATTTATGCAGAACTACCAGTGCACAACATGTCAGATACCTTTCATAATAATGGCATTACACATTATATCAGACTGTAAATGCATACTGCATCTGAAATCCATATTTTTGCAAAATATAGTGCAAAATATAAACGCTGCTGTAAAACAAGAACCAGAATACTTGGACCCATTATCATTTACATGTATAATACTAAGTCGGCATCTCAGGATATCTATCAACGAGGAATCACATATGCGATTCTCTCTTCTGCGAGTGCGTTTCTTAACACGTTTTCTTTTACCATTCAAAACATGTGAAAAAAAATCAGCCATAACGAGCGATGACGTGTCAGATGTTGAGTAATAAATTATTGGAGATGTGTAATATTTGATACATGTACCACGTGTATTAATAATATATCAGATCATAACTATGTCCTTATCCCTTTGGAACATATTCCCATTGTTTATCTCCCCTCTAATTTCTCTTCCCTCTCCCTAGTCTCTCGTTTCCACTTTCCTACTATATCTTCTCTCTTCTTCTTTTGTAAAACCCTTATATTAACATGTTTGTAACGTTATGTAATTCTGTCTTGTCACTGTTGTCTATGTAGTGTTATATGTTATTAATCTGTATTGTATATTCAGAATCTCCTGTAATGGAGGAAATAAAAATATTGAATTGAATTGAATTGAATTAATTGAGTATGCCTAGTTGTTTGGATTTTGTGAACCAAACAATTTGGAGGAAAATATTTCAGTGGTAAATAAAAAGAATAAGCGTTCAAATTTAACAAATTACCTTTTGTTAAAAAAAAAAAAAAAGAATTTGGTGTGTAAAGTCAAACGCAAAACTTTGATGGGAAAACGGTACTTATGTTGCTTATTTCATTTACAAACCTTAGTATGCCTTAGCTGTTTGTGGATATAATTCTCTGTTGGTCACATCATATAGTTTAGTCAAAGTTTCTTGTGTTTGTGTTTCTTCAGTAAAAGGGGAATAAAAGTCATGTTTCCCCTAAACACTTACTGTAATGCAGGATTTGATGTTTAAGATGTTTCCGAGGTTACCCCCCTTAACCCTCCCACTATCACCACTACTTATTGACTGGCAGTGCATGATATATTGGGTTTAAAACTAGGTGGAGGTTTGTTTTTAATTACATTGATACTAAGTGTTTTTATTGATAATTTTTAAATAATAACGCCAAAAGTCACACAAATATTGGCGTTTATAACAATCATATCTTATTATAAGACTTCAGTAGAATAGAGCAACTGATGTTTAAGATATTGATAAAACTGTACCGAGATAGTCACTCGTACCCACACTATTCCTAAAGTTATCTCTCCTCAATAATTAAAACGCTCCTGCCCATATAAAAGGACACATGTATATTTATGTATATATATGCATGTTAAAGTTTTTGTTTATCCTCGCGCTTTGAACAGGTCCTTTTGGTGAGCATTAAAGTATCGTTTATATATAATATACTTAAAGTTATTTAATAAAGAATGAATTGTTACTTTTAAAAAGAAAAAAAAATGCTTTTCGTTGTCAAATCTTTATTTTATATATGACAACCATCAAATCGTTTATTTGTTTCATAACGTTTACAATGACCACCAGGACAAGAACAGCACATTATAAGTGCATATATGTCAAGTTAAGGTTTATATCACTGTAATAGTTCCCCTATTTGACTCTAGTTGGGAATGATTGTGGTCAATGATAGTGATGATGTAGGGATACGAAAGGTCATGATATTTTATGTAGAAGTGTATTTGATACTACAATGTCTCATTAATGTCTGTAAATTTATACACAGACATAAGACAAAATTACAAACGTGGACGGCGTCCTCGTTCTGTATGATACAATTTATAGAAATCAAGCATTATGTTTCCTTTTTATACCGCACTATTGTTGTACATGTACGTGTCATGTGGCGGCTGTACACGTTTATGTTTAAGTTCTAAATGAAGTATATGTTTTATTCTATAGGCCAGAATAGCATTTTTGTATCATAATTATCATTTAATGGTAAGCAGTTTACTTTCAACATTAAAACTCGCACCACTATTATCTCCATTGAGTACTCCGGGCCTACAGATGACGGGGGTAGAAATTAAACTTTAGTTCTCTTTTTCTTCTTTTGTTCAGGGCTTTGTATTGCAGTGATAATTTTTTTCTTATGTGTTAATTGGTCAATATTTTAGAAATCATAACTGAAATTTAATGCTGATAAAAGACCCGCC
This sequence comes from Panopea generosa, assembly GCA_029582155.1. Lineage (NCBI taxonomy): Eukaryota > Metazoa > Mollusca > Bivalvia > Adapedonta > Hiatellidae > Panopea > Panopea generosa. The sequence continues at coordinate 33,370,948 of CM055900.1, read as the reverse complement.
TAATCGTTATTGAAATTAACACCAATGCCCAGACCTCCGTCAATAATGTTCTTGAACCAGAAGTTGTTCCTTTTATTCAGCGCCACGGACCGAACTTCACACTTATGCATGGTAATGCCCGACACCATACAGCTGCACTTACTCGACGTTTTTGGCGGATAATAACGTCAATGTTTTAAACTGGCCGGCGAATAGTCCTGACTTAAATCCCATCGAACACATATGGGATGAGTTAGGACGCCGTGTTAGAACAAATTATGCAATCAACACGGTGCAGGACCTTTCAGCAGCCCTACAGGCTGAATGGGACAATTTATCGGCGCCGTACGTACAGCGTAACGTCGACAGCATGCGACGGCGGATCATGACGTGCATTGGGCAACACGGCGGACACATGAGATATTAAATCTTTTACTGCAACCCACATCACATTTTCACTGCAGAAAAATCCCATAAATTGAGTTTCAAACTTTTTCGATTACAAGTGTAGATTTATCAAAACCGTTGTTACTTCGGAAATCGACCCCTACGTCATATCGGTCCATTTTTTTCGACGAAAGACATATTGCAGCTGCTTCAAATTTTCACAGGACTTCGAGAATAAATTGTTCTTAACTTCAATTAAAAAATTAAATCCGAATGTGTACTCCTTTTCTTTATAATGATAGATATATAGAGTGGGTACTTTCTTTTTGGCTCAGTAAAGTATCCATGGAGACAGACTGCAGATGTACATACATGAATCTGAGTAGAACCACCTTTTTTCTTAACATCTTCACTTTTTTGTTTTCAAATTCAAAACAAACACAATGTTTTAATTTAGTAACATTTAAACAAAAAATATATATCAGTTTAGTATCGTCTGTATAATGTATTGCTTTACAAAGCGTTCAATGTCAAAAACATTTGCAGTTTGTAACATCACTATTGGAAAATAACGAAGGCACATTAAGCAGACATTGTATTTGAATCTTTATTTGTTTTGAATTTATTTAGTTAACATTGAAAGTGAAACCCCGCCAAGCCATCACCTTGATACACTCTACCGAGTTTGGTTTACACACTGCATATACGATATTTTGTTATCGGTTTTAAAATCAATTAATGTGAGTTCAAATACTTAATATTTTAAAGCATTTGCAATTCATGTCTGCCGTTTGTTTTCGCTTGTTTAACCTCCATGTGTCTCATTAAAAATAATGTTTGTGTTGCTTTGATGATTCAGGTCATTTTGTGATGTTTCAATGAATTATTCAAGGCCTTTCAGAGTACGGTTGTGACTTTTGAATGTATAATTTAAAGAACATAACGAAGCAAATCTTAATATTTTTTATTTCAGTTAAAATTGTTATCATGTGATGTGTCTGGTAGCCTATATGTAGTATAAGTTTCTACGCCGATATGGTGAAATGCGATATACAAGTCCGTTTGTCATAACTTCTCTTGTGAGGTAAAGTGGTTGCAATTGTTAGTCAACCGTCTCATCCTTAATTGAGAAGCTGATTAGATTTAATTCTAGTTGTGTTGCACTTTAAATTACATATGTTTTGGATTTGATGGACATATCTACATATTACATCGGAGAAGATATCATCAAGTTGTAGAAAGACGAACACAACAGTATGAGTATCACCTGTTATTTTGCTCTTAAATTTTAATTTGTTTTTATAAATCGTCTGTTGGTATTTAAAAGGTAGTATTACAACTTTTATTCTTGCATACCGGACATGGATCTCCGCGTATTATTACCGAGTACGGAACTTTCATCCTACATCCCCATCTAGCGTTTATCTTACCATGCTGTGACGTTTGAATAATTTATGACGTGACGTATTTCAAATTCAAGATTCAAATAATTTTATTCAGTAATTATAACATATAATGTTTCTCATTAGATACAAATTCAAATAATAAATGCAACACATGACACGTAGATAATAGACAAATAATCATTAATGTTAGATTCAATTAAATTAGATACTAGAGTATATGACGTTATCTGAATACTTTTTTTTAAAATATTTTTTTTGGGGTTGGACAAATATCAATAACCTATTTAACACACTTTGTCATTATAAACTTGAGTAGATCAACACAAATAAATAAAAACATGCATGCGTTTTGATTATACAAGGATTTATGAACACCAAAAGCTTGATAAAAATATTCACAAAGATTTAATAAAACTGAATACTTCTTACTTTGCATTGACTCATTGAATTTATACATACTTTTGTAATAATATGGTTTAATAAAAAAAATGACGAATATTCTGATAACTAGGACATATTAACACAAAATGATATTCATCTTCTATGTCGTTGAAGTGACATAAAGTACAATAACGCAAATTACGTTCCATTCTGTTCTGAGCATAACGACCGGTTTCAAATTTTTACTGATGTGACGATAATCTTAAACTGTCATAGGAATTCTTAATTTTCTTGGAAGCATATCTAAATAATATTCGAATTCAAAAGTAGTTTTTAACATCTTATAAGTACATAACGAACGACTGTTTTCGATTTCATTAAACCATTTTGTTTTGTTTTGTTAATACATATGACGTAATATATTTAATTTGACGTTAAAAAGCCATCGTGGTAAAATTTAATAGTAATTTGATTTGAAATGAATATTCAATGTGTTTGGTATGCAAGAAAAGTAATTTTGCATGGCTTTTTGTTTAAGATAGAAACTCCCGTTCCTTGTGATAACGGTTTTCCAAAATATATTATATAGAATATATTTTAATTTTTGTAATTGTGTTGCAAAACTTGTTAATACACTAAGATATAACTTCATAAGTTTTGTATATAATTTAATTTTGTACGAGATTAATCTCCTTGATATTATCCAGAATTGTCAAATTATCAAAACATTAAACTATTTATAAAAAAATACTTCAGCAATTAATAATTGACATTTACACTGACCCTGTTCTTTGACGTTGCCATATTTTTTTTTTCAAATTTAAGATAATGGACGTTTTCATTAAAAGTATTGGTCACTTATTAATAGTATGACCTTGTCCTGAAATAGGACACTGGTCTTAATAATGAATAAATACCAACACAGCATTGTATCGCCACTCCTTTGGAAGGTAATAAGCAGTATACATGTTTTTGTCTAACATACAACGTACGTAGCACTCAAACGAAATGTCCATTACAACAGAAAACCGAATAACTAATTATAAAATAATCATATTCATTAGTACAATACAAATCTATATAAGTGTCAGGGGCGTGGCGTGACAAATCAGAAAGTTACACAATGGGTAGAGGGATTTTCCCTCTGTGGGTTGGGGTCCAGGGAAATATTAAGTATTGGAAGAAAAATGGTAACGTCTGATGACTTTTCAAACTTAAATGCTTCATTGGGTTAGAATAAATCAATTAAGCAAAATTATTACCCACATATTTGATTTCAAACGTTACTCAATAGTGTAACTGAGTATGCCAAGCTACGCGTAAGAAAAACCAATATAACTAACAAAAGACGTGGTAGGCTATTCAAAGGACATAGAAACCAAAATTGCCATGACCACTATTGAGATATGAACTAATTATGATAAATACAATAAAAACATAGATAAGAAATTTACAACTGGAGGTCGTCGCCTTGAAACAATAAATAGCCAAACGATTAAATGGTTAAAGTTAACTTCACTCAAGTCTACTGGTATAGAGAGCGGATTAGTGGTCCCGTGGTTAAGGCATTGGACTGCAAACCCAGGGATCACAGATTCGATCCCCCGCTCCTCGAACTAAAAAACAGATTAGTCTTTCGGATGAGACTTTAACAAAAATCGAGGTCCCATGTATCGGTGCTTTACACCGGGTATGTCAAAGAACCAGGGACGCTACAAAAGGGTCTTCTGTATCTCTGCACTATCCTCCAAAAATATAAAATTACTGAGCCTCTTTTTCTTGAGGCGTCACCCATATGGGAAACCGATGGCGATGATAAATGAAATTATCATTATCACCTATTGACAAATCATGAATAGTAAATAATTTAAAAACTAAGAGCACAATAATGTCCTCTTACAAATATGACAGCAGAAACACATGTAACCTAATTAACTACATACAAAGCATGAATAGGAACAACTACGTTGAAGTTTACGTAACTTCGATAGATAATAGAATAAATATATTGGGATTGAAGGCAGTCACGTATCCATAACGTGAACATTTTGTTGTAAGCATATGTCAATCTTGGCTGAAGATACGTTGTCAGAACAATCATTATGGATATATATGTATATAGGTATAGCAGCAAACACGTGTTGACATTGTTGCGGATTTCAAAAAACATAATCAAGGACGTAACAGTGACATGGATACATAAAGTAAGATTATCAAATTGTATGAAATATGACTTATTGAGGAAATTAATTGAAATATCAAATTAAGTCTGCCGCATAAATACTCTCTCTCTCTCTCTTTCTCTCTCTCTCTCTCTCTCTCTCTCTCTCTTTCTCTCTCTCTGTGTGTGTGTGTGTGTGTGTGTGTGTGTGTGTGTGATTACAGAGTTACGTCCCTTATATGTAACGTTATGAAAAATTCTTGTGATATCGTTTTGAATATTTTCAATATGGTTCATAGAGACTGTGATTTCCAGCTGCAGAGGTAGTTGTAAAGGACAAAGGCTGACATAGCATATACTGCAGCGCAAGACATCAATGGTTCTATAAACTTCTGTTGGATTTTACTTTTTGGGTGAAACTTTTGAGGATTTACTGGTACCATTCTGAGGTCTTAAAATAAAAACAACTGGACAATAAACCAGTTATTGTGCATTTTTCTGTGCGGAAAAGGTCAGTGCGAAAGAGCCGAGCAATTAGTATATAGAAACTATAGAAAGTATAACGAAACTCAACTGTTAGTGTAGTGAAACCTTATACGAATCTTACACGCATAATAGAAAAGTGAGATGACACCACCAACAAGAAACAGCAAGTTTACTTTAAAATTGAATAATTAATAAACTAAAATGTATAATATATGTGAACGTATGTACTTAAAACTCTGCATTTCTTAATGAAGTTTAAACAGTCAAATTAATAAAGAAATATATATATATATATATATATATATATATATATATATATATATATATATATATATATATATATACAGAATACAAATGCAGAATACAGAATACAGAATGCAGAATACAGAATGCAGAATACATATTAAGATATAGACACGGATACAGACACAGATACAGAATACAGACACAGGACATAGATATAGCATACATAATACAGAATACATATACAGAATACATAATAAATATACAGAATACAGATACAGAATACAAATGTTGAATACAGATACAAGTGCAAATACAGATACAGATACATAATACATATACAGAATACAGATGCAGAATACAGAATGCAGATGCCGAATACAGAATACAGAATACAGATACAGAATACATATATATATAATAAAAAATACAGAATACTGATATAGAATGCAGATACAGAATACAGATAAAAAACAGATACAGAAAAACAGATATATAATGCATATACAAAATACAGACATTGAATGCAGATACAGACTACAGATACAGAATACAGATACAGAATGAAAATACAGAATACATATACAAAGTACAGATATTGAATGCAGATACAGAATGCAGAATACAGAATACAGATATATAAAACATATACAGAATACAGATATTGAATGCACATACAGAATACAGAATACATATACAGAATGCAGAATACAGAATGCAGAATGTATATACATATACAGATACAGAATACATTGTATATATACAGAATACAGATACAGTACACAATGTAAATACAGAATACAGATACAGAATGCAGACACAGAATGCAGATACAGAATACAGAATACAGAATGCAGAAACAGATACATAATATAGATACAGAATACAGATACAGAATCTAAATACATAATTATACAGAATACAGATATAGAATATAGATACAGAATGAAGATACAGATACAGTATACATAACAGAATACAAAATACAGAATACAGTATACAGAATACAGATGCAGAATCCATATACAAAATACAAAATACAAAATACAAATACAAAATACAAAATACAGATACAAATTACAAATAAAGAATAAAGATGCATAATACAGATACAGATTACATATACAGAATACAGCTACATAATGCAAATACAGAATACAGAATACAGATTCAGAATGCAGATTCAGAATTAGATACAGAATACAGAATACATATACAGGGTACAGATACATAATGCAGATACATAATGTAGATACATAATACAGAATGCTGATACAGAATACATGATACAGATTACAGACACGCTTATTAAGTATAAGCTAAAGAAGCTCTCTATTTCATGATTTATTTATATATAACCTGATTCACAACTATTCAAATTGTACCGTCTATAATATACGCTGTAGCTAGAGTTAACGTAAATAACCATTGTCTCGTATATCACGTGTTCTACAATATGTGACATGAACATGATATGCATCATACAGTTTGTTAAAGAAGCTGTATAAAGTTTCAGTCTGATGAATTTATTATCATTACATTACGATATTATATAAGTATATATCGAGAGAAACGAAAGTGCTGCCATAAATGTTTTAACTTCCGAAGGAAGAAATTGACTTGAGGATTTTCTTACTTTTACACCAACTATTGTAAAAAAAGAAGGTATGTGTAAATACAAAACTATTATTGCAGTTTTAAAACGCGATATGCATTTACTTGGTTAAGTTATATTTTAATCCTTAATCGTGTCGGTGTACACTTTTAAGGCTTAATGCACTCAGACGTTTTGATAACTGATTTGCAATCAGTTCGGTTTTTTTTAACAGAGGAAAGATGTATGAATCTATGTTTGAGAGGCAGCAGAAATCGTGGAACATTTTAATAAGATCAGTCTTAAGTCGAGAGGATTTCAAATGCAGGCCAGTCGTGCAGGCAATAGAAGCTAGTAGACGTATAGCGTATTAAATTTAAAGTTAACTATTGCAATACTGGAAATTAAAATAAAAGTATCTTAAAAGATATGCAATTCATACAATTAAAGATAAGGACACGCATTCAAATGCAAGTGTTGTAAACAAAAATACAGTTATTGCAAAAGAAATCAAGATTATACAACTGCCAAAGCAAAGAATAATGACAATTGAATAGATGCACGGTCAAAACATTGAAAAACAGTTGAAACAAGATCAAAAATTAAAAATGACAGATTATTGAAAATATGGATAAATGATAAACACAATCAAGATAAACAGTAGAAATCCCCAATTCAATTATAAATGATAATATTTAATGTATTTAAAAACAAACTGGCAATAATCAAAACAAAAGTATAAATGAAACATATGTGCTTTATAGATAGTAATGAGATTGCATCAATATAGAGTTGCGACTTACATATATTCCAAGAGTCAAGTACGTGCGTCTGTGTGGGATATGTAACGGTATATACGTAACCTGTTAGAAGAGAAACGTATGCCAGCAATCCGAGCAAAAGCGAAAGGTACTGGGTTCGAGTCCAGGCTAGCTGCATATTTTTCTCGTCTTGTTATATAAACAGATTATACAATGTTAATAATTATATTATACTATTACCTTAATTATCATAACCCGGTATCTTAACAAATACTTAAATACAGGGCTTACTTTGTTTCCCTATGAATATATTATATGTTATATTCTTTTTCAAATATCGTATTTCAATAAACTGTTCATAACTTAGACTAATGAGTAACACGTTCAGATTTTTATCAATGATGCTGACGTACTGTAATTTATAAAATATAAGATTATACTTGGATAATCCGATCAGTATGACAGGAAGCGGTGGTACAAAACAACGTACGTAATTTGGAATATGTTCGCGGTTTAAACTATTTGAATGGGTAAAGAATGTATACCATGCTCTGCATCACACTTGAACAATTTGTTTCTCGACGAACAATCCTTTTGCTAGGATGATATTCGCTTAGTTTTTGGTTGAATAAAATGTAATGTTTCAGCTAGTTTAAACATATTTTGTTGTCATACACATTATATCCAATGCATATAAATCAATGTACAATGAAATATTTTATAGCAAGCTGTCATGAGGATTGCCATGAACTAACACATATTTATTAATATTACATTTAATATCCTTAAAATGAAGTTTAAAATTAGAAATTTTGAAGCTTGAGGCAGCAGCCTTCGCGGATGTAGTAAGTAAATCGTTCCCATGAGACGCCGTGTGACCAGGAGATGTGTAGAACCGTTTTTCATATTACACTGTACCTAACAAAAGAATACTTTATAGTGTGTTTGTATCGTTTTACCTTCGTTTTCACATTCCCGTGACTAGAAACCTCGCGGTTTTGTTTTGTTCAATTTTTATTTTATTTTCTTCATTAAAGTATTTAGTTAAAATATATCGGGTCAATAAAAAAAACTGACTAAGACTGTGAAAACGATACATTTTAATCACATGCATCAACATTTATTTTTGATAAAGAGAACTCAACAACGATGTAAAATGTTGCCTCAAGCCAAACGATTTTTTGTTTGATTTTGACTGATTCCTTATTAATTAGGATTATCTTCGTATATAACATAGCATTTCCCATCACTTTCATTTTACTTCGCATGATTTTCACCGATATTTATCCAAAAACACATTTAAATTTAAAATTTATATTATTTTCCGGTATCAATTTCATGTGAATAAATACTGCAGTCATACATACGCATACATATCACTTACAAAGATTTCGTTTAAACCATGTAATACAAATGTTAGCAGTGAATAAAATTGTCTCATTTACTACGGAAAGAATTGTAATAATGCTCATGACGTAGTGTCTGTTTTCAGTCTTTTATTTGACGAATCTGAGAATTTGGATTGCATCTTGGGATTGTGTGCATGCAAATACGTGTATTAGTTTGTATACTTCCAAATACGTGTATTAATTTTTGTACTTCCAAATACGTGTATTAATTTTTGTACTTCCAAATACGTGTATTAATTTGTATACTTCCAAATACGTGCATTAATTTGTATACTTCCAAATACGTGTATTAATTTTTGTACTTCCAAATACGTGTATCAATTTGTATACTTCCAAATACGTGTATTAGTTTGTATACTTCCAAACATCGACGAAGATTGTCTAAAAACGACCCGAGTGTTTGCCGAATACAAAATTTAAAAAAACCCAGCTGAAATGAGCGTCCTTTTAAAAAAAGTACACATTTCGATCGAAGTTGTTTATTCTGTAACCCCACCACCCCCAGTATAAAAATTCACACATTTCGATCGAAGTTGTTTATTCTGTAACCCCCACCACCCCCAGTATAAAAAAAATACACATTTCGATCGAAGTTGTTTATTCTGTAACCCCCACCACCCCCAGTATAAAAAGTACACATTTCGATCGAAGTTGTTTATTCTGTAACCCCCACCACCCCCAGTATAAAAATTCACACATTTCGATCGAAGTTGTTTATTCTGTAACCCCCACCACACCAGTATAAAAATTTTACACATTTCGATCGAAGTTGTTTATTCTGTAAACCCCAACACCCCCAGTATAAAAATTCACACATTTCGATCGAAGTTGTTTATTCTGTAACCCCCACCACCCCCAGTATAAAAATTCACACATTTCGATCGAAGTTGTTTATTCTGTAACCCCCACCACCCCCAGTATAAAAAAAATACACATTTCGATCGAAGTTGTTTATTCTGTAACCCCCACCACCCCCAGTATAAAAAGTACACATTTCGATCGAAGTTGTTTATTCTGTAACCCCCACCACCCCCAGTATAAAAAGTACACATTTCGATCGAAGTTCTTTATTTTGTAACCCCCACCACACCAGTATAAAAAATTACACATTTCGATCGAAGTTGTTTATTCTGTAAACCCCAACACCCCCAGTATAAAAATTACACATTTCGATCGAAGTTGTTTATTCTGTAACCCCCACCACCCCCAGTATAAAAAGTACACATTTCGATCGAAGTTGTTTATTCTGTAACCCCCACCACCCCCAGTATAAAAATTACACATTTCGATCGAAGTTGTTTATTCTGTAACCCCCACCACCCCCAGTATAAAAATTACACATTTCGATCGAAGTTCTTTATTTTGTAACCCCCACCACCCCCAGTATAAAAAGTACACATTTCGATCGAAATTGTTTATTCTGTAACCCCCACCACCCCCAGTATAAAAAGTACACATTTCGATCGAAGTTGTTTATTCTGTAACCCCCACCACCCCCAGTATAAAAAATACACATTTCGATCGAAGTTGTTTATTCTGTTACACCACCACCTCCAGTCAATTAGGGATTTATACTAGATATGGAATTAGTAGTATTACAGAAACATTCATTTTTAATTTTGTGTGTCATTATCAAATATTGTGTTTTCCTGAAGGTAAATAGGGCTTTAGGCTCATTATTCTTTACACAAGTATAAACGATTCTCAGCGGTTTTATTGCTGTCTGGTTAGTTTTTAAGGGAACCATATTTATATTTGATACCCACTTTGATATACGATATTATTACCAACTCATGAAATCTTCAGTTTGTTGATAATACTTTATTGGCTTCTATTGTGATATATCTAGGATGTCCGCCCTAGTTGAGTGGTCAAAGGTGGCGTCTAAAAAACATTTGCCTCTCACCTCTCGCTATTGCCATAGCTTCGATTCCCGTTCGCTCCAAAAATTTTGAAATGTGTTAGAAATTACATTAAAACCTATTAAACAAAACATGTCTTTGTTAACAATTAATTAGCTTCTATTAATATGTTTATTCTGTCAACGTATACTACTATTAGACTTGCACCTAGTATATTAAAGATAAAACATGTTTTATGACAGTTTATAATACTTAATTACTGAAGTTAAATTGGAAAATAAAGCTGAAATACGTGTAAGCGTCGATTGTATAAATGTATGACTTTGTTGTTTGCTTTTCATTCTAACATAATAAAAAGTATCTGCAATAATATATTAAATAGATTGAAAGCACAGATATCTATCAATCAAGTTGATTTGTTTTAATGTAAATCTTGCTTTTTTCATTGGTCACTATTTCTTACCTGTCACATGTTAATTTCATGGAAGGATGGTCTAATGAGCTGTAGTCTAATGTCAACTTACTTCTCACCGCTGGAGTCGTTGGTTGTAATCCAGCTTGGTTCAAAATCATTATTTGAGAAAGGTTTCCTAATACGTGCAGAAATACCGTGGTGATTATTCAGACTCACTTTAAATCCATCATCCACCAATAAAACATGAAGCCTTTTACGTTGAAGATAATGTCAAACACCATTTAAAGAAAAAAATATTATTATATTGTTTAGATCATACGTTCAAAGGTTACTTTACCTCTTGCATTTTTTTATTAGTCATTTACGTGGCAGAGTCTGTGTTTTTCATTGACAAGAATATCTCTCCCATAATATAATCTGAATTATGATTATTTATATAGCTGTCCGTGACATCGCAGTAGGGTTACACAACACGTTAATATATAAATGTTCTAATCTGTATTGATAATACTTTATTGGCTTCTATTGTGATATATCTAGGATGTCCGCCTTAGTTGAGTGGTCAAAGGTGGCGTCTAAAAAACATTTGCCTCTCACCTCTCGCTATTGCCATAGCTTCGATTCCCGTTCGCTCCAAAATTTTTGAAATGTGTTAGAAATTACATTAAAACCTATTAAACAAAACATGTCTTTGTTAACAATTAATTAGCTTATATTAATATGTTTATTCTGTCAACGTATACTACTATTAGACTTGCACCTAGTATATTAAAGATAAAACATGTTTTATGACAGTTTATAATACTTAATTACTGAAGTTAAATTGGAAAATAAAGCTGAAATACGTGTAAGCGTCGATTGTATAAATGTATGACTTTGTTGTTTGCTTTTCATTCTAACATAATAAAAAGTATCTGCAATAATATATTAAATAGATTGAAAGCACAGATATCTATCAATCAAGTTGATTTGTTTCAATGTAAATCTTGCTTTTTTCATTGGTCACTATTTCTTACCTGTCACATGTTAATTTCATGGAAGGATGGTCTAATGAGCTGTAGTCTAATGTCAACTTACTTCTCACCGCTGGAGTCGTTGGTTGTAATCCAGCTTGGTTCAAAATCATTATTTGAGAAAGGTTTCCTAATACGTGCAGAAATACCGTGGTGATTATTCAGACTCACTTTAAATCCATCATCCACCAATAAAACATGAAGCCTTTTACGTTGAAGATAATGTCAAACACCATTTAAAGAAAAAAATATTATTATATTGTTTAGATCATACGTTCAAAGGTTACTTTACCTCTTGCATTTTTTTATTAGTCATTTACGTGGCAGAGTCTGTGTTTTTCATTGACAAGAATATCTCTCCCGTAATATAATCTGAATTATGATTATTTATATAGCTGTCCGTGACATCGCAGCAGGGTTACACAACACGTTAATATATAAATGTTCTAATCTGTATTAGAAACTACACTTTAATATATAAATGTTCTAATCTGTATTAGAAACTACACGTAAATATTTAAGTGTAATAATCTGTATAAGAAACTACACGTCAATATAAATGTGTACTAATCTGTATTAGAAACTACACGTAAATATATGTGTACTAATTAGTATTAGAGACTACACGTAAATATATATATATATATATATATATATATATATATATATATATATATATATGTGTACTAATCTGTATTAGAGACTACACGTAATTATTTAAGTGTACTAATCTGTATTAGAAATTACACGTTAATATACAAGTGTACTAATCTGTATTAGAAACTACACGTTAATATATATGTGTACTAATCTGTATTAGAAACTACTCGTAAATATATAAGTGTACTAATTTGAATTAGAAACTACACGTAAATATATGTGTACTAATAAGTATTAGAGACTACACGTTAATATATATGTGTACTAATCTGTAATAGAAACTACACGTAAATATATAAGTGTACTAATCTGTTTTAGAAACTACACGTAAATATATGTGTACTAATTAGTATTAGAGACTACACGTTAATAAATATGTGTACTAATCTGTATTAGAAACTACACGTAAATATTTAAGTGTACTAATCTGTATTATAATCTACACGTAAATATATATATATGTACTAATCTGTATTAGAAACAGTGATAACAGTACTTTCTGGTTGTGATGTTCTACATTTAACTTGGTGGATTATAAAAGTAAGCATTAGTTTCAGCCTCTAACACGTATCCATAACTGTTTCAACTACAATCTATCTGTTTATATTCCATTTTATAATCTAAATTTAAATGTCTATTCCGAAAAGAATCATTAAACAGCTATTCTGCATACGCAAACTTGCACAAAGCTGAAGGTGTTACTTGAAATTTCTGAATGATACGCAATGGAAGCCTTTGGCATAATTACAGCTTAATTGTATACACTCTACTTGATATTGTATTAAAATATATGCAGATTGACATTTAATATAAATTTACTTTTGTACTTGAATAAATATTTTATTTTGATTGTTTCTTATTGTATCGATAAATTCGAGAAAAAAAAGTCGATTTGTATTTTAAGAACCTAACTCATATTTTCAAAGTTAACATGATACTAGTTTTATAAAACAAGTAGCATTGATAAAGTGTTTCAGAAACTAATAATTGGCCATATCTAATAATATCGCCATATCGCTATGGTTCATACATGTAGGTGGTAAACAGCTGACCTGACGCGAGAGCGACCACGTGGCGTTGTTTGGCCAAGTTAATGCAATGTAAAACAATCTAGTGTTAACTTAGAAACCGTTTACTTGTCTTAGGAACGTGGCGTTCCTGGAATTAATATTGATCGCTTATTGAATTGTTGACGTGCTTGATTAACAACCCACGTCAGGTCAATTCGATGCATGCACACGGTAACATGTATGCATGTCACTTTTTTTTTATATACAAATTCACTTATTTGTCACCACTAAATGTGATGAGTTATAGATGATATTTGAATATATATCAAAATAAAAAAAAGTATGTTTTTATCTCGGTTTAATATTATGTTGTAAAGCTAGATACATTCCAACTGCCAGGTCACCTATATAACGATACATCAATTATTTTCATAGCATTTACCAAGCATGTCAAACGATTATGGCGTAGTATATTGAAACCTATCACAAGAGATAGAATAATATATGTTATTATCCAAGTTGATATAATAAAACCGTAACACTTCATTGATTGTGTCCTGCTCTGTTTGGTGTAGCATGTATATTGTATAGTAAACAAGTACTTGCCTTTATTTTCTGCTGATTAAATAATGAATAATAATAGTAATACTAATTATAAGAAGAAGAAGAAGAAGAAGAAGAAGAAGAAGAAGAAAAGGAAGAAGAAGAAGAAGAAGAAGAAGAAATTTACACTATTACAGTTCTCTTTATATAAAACATATATCAATACAATTACGTGACAAATCAATGCACAAAATTTAGCAATTTCAAAAGTTCAATATCTTATAGCTTTCAATCACATTTTTTCGAGAAAGAATGTAATTCTATTATGTTCTATATTAATTATAATTTTTTCAATATTAAAGAAGGATGCACACTAGATGGCTGTTTTCTATGGAACGTCTTTTACATAATGCCTCTGAAAGATTAATTTTCAAAAATTGTTTATTGATTGAAGAAAAAATAACAAATTTCACATGTTAGGTCTCTGTGTATAAAATTGTTTTATATATTTACTTCCTATTTCTCCGTATATTCAACATATTAAAACAAAATGGTATTCGACTTCAATGTCATTATCACAAAAACAGAAACGATCGTGTCGTTCAATTCAATGTCTACCATACCTTTCCATTTGGACTGTTAGCTATGGACTGGCAATCTCTACCATACCTTTCCATTTGGATTGTAAGTCAGGACTGACATTCTCTACCATACCTTTCCATTTGAATTGTAAGCTATGGTCTGACAATCTCTACCATACCTTTCCATATTAATTTAAGCTATGGACTGACTATCTCTACGATACCTTTCCATATTAATTGTAAGCTATGGACTGACAATCTCTACCATACCTTTCCATATTAATTGTAAGATATGGACTGACAATCTCTACCATACCTTTCCATTTGGATTGTAAGATATGGACTGACAATCTCTACCATACCTTTCCATATTAATTTAAGCTATGGACTGACTATCTCTACCATACTTTTCCATTTGGATTGTAAGTTATGGACTGACATTCTCTACCATACCTTTCCATTTGGATTGTAAGATATGGACTGACAATCTCTACCATACCTTTCCATATTATTTGTAAGCTATGGACTGACTATCTCTACCATACCTTTCCATTTGGATTGTAAAATATGTACTGACAATCTCTATAATACCTTTCCATATTATTTGTAAGCTATGGACTGACTATCTCTACCATACCTTTCCATTTGGATTGTAAGCTATGGACTGACTATCTCTACCATACCTTTCCATTTGGATTGTAAGCTATGTACTGACAATCTCTACCATACCTTTCCATTTAGATTGTAAGCTATGGACTAACTATCTCTACCATACCTTTCCATTTGGATTGTAAGATATGGACTGACAATCTCTACCATACATTTCCATATTAATTGTAAGCTATGGACTGACTATCTCTACCATACCTTACCATTTGGATTGTAAGATATGGACTGACAATCTCTACCATACCTTTCCATATTAATTGTAAGCCATGGACTGACTATCTCTACCATACCTTTCCATTTGGATTGTAAGATATGGACTGACAATCTCTACCATACATTTCCATATTAATTGTAAGCTATGGACTGACTATCTCTACCATACCTTACCATTTGGATTGTAAGATATGGACTGACAATCTCTACCATACCTTTCCATATTATTTGTAAGCTATGGACTGACTATCTCTACCATACCTTTCCATTTTACTTGTAAGCTATGGACTAACAATCTCTACAATAATTGTTCCATTTTAATTGTAAGCTATGGACTGACAATCACTACCATATCTTTCCATTTGGATTGTAAGATATGGACTGACAATTTCTACCACACCTTTCCATATTAATTGTAAGCTATGGACTGACTATCTCTACCATACCTTTCCATTTGGATTGTAAGTTATGGACTGACAATCTCTACCATACCTTTCCATATTAATTGTAAGCTATGGACTGACTATCTCTACCATACCTTTCCATTTGGATTGTAAGATATGGACTGACAATCTCTACCATACATTTCCATATTAATTGTAAGCTATGGACTGACTATCTCTACCATACCTTACCATTTGGATTGTAAGATATGGACTGACAATCTCTACCATACCTTTCCATATTATTTGTAAGCTATGGACTGACAATCTCTACCATACCTTTCCATTTTAATTGTAAGCTATGGACTAACACCCTCTACAATAATTGTTCCATTTTAATTGTAAGCTATGGACTGACAATCTCTACCATATCTTCCCATTTGGATTGTTAGATATGGACTGACAATTTCTACCATACCTTTCCATATTAATTGTAAGCTATGGACTGACAATCTCTACCATACCTTTCCATTTGGATTGTACGTTATGGACTGACAATCTCTACCATACCTTTCCATATTAATTGTAAGCTATGGACTGACTATATCTACCATACCTTTCCATTTGGATTGTAAGTTATGGACTGACAATCTCTACCACCCATATCAATTTTAATTGTAAGCTATGGACTGACAATCTCTACCATACCTTTCCATTTTAATTGTAAGCTATGAACTAACACTCTCTACCATAATTGTTCCATTTTAATTGTAAGATATGGACTGACAATCTATACCATATCTTTCCATTTGGATTGTAAGCTATGGACTGACAATCTCTACAATACCTTTCCATTTGGATTGTAAGCTATGGACTGACAATCTCTACCATACCTTTCCATTTGGACTGTAAGCTATGGACTGACACTCTCTACCATACCTTTCCATTTGGATTGTAAGTTATGGACTGACAATCTCTACCATACTTTTCCATTTTGCTTGTAAGCTATGGACTGACAATCTCTACCATACCTTTCCATTTGAAGTGTAAGATATGGACTGACAATCACTACCATACTTTTCCATTTGGATTGTAAGCTATGGACTGACTATCTCTACCATTCCTTTCCATTTGGATTGTAAGTTATGGACTGACAATCTCTACCATACCTTTCCATTTGGATTGTAAGTTATGGACTGACAATCTCTACCATACCTTTCCATTTGGATTGTAAGCTATGGACTGACAATCTCTACCATGCCTTTCTTTTTGGATTGTAAGTTATGGACTGACTATCTCTACCATACTTTTCCATATTAATTGTAAACTATGGACTGACTATCTCTACCATACCTTTCCATTTGGATTGTAAGCTATGTACTGATAATCTCTACCATACCTTTCCATTTGGATTATAAGTTATGGACTGAAAATCTCTACCATACCTTTCCATTTGGATTGTAAGCTATGGACTGACTATCTCTAACATATCTTTCCATTTGGATTGTAAGATATGGACTGACAATCTCTACCATACCTTTCCATATTAATTGTAAACTATGGACTGACTATCTCTACCATACCTTTCCATTTGGATTGTAAGATATGGACTGACAATCTATACCATACCTTTCCATATTAATTGTAAGCTATGGACTGACTTTCTCTACCATACCTTTCCATTTGGATTGTAAGATATGGACTGACAATCTCTACCATACCTTTCCATATTAATTGTAAGCTATTGACTGACTATCTCTACCATACCTTTCCATTTGGATTGTACATTATGGACTGACAATCTCTACCATACCTTTCCATATTAATTGTAAGCTATGGACTGACTATATCTACCAAACCTTTCCATTTGGATTGTAAGTTATGGACTGACAATCTCTACCACCCCTTTCCATTTTAATTGTAAGCTATGGGATGACAATCTCTACCATACCTTTCCATTTTAATTGTAAGCTATGGACTAACACTCTCTACAATAATTGTTCCATTTTAATTGTAAGCTATGGACTGACAATATCTACCATATCTTTCCATTTGGATTGTAAGCTATGGACTGACAATCTCTACAATACCTTTCCATTTGGATTGTAAGTTATGGACTGACAATCTCTACCATACCTTTCCATTTGGATTGTAAGCTATGGACTGACAATCTCTACCATGCCTTTCTTTTTGGATTGTAAGTTATGGACTGATTTCTCTACCATACCTTTCCATTTGAATTGTAAGCTATGGACTGACAATCTCTTCAATACCTTTCCATTTGAATTGTAAGCTATGGACTGACAATCTCTACCACATCTTTCCAATTAGATTGTAAGTTATGGACTGACAATCGCAATCTCGTTAGTCATGTATTCTTATGTTGCTATCAACTTTACAACAAAAAGCTGGAACGATCTTTCTGACGCACAGTAGAACGTACTATGCTGCTAACAATAAAAGTTAAGTACCCCTCAAGTAAAATAGTATGCTATAATTGTTAATTGTTTATTCATCGTTACACAAAATATGAACAAAAATAGATTTATACTCTAGATGACAATGAAAATAAGTGTAAACATACTGTATGCAACTATGCATTTATAATAATATCTATCGTTTTGTTACTTAAATCTTTGGGTATTAACTAAGATGTATTTAGAACTGACAGGTTTGAAGGAATCCAATTAAATATATACATATATATATATATATATATATATATATATATATATATATATATATGCATAAATGTAACTATTTAGCATCTTTAAAACTCTCAAATAGAAAGGGTCTACACATTTTTCTCTTATATCTTGACATATGTAGATACATTGTAATTGCAAGCTTGTTAAATATTTGGTCAGGAGACACATGTAATTATTTGGCAGCATATTAGATATGTTGTAAGGGGACACATGTAAACATGTGGCAGCAGGTTAAATATGCTTTGTAAGGAGACACATGTAATAAAATGTCAGCATGTTAAATATTTTGCAAGGTGAGATATGTAACAAATTGTTAGATATTTTGTAAGGTAACACATGTAATAAATTGCTAGCATGTTATATATTTTAACGTGGGAAATGTAATAACTTGGCATAGTGTTAGATATTTTGTAAAGAGACACGTGTAATAAATTGACATCACGACAGATGGATCGGATCACCGGAAGCTAGATTAAACAACAAATGCATGACCGTTACTTATCGACACACAACCGTGATAGCCAAAAAACGCACTATCACATACAATAATTGAACATCATTTCCCCCAATATGCTCTTCTTAAGATGGCAATTTAACTTCATTCATAAATGCATGATGCATAGAATATGTAAATTGTTATAATATATACTGTTTTGTAATGATTCGAATCTTCAATTTTACGACTTCAGCTACATCAACAACTTGCCTTTTCCCTATCTGTTTTAAAATCATAGATATAACCATAACTTAATTGCACTATTTCACTGCTTTTCGAAATAGCAATACCCTTAATTATTCTCTTTTCATTTTATGAGTAACGTGCGTTTTTATCATTTTATTTTAATTTCGCTTTTATTGCAGACATAACACGGCAACGTAATCATATACAATGGGAGGTAAGTAAACTATTATGCAATAACGACACTTTCCTATCCGACGAAGAATTTGCATTATATTTAACTTGTCAAGATCAACAAAATATTGTCACGCCAAACCACAAGGAACTGTGCAAGTCAAGCATACATTCGTGTGACTTCAAAGGTAATAGCGATGTATTTGAACTTTCTGACCTGATTTGTCATTTCTTTTACTCAAGTGTGTATCCGGCGACAAAATGTTACAAATCTAACTTTACATATAATAATCTCTAGACATTCAATACATTACAACTGTAAATATCGAACATATGTGATAAAACTGTGTTTGTATCAAATTTTAGCGTTGAGAACACCAAACGTATACGTCAACTATCGATGTGTTAAATTGCTTTATCTGTACGTATAGATATTTCCTACCTATTGTACGGTTTAACATATAAGCATCCTTTTTTTTGTAAACTTGTCTTTACGTATTTGTAGACTAACATTTATGCATTTATTTATTATTTCCTGTATAAATAATATAACCCTTGTCTATAAAATTTAGATTATGTAAACGAAAAGCCAAGCTCATCTGCTCTAACCAACAACAATAACATTGGCGATGTTGGTAAAACAGAGAAAGGTGCCATTGAAATAGAATACAATCAAACCGAACTGAAGAAGAACTTGGGCCTTTTTTCGGGAACAGCGTTTGTAGTTGGCACAATGATAGGTCAGTAAATGCCATTGTTTTGTATATATCTTAATAAGAATAAGTCCTTTTCGCTTCACTGTTTGTATCACATTTTCTCAGACCTATAAAGGTTTATTAATTAAATTGTTAATTGGTAATTGTAAATTAAAACGATTTCTGTACTTGATTTAAACACAATTTATTGCTTTTAAATAACAAGCAAGCGGGTTTGGCCACAAGCTCTAGCAATGTTAATAACTGTTATGACCCTTTCCTTCAATTAATAAAATTTCATAACATGAGTATCAAGTTGGCAATAACATTCAACAGAAAATATTAGAACATTCGATGGAAACGAATAGACAAGTGAACAAAGTGGGAGATGCAACAAAGAAAGTGAAAAAATCGATAAGCTTCATGATGTCTTTACGCCTCAGTACATAGTTGTGCTCCTTTTTTCCCACAGTAACATGATTCTTACGCTTAAAAATGTCCTGTGTAATTTGGTTTGAACTATTTTCAAAATTGTTCATATTAGTTATGATTTCTTACTGCAGATGAGTAGAGCAAAATTTGACAGCATATACTGCAATAAGATATCACTGGTGCCCAAAAAGTAACGTTTATAGGATTTTAACAGATGCATGTATTTATTTATGAGCATTTGAGGACTTCTTTTTTTAAAAAATCTGAGGGTGTCACTGCACATCTACTTCAAAAAAAAACAAGCTGGTCAACCTACAAATGATTGTGCAATTGTATATGGGGATACATTCATACTATGAAAAATAACTTTAAAAAAATTATATGTGGAATATTGTTTTACTATGGAACTCCTAGACTTTATATTATATAGAACAAAGAACATAATTCAACTTGTAGTGAGACTTAAATAAAACGCTCCTGTTCACTGAAGGCTGCTAAAAGTATCTGAAGCCATGAGTGTTAGTGGTTAATGAATCGTTTCATGCTTTTAATGAATTGGTGTACCTGTGTAAAATGTATAAATGAATTTTCATCACTGGTTTATGTGCATAAGATAACCAAATAAATTAACATGAGTACTTTAGGGATGAAAATGATATGTAGAACGTACAAGACGAAGTCGCTCATCTGTACACGGTATAGGATATAGTATATAGAATCTTGCATAAAGTAGTGTGCGCTTGTTCTATTGGACTGATATAATTTATTTTAATATCACCTTTTTTTCAAAGACGTACACACATATATAATATGTAATACTTATGGCAAAATTATGTCTATACAATGCAAATTGGTAGGCTTCCTTTACTTTGTTTGATAAATACACAGTACATAACGTTTTTCTCTTTTTTAATCATGTAATTAATTCTGAGTCAAAAATAAACTATTATCCAAGACGTTGCTAAAGCACCTAAGCAATATCTTATACTCGATAAATTGTCATGACTTGTTTGTTTCCTCGTTTCAGACGAAATATTTTTATAAGGCATAATAGTGTTTACGTTTCTCAATACATCCTGATAACGGATAATGATATTACTCGGTGCTTTCCCATTTACTATATACTATAACAAAGTTAAGAAGCTTTCTAATATTTATCTTTTATAGTGTTGCTTTGGTATTCATCACAATTAATTGGTTGGATCGTGAGATAATAATCGAATACATATTCCATGCACGTATCTACAATCTTTATTTGACATGCTAAGAAATAAAATCATAAAATATAAAATTAAATTTGAAAATTAAAACCCACAACGAACCAGCGCAAATTTGTATCAGCCTATCCAAGATTGAAAAAGATAAACTATAAACTGTTTACAATACTCGACTTCTGAATAAAACTGGTGCAAGTAGTATTAAAAAACAATACAATTACCATACATCAACAAAATGTTCTTAGATATCAGCATATTTATGGTTTTATTTTTATTTATTTTAGTGTAAATCATTTTGTCTAGATAAAACAGCTGAGATGCAAAATAATGTTTGTTTCATACCCGATTACCACGTTTAGTTCATCAAACAGTGTATCATTAACGTCAATAACATAACCATCAACAGTGATATTGCATTCTGGTGCAACAGCGCTTGTTACGATACTAGTAGTACATCTTTAAGTGTGACGGCATTGTGGTTTTGTATTGACTTAAAATAGTTATTTTCAATTTCTTCCATTGATACAGTTGTAAAATATGGAACAACAGCGTTTCTTAATGAATATTTAAACAGCGTATATTTAGCTGATGCATATTATTTTTGCAATGTTGGCAAGTCGTGAAAGTTACAATGTTAAATACTCTTTTTAAACTTATGATACATAACAAGAAGAAACGACAACTTTCATACTAGAATGTTTGATATTTCACAGGGTCGGGAGTTTTTATATCACCCAAAGGCGTGTTAGAGGGGACGGGTTCGGTGGCATTTAGTTTAATCATATGGGCTGCGTGTGGGATACTGGCTACTATGGGTGAGTAAACGCACTTAACGGGCTCTCACACGTATAAAACTGTACACACACTAAGATACATAAAACTGTACACACACTTATATACATAAAACTGTACACACACACACTTACATACTCATTCAAAGCAATCCTTTGAATATCCATATATATCAAACATATATTATGCCTATAATCCAATTAAACATTCATGATTAATTTAGAAATCAATAAGAAATAAACCCCTCAACTGTTTTTGGCGTAACATACATGAAACTGTACACACACTAACATACATAAAACTGTACACATACTAACAAACATAAAACTGTACACACACTAACATACATTAAACTGTACATACACAAACATACATAAAACTGTACACACGCACTAACATACATAAAACTGTACACACACTAACATACATAAACTGTATACGCACTAACATACATAAAACTGTATACGCACTAACATACATAAAACTGTACACACACTAACATACATAAAACTGTACACACACTAACATACATAAAACTGTATACACACTCACATATATAAAACTGCACACACACTAATATACATAAAACTGTACACACACTTATATACATAAAACTGTACACACACTTATATACATAAAACTGTACACACACTAACATACTCATTCAAAGCAATACTTTGAATATCCATATATATCCTCATATTATGTCTATAATCCAATTAAACATTCGTGATTAATTAAGAAATCAATGAGAAATAAACCCCTCAATTGTCTTTGGCGCTATCAGTGACATCACATATCGTACGTATCATACAAGTCATTTTCCATTTTACATACATAAAATTGCATTGAAGATAGCGTCTTTGAGTATAATACGCAATCTACATTAAAAATTATGCTTAGTACAGGTACTGCAAAGGAACACTTTAGAATATCTTTCTTTTTTTCAAAGTTAGTTATATGAATACTAACTACACAATATTGACTACTGTTTTAGATTGCTTTCCTTCATATGACATGTAACATGCTAGAATGCGTTGTAGTGCATACACAAAGGCACCAGTAAACATACCATTCAAGAGATACAAGTTAAATTGCGTGGATCGGACACTTTCCTGAATGACCGCCTGCAAATAAATGATTAAACTTTCTACCTAGAGAACTATTTCACCGTTCATTTTTTTGTAAATCACCCTACGATTAGCTTGTTACATTCGGACCAACTCACCAATTATCCTAATTGAGTTTAAAACCGAATTATGACGAAATTGGCCGAGTATGTACGATTGATCTTGTTATGGACTCGTTGATTTATCTAAAGATATATAACGCCATTTTCAATTGGTCGAAAACAATCGTTGCTAAAATTAGAATCAGAAATGTTTCATTGTGTGTTTATCATTATAAAAAATAGGTGCACTTGCCTATGCGGAACTTGGAACTTGTATTCCGCGCTCCGGTGGTGAGCATGCGTATCTCATGTACACATTTGGAAAAGGAAAAAATCGGATAGGTTCCCTCCCAGCGTTTCTCTTTGATTGGGTAAGAAAAAAATAAATGATAATTTTCATTTTATTTTACTTCTAAAATGATTGTGAATAGACAGTTTTCATGTAAATTATGTAAAAATGTATAATATCTAATTCTACATAAATATGTTGAATATTGAATTGTTTAGTCAATTACGTGTAGTTGACATTCTTTAGGTAATTTTACTCTTTATTTCCATCTTAAAACACTTACATTAAAACTGACACATGTTTAATTTTGTATTTAACAGTTGTGTTCACCTACAAGTCTAATTAAATACGCCACAATCAAGTTTCACAATGATATACATATATTAAATGTTTTTGTTTGCTAAATAAGATTACAAAGTTTTCATCATGTATGTTATTTCTATTCCAGGTAGGGTTATTCATACTACGTCCAACTATGTTTACGGTTGTTATTTTATCCCTGGGCACGTATCTAGTTAAACCCTTTTTCCCAGGATGTCAGGAAGTACCCGATTTACCGGTCAAGCTGTTTTCTGTGGTAGCCATGCGTACGTAAATATTCAAGTCATTATCGACGGTTTATGCATGTTTTTGTTGTATGGTGTTTAGCGTCGCCTTTAACAATGTTCCAGTCATATCGAAACAGAGTTTACTTGAGACAGTATTTTAAGCGCTGTCACACGGGAGTATCATGCCACAGAAACATTGTTTGACACCCCAGCAAGTCACATAATTAAGAAACCGGGCCGACTAGACCTAAAACTATCCTCTAAATGCTGAACGCCAAGCAAGAACTTTTCTAGTACCATTTTATAATTCTTTGCTTTGGTATGACCCGGCTAGGGTTCGAACCAACTCTTCACCTAGACCACCACTGCGATATACAGTATACGTAACACCATACGCAGGTACATAGTATGTCGTACTTGAAAAAAAGATATAATTTGTTGTACTAAGTTTATTCTACCCGTCTCGTTTAATGTTATAACGAGGGGGGAAGAGCGAGGTTGGAAGCACACGAAAGTCAGGTTTAAGCCTCACTATTGCTGTTTGGCTATTTACCGTTTCAAGAGGGTTGTTTAATGATTTAACATAAAAAATCGTTTTCAAATAATAAATAATGAATGATGAAAAGTTTTTGTTTTTTTTAACAATGATTAACATAAAAATAAAAAAATCACTGATAATTTATTCATTCATTTCTCGCTTTATGATAAAAAAAATGTTTACAACGAATTACTACATATTTTTCGTTATTTGATAAATCCTACAAGATTCATGTTCATGGACTTTGTTTCTCTTTTAGTTCTTATTGCGGCAATTAACATATTCAGTGTAAAGTTGGCAACATATTTACAAAACATAACGACAGTTTCAAAACTCTTGGCCATAGGAGTAATTGCCGTAGGAGGAGTTTATAATCTCTGTAGAGGTATGTGTACACTGTTGTCTTGACATTGTATGTACAGTCAAACCTGTCTTAAGCAGCATGTCAAGGGAAGGAGCAAAAATGACATTTTAAGGCAGGTTGTTGCTTTACACAGGTTAATTTACTCTGAAATCATAAAAATTGGAAATAGAAAATGTGGTTGCTTAAGACAAGTGTCTGCTTAATAGAGGTGACCTCTTACACAGGTTTAACTGTATATTAATTATATTTCCTTTACATTATTGTATTATCTCCACGTCTTTGCTAGTTGAAGTAAATACACAGACATAGGCTGCGAAAATAATGATCATACATTGTAAAAGAATCAGTTTATATGAGAACAAATATTTATGATACCTTTCAGTTTATATGAGAACAAATATTTATGATACATTTCATAAGTTCGAATGTTTCGAATGTTTATACTGTTTGGTATGCTACGTATATTGGTGGACATTTTCTCAAGTTTAGCCTGTACATATGCAAGTGAACTTAATTCTGATATATATTGTGTAATATAAGAACAATTATTCAGCGTTGTTTTACACATACTGACATTCAATATTTATATGTATTTCAAATTTGACTCCAACATATTTGTCTTCCAGGAAACACAGAGCATGTAGCAGAACCAT
The DNA here is from genome assembly GCA_029582155.1 of Panopea generosa. Taxonomy (NCBI): domain Eukaryota; kingdom Metazoa; phylum Mollusca; class Bivalvia; order Adapedonta; family Hiatellidae; genus Panopea; species Panopea generosa. Next base: position 33,344,532 of record CM055900.1, on the reverse strand, counting down.
TCCAAGACACGAAAAATGACGCTTCATTAATAGCGATTGCTTTTTACAATGGACTATGGGCATATGACGGATGGTTCGTAAATTATAAGTTTACATTTATTGTTTACATAAATCACAGCTCAGGAGCTTAATAAATACATGACATAATTGTTATATTAACTACCGGGTCACCAATCGTTATCGCGCGAATAACTCGACTCTCTGTGATAAAATGACCAAGGGCAAACGACACGCCAAAGACGAATAAAGATGTAAACTCGGGTAAAATGCCAATTGTATTACATGGCGAAACCAAACACACATTAATACATAAATAAATGATAAAAAGAAAACATAAACTGTTCTAGATCTTGTAGAGTGAATATTGCGGTCTGCTTTATATATGTGCACACATTTCATTACTACGTATATACTGCGAGAATGTTATATCACCAAACTTCACTAACTCAGTATGTTATCTTAAGGTGTTGCTTAACACAAACTTCCTCTATCGACTTAACACAATGGATTAGCCCAACTAGGAATATCACATTGCTTGATATCTCATAGTTAATACATTTGATTGCATTGTTTTCATAATTAATATACAAAATAAAATTCTCCACAGATCCCTTGACCTATGTTATGACTAAAAATCTCAATATCTTGGACATTTAACTTACTTACAACTTATAAACTATTTTTCGTTAATATCGACATATAAACACTTTACAGCTTCAAATGGATACCAAACGTAGCTAAATAAGTTCATAATACAAATAACATAATGTGATCACGTCTGCGCTCGACTTTATATTAAATAAAATTATAATTTAAATCTGAACAACAGTTTCAATCGTCTCAAAAACTAAACCGGAAAAAAAATAGATTAAACAACTTAACATATTCATATGTCGTATAATGATCACTTAATACATGTTCGTTCTCGCATGATGTGATGTGTGACCTCGATATCCTAATTAGTTCTGACGAAATTGTACCTGAAATGATAAACCTATACATTAAAGTTTTGTTACATAGCAGAGGCAAAGGTCGTGTTTTCTTTCTACTGTTGTGACAAATGCGTGCCTATGTGACATAAACAACTTGAAATAAGATTGATAATGCGAGGCGCAATAATAACATAGCATTCATGTAATATCCTCTATATATTTTACATCGATTGTGAAACTAGTAAATTGTTTCAGAGTTGCTACTATTTCTTTATCGCAAATATGAGTGATCTCATTTAGCGTTGCTTGACCGGTGCCAGGTTTCATGAGATGAAGTTGGGTAATTCACTAATTCTCGTAAACAGGACCGATGAGATCGAGTCTTCGATTGTTTTTATTAGTGAACTGTTCTCAGATAAGAATCTTCATATTTCTTTTTATGGCTTAAACAATTCATATTGGATATCCTGAGTAGAGTCAGTACTAACCAAATAGAGGTTCAAGTAAGTGCCTTGCCTTAGAGCACATCATATATTCATGGAATCATGACATTAAACCTTTAACTAGACGATTTGTAAGCAGCATGTGTCATGCTAGTTGATGTTTGATTTATTACAATACGACATCTTCAACATTATGTTTATTTGTGTAGGTTATTCAGTTATCATGGACAATGTGTTATCTTAAACATGCAATCTCTTTATGTAAATGGTTATTGAAGTAAAAAGCTAGTATGCATATATTATTTGATAAAAACATATTTTCATGGAACTATAAACACTGATTATGATAATCTATGCACATAACTGTTTTTATGGCCATGACGGATTAACGAGATATACCATATACAGATATAATAAAAAGTTTACACCTAATTTTAGGACAAATGTCTAGATTTAAAGCCACAAGCCACATAATACCTAAAGATAGCTTGAAGTCATCTTTTTATCAAATCATTTATTGAGGCGTTTCATCATAATTTATGCCATAAATATTTCAATATATATTATAGCTGCATTGTTACCGCATCGTAATATAAGTATATAATTATATAACCGTCGAGAAATCAGCATACCGTCGCACCGTGAAACCACAAATGATCTTCCCCATGAGATAACTCAAGATTCACACACTGATCTAGACGAACGAAATAAATGTCATGAATATTAATGGCAGAATGAAAATACCTGTATCATATCCTTTTATACTCATAAAAGACAAAAATATTAAATATTGTTTTCAAATTGGTGTGCTTTATGTGCCATTTTATGTCCTTTCGTTAGACTATGTTTATATTTATGTTGCTATTTTGAAGAAGATTGAAATTAACAAAAAAAACAACAACAAGCCAATGTCACAGACAACTATATAATATTAAACGCATTTTATAAAATTCCATACAGGACATTCTTGTATTGATGTATATTTTTGATAAATTAAAGACATTTCGTGAAGAACTATTTTCGGTAATTTCACTAGTTTAAACATATTGTATTGTCATATAATCACATATTACATGTATTATGCTTATAAATAAGAAATAATTATAGGCAAAAGGGTCTGGCCACAAGTCTTCTCAACATAAGATACGGTCATTACTTTTTTCAAATAGTGAAATTATAAAATATATGGTAATTTCTCTGTTTGAGCCATAAAAGTAAAAAAAATGGCATCATACAACTTCACAGCTGATAAATTAGAAGATATATAACCAACACATACATGCATTCTCTATATCTATTTATACCGTACTGACTACCAACAAATAGAAAAATGAGTTTAATACCCTAAGGAATATGTTATGTAATTAATGTTAGTATGTCGGCGAACACTTGCATTACCAAATGCTATAAAATAACAGCTTAATCTACAGGTACCGTTTAAACGATTAATCTACAGGTACCATTTAAACGATTAATCTACCGATTAATCTACAGGTACCATTTAAACGATTAATATACAGGTACCATTTAAACGATTAATCTACAGGTACCATTTAAACGATTAATCTACAGGTACCATTTAGATGATTAAACTTATTATTTAAAAATTAAAGGCAGATATCAAAACACCTAAATTATCAATTGGCATCATTATAAAATATATAATTAAAAAATTCATGACTTGTAAAACAACATAAGTAATATTGATACAAAATAACGATTCATGTTTAATTTAATTACGACAGTAATCCAAACTAAATGTAAATATATGTTGATTATCCCAAAGCTTAGATATGATGTACACAATCTGTAAATTATCATACAATGTTACCTCTCCTATATTTAATGATTGCTTCTCTCTTACATCCGTTATCAGGCAACCTTTCTCGTATGAGAAACAGGAATTAAGCGAACAGGGACGTCAGCCGCTCAGAAGCTAGTTAAGTTGCGTTGTTATAAAGAATGAGCGAGTTATCTTTTAAAAAGTATTGGTGTCGCTTGCAAAAACGTCTGGATGCAGGTTATGAAATAGATCTATCACGCATCTACAATAAGTATACTTGATAGCCTACTAGATGCGAAAACAAAAAAATCAAAAGGTCTTAAGCGAAATTCAACAATAGTTCATTTCCATATTTACGGCTAAACCTTGCTGATTGATTTGGATGAAGCTAGCGTATATAATAATTATATAGAATGTGTTCTTACTTTTAAATAAACTTTGAGAATGAACAGGCAGGAATAAAAGGAAATGACAATACTGATTTCCGTAAGCTGGTCAATAACTTTATGTGCTTATATTTCAGGAACAATCTTAATTTTATCACAGAAGAATTAAAGAACCCAGAAAAGTAAGTAAATACATAATGACGGTCATTTCTTTAACTACGCCATGTTTATTACTTAAAACGTAGAACTAACCATACTATAAAATAAACAATTAATCTACAACATGTAACTAGAATCAAAGTCAGTGTATGTAAACCAGTACAATTTAATTGTAAGACAGAAATCATGACTTATACAAAATAGCTGTTTTGAGCATTTTATGTTTCTCCCGTTAATCGAAATGAAATGATCGATTTTAAAATACATCAAATTTAATTCCCCCCACCCCCTCCCCTCAGATTTATGATTTGTTGTTTTTTATACACGTTTTTTCCGTTTTGCTATTTTTGCTGACAGCTTGGTGTTTCTTTTTCGAATATTACCTGGATACTCATCCAGAACAGACTCAAATTAACAGACTCGATTTCGTGGTTGCATTCTGTGTTTCCATGGCAACCATTACTTCAAATTATTGGCTGTCACAACATCTGAGCCACAAAGTAGTAACGGCTGAAGAAGTTATACTTAAACTGAGTGGTGCTATACTTTCTAGTTCAATGTACTCGTGCAGCTCATTCCGTGTTTCTCCAAAATAGGATATCTCTTGAGTCGGTGCCGGGGGATATGCTTACTGTAAATAATGAAAAACTATATTAGTATTTAACACATTAAATGTACTACGTTACATACAAATGAAACAACCTGATTACAACCAGTTTTCAGTTTTTAAGAAGCTCGTAAGATAATTACCATCTACAATTATATAAAAAAAATTAAGTGTTATAATAGTTCCGATGTTGAATTTTGACTGTTTTTGAAGTAGTAATTACACTAGTAGCATTAGTTATTGTGTACATATTTGTAAAGCAAACGGGCTAACCTGCTTGCAAATATCTTAGGGATGGTTCAGTATCCCTATGTTGATTATTACCTTTTGTTCCAGGAACCTACCACGGGCAATATCTCTTGGAATTCCTTTGACAACCGTGGCATATGTATTGGCCAATATAGGTTATTTCTCAGCCATGTCCAAGGAAGAGGTACTCGCATCGCACGCCGTGGCTGTGGTAAGTTTAGCATTTGTAATAAATGATATTAATGTTTACGATCTGTCAGACATTTTACGTGATTGGTTGATATGTAATCTATATGTTCGGTCCAAACACTTTATGTGAGAAGATGTGTCCGTTAGCTGCGGAAGAACAGCGTCTTTACATATATATAACTCTTTATGTGAGAAGATGTGTCCGTTAGCTGCGGAAAAACATGGTCTTTACATATATATAACTCTTTATGTGAGAAGATGTGTCCGTTAGCTGCGGAAGAACAGCGTCTTTACATATATATAACTCTTTATGTGAGAAGATGTGTCCGTTAGCTGCGGAAGAACAGCGTCTTGACAAATATATAACTCTTTATGTGAGAAGATGTGTCCGTAAGCTGCGGAAGAACAGCGTCTTTACATATATAAAACTCTTTATGTGAGAAGATGTGTCCGTTAACTGCGGAAGAACAGCGTCTTTACATATATATAACTCTTTATGTGAGAAGATGTGTCCGTTAACTGCGGAAGAACAGCGTCTTTACATATATATAACTCTTTATACCGCTCTTCATTTTAATTAACTTGGATCTTTTGAAGCAATTCTCGACCAGTGAAATTATATTTCATAAATGTGTGATATACATGACCCCCCCCCCCCCCCCCCCCATGCTGGTCATGTTAATATGAAATAACTCATGAAGTGTACACTCACACATGACCTACAAACTTGGTAGTGTTGTTACCCATTTAGAAACATTCAGATAACAATAACGGGATGCATATAATGTACTAAATAATATATTGTATATTTGATTTCTCATTCACCAGGCGTGGGGAGATCAGATGCTCGGCGTGATGTCATGGTTGATACCAGTTTTTGTAATCATGTCCTGTCTAGGGTCCGGTAACGGATGTCTCTTTGCTACTGGAAGGTAACCACTAAAATATCTATATTGTAAAATCATAGATTATATAGATGAGAAACTGTAACCGTTAATTTATATATACAATAAGAAAAAATATCTCCCACGTTAACTCAAGGAAAGCACCACTAAACAACAACAAAAAGGCAACAACAATAAACATATAAAACGAAAAATAATAGAAAGAAAAAAAAACCTGTGTTGGATGTTATACGAGTTTCGAATCAATAACATGTACATTACAAGGTATTTTACAAGTAAAACAGATTATTGCATCGCATATATGTATGTGAACTGAATTACACGAAGGTGTCAAGTAATGAGACAGACTTTGTAGAACAAGTACTGAGCATATGCTGATAAAGTGTCTGGCTCAAAGACGTTACATATAATTAGATCCACGATCCATCCAATCCTGGGACCGATGCTTTACCACACAATGCGTACAATCGAAACATACAAACTAACCTGACCTTCCAGTACTAATTATTATCTAAATCGCTATGTTGATACGAACATCACTGTTGTAAATCTATATCTCATAGCGAATGATTCATGTTATTAATTAATATCACCTAACCTATGTTACAGGTTGTTTTATGATTCAAGTTATTTGTTAACATCCCCTAACCTATGTTTCAGGTTGTGTAATGATTCATATTATTAGTTAACATCACCTTACCTATGTTTCAGGTTGTGTTATGATTCATGTTATTGGTTAACATCACTTAACCTATGTTTCAGGTTGTGTTATGATTCATGTTGTTGGTTAACATCCCCTAACCTATATTTCAGGTTGGGTTATGATTCATGTTATTGGTTAACATCCCCTAACCTATGTTTCAGGTTGTGTTGTGATTCATGTTATTGGTTAAACTCACCTAACCTACGTGTCAGTTTGTATTATGGTTCATATTATTGGCTAACATCCCCTAACCTATGTTTCAGGTTGTGTAATGATTCATGTTATTGGTTAGCATCACCTAACCTACGTGTCAGGTTGTGTTATGATTCATGTTATTAGTAAACACCCCCTAACTATGTTTCAGGTTGTTTTATGATTCATGTTATTAGTTAACACCCCCTAACTATGTTTCAGGTTGTGTTATGTTTCATGTTATTGGTTAACATCCCCTAACTTACGTTTCAGGTTGTGATATGATTCATGTTATTAGTTAACACCCCCTAACCTACGTTTCAGGTTGTGTTATGATTCATGTTATTGGTTAACATCCCCTAACCTACGTTTCAGGTTGTGTTGTGATTGATGTTATTGGTTAACATCCCCTAACCTATGTTTCAGGTTGTGTTATGATTCATGTTATTTGTTAACATCACTTAACCTATGTTTCAGATTGTGTTATGATTCATGTTGTTGGTTAACATCCCCTAACCTATGTTATTAGTTAACAACCCCTAACTATGTTTCAGGTTGTGTTATGATTCATGTTATTGGTTAACATCCCCTAACTTACGTTTCAGGTTGTGATATGATTCATGTTATTGGTTAACACCCCCTAACCTACGTTTCAGGTTGTGTTATGATTCATGTTATTGGTTAACATCCCCTAACCTACGTTTCAGGTTGTGTTGTGATTGATGTTATTGGTTAACATCCCCTAACCTATGTTTCAGGTTGTGTTGTGATTCATGTTATTGGTTAACATCACCTAACCTACGTTTCAGGACGTGTTATGATTCATGTTATTGGTAAACACCCCCTAGCCTCCGTTTCAGGTTGTTTTATGATTGATGTTATTGGTTAAAATCACCTAACCTACGTGTCAGGTTGTGTTATGATTCATGTTATTGGTTAGTATCACCTAACCTATGTTTCAGGTTGTGTTATAATTCATGTTACTGGTTAACATCACCTTACCTATGTTTAAGATTGCATTATAATTCATGTTATTGGTTAACATAACCTAACTATGTTTCAGGTTGTGTTATGATTCATGTTATTGGTTAACATCACCTAATCTACGTATCAGGTTGTGTTATGCTTCATGTTATTGGTTAACATCACATAACCTACAATTCAGGTTGTATTATAATTCATGTTATTGGTTAAAATCATCTAGTCTACGTTTGAGGTTGTGTTATGATTCATGTTATTGGTTAACATCACCTAGTCTACGTTTCAGGTTGTGTTATGATTCATGCTATTGGTTAATATCACCTAACCTACGTTTCAGGTTATGTTATGATTCATGTTATTGGTTAAAAAAACCCTAACCTATGTTACAGGTTGTGCTGTGGTTCATGTTATTGGATAACATCACCTAGCCTACGTTTCAAGTTGTGTTATGTTTCATGTTATTGGTTAACATCACCTAGCCTACGTTTCAGGTCGTGTTATGATTCATGTTATTGGTAAACATCACCTAGCCTACGTTTCAAGTTGTGTTATGTTTCATGTTATTGGATAACATCACCTAGCCTACGTTTCAGGTTGTGTTATGATTCATATTATTGGTAAACATCACCTAGCCTACGTTTCATGTTGTGTTATGATTCATGTTACTGGTTAACATCACATAACCTACGTCTCAGGTCGTGTTATGATTCATGTTATTGGTTAACATCACCTAACCTACGTTTCATGTTGTGTTATGATTCATATTATTGTTTGACATCACCTAACCTACGTTTCAGGTCGTGTTATGATTCATGTTATTGGTAAACACCCACTAGCCTACGTTTCATGTTGTGTTATGGTTCATGTTATTAGTTAACATCACCTAACCTACGTTTCAGGTTGTGTTATGGTTCATGTTATTGGTTAACATTACCTAACCTACGTTTCATGTGGTGTTATGATTCATGTTATTGGAAAACATCCCCTAACCTACGTTTCAGGTTGTGTTATGGTTCATGTTATTGGTTAACATCACCTAGCCTACGTTTCAAGTTGTGTTATGGTTAATGTCATTGGTTAACATCACCTGGCTTACGTTTCAAGTTGTATTATGATTCATATTATTAGTTAACATCACCTAGCCTACGTTTCAGGTTGTGTTATGATTCATGTTATTGGTTAACATCACCTAACCTACGTTTAAGGTTGTGTTATGATTCATGTTATTGGTTAACATCACCTAACCTACGTGTCAGGTTGTGTTATGATCCAAGTTATTGGTTAACATCACCTAGCCTAAGTTTCAGGTTGTGTTATGATTCATGTTATTGGTTGACATCACCTAACCTACGTTTCAGGTTGTGTTATGATTCATGTTATTGGTCAACATCACCTAACCTACGTGTCAGGTTGTGTTATGATTCAAGTTATTAGTTAACATTACCTTACCTATGTTTCAGGTTGTGTTATGATTCATGTTACTGGTTAACATCACCTAACCTATGTTTCAGGTTGTGTTATGATTCATATTATTGGTTAACATCACCTAACCTACGTGTCAGGTTGTGTTATGATTCAAGTTATTAGTTAACATTACCTTTCCTATGTTTCAGGTTGTGTTATGATTCATGTTATTGGTTAACATCACCTAACCTACGTTTCAGGTTGTGTTATGATTCATGTTATTGGTGAACATCACCTAACCTACGTGTCAGGTTGTGTTATGATTCAAGTTATTATTTAATATTACCTTACCTATGTTTCAGGTTGTGTTATGATTCATATTATTGGTTAACATCACCTAGCCTATGTTTCAGGTTGTGTTATGATTCATGTTATTGGTGAACATCACCTAACCTACGTTTCAGGTTGTGTTATGATTCATGTTATTGGTGAACATCACCTAACCTACGTGTCAGGTTGTGTTATGATTCAAATTATTAGTTAACATTACCTTACCTATGTTTCAGGTTGTGTTATGATTCATGTTATTGGTTAACATCACCTAACCTACGTTTCATGTTGTGTTATGATTCATGTTATTGGTTAACATCACCTAACCTATGTTTCAGGTTGTGTTATGATTCATGTTATTGGTTAACATCACCTAACCTATGTTTCAGGTTGTGTTTTGCAGCAGCCAGAGATGAACATTTCCCAACAGTACTATCATTCATACAAGTCAAGAGACTTACGCCAATGCTGTCCATTATCTTTACTGTAAGTTATATTTTGGCTGTTAATGTGACCGTGTGCTATATAAATAATAATAATGAAATATTTTGACATATTTTAGTATACCTTCTGTATTAGTTTGCTTGCAGCATATCGACGTTCGTGGCCGAGTTGTCTATAACTTGTCTTAGGACACTTTACTTATTGCGGATGATGTGTTTTCTTTGAGCAAAGCTCGCCCCATTGTCTTTAAAAAATGTTTTTGTGTGTTTCTGGTTACCCGATGAAGGACCGTGTTTTTACTAAGAGTCCTCATTCCACCATAAGCGTTGGTAAAACATGTTATGTGTAGAACATGGTGTCCTTCATCCCTTTCTGTTACATTCCTTTATAAATTAAAAGAGGGGGATCAATAGGAATTTATCTTTCGCTAAACATATTATTTTCCTGAATATTATATATCTGATATGCTGGAAATACAGCCTTCATTTCGTTCATTATTTGGGAAATTGTATACATCTGATTAATGATTGAAACAGCATTATGAGTCTACGCCTGAGGTCACCCACATGTACGACAGCATATTAAGTCATATTTAATATGTATGATAGAACAAATTCCAAGACAATGTCAACTGATATTTTTTAACACTGTTACTTATATTTTATATTTAATATTACCAAGCATGGCATAGGTAGTTTGATAAATTGTTAAATATTTCTGAAATATGAAGTTTCTAAATTGTTATACGTTCACATAAATTATGTTAATGTTATTTTGATACCGATACAAGAGTGAGATTGGTGGTAACATTATATAACTGTATGTGTCCTACACACGGCCAATGGCTCATGATCGTTTTATAGATGAAGTGTTTATTATACATAACAGTACTCGGCCTGGTAATATAGTGTTATTTCATATCCTACATACTTTATCTATTCTGGTTATAATTTGCTATCTTCGTGGGTTGTTCGTAGGTGTCTTTGTACGTATATGTAGCATGTTTGCTGCCCGTCGTCCATCCGTTAAAATGAATTTTGCACATGCATTTTGATTCAATATTCACCATACTTATACAGTAACAATATAACCATACCTTCTGTTTATAATATATATCAGTTGGTTGAACTGACCTTATCAGATCATCAATGTCAGAGGTATGTGACCATGCTCATACTTATCGTAATGTACACTGTAAACTATTTCCGACAAGTCCTGTGTGCATATACGTTAAAAAAACTACGTCAGAACACCAACCCCATGTACGTATTTCTCTTTGATAACAGAGTTATTTTGGCTTAACATCAACTGAACATTATTTAACTTCTCCCAGACTGTGTTGTTTGTATTCAACTATTACAATATCACTTTTTATGAAAGGAGAATCTATTTTGTAATATATATATATATATATATAGTAGAACTTGGTTGGCTCGAACATGGATGGTTCAAACACTACATATAGTTCGAACCTCTTATCTGGTCCTGGACGATTCCTATTTCGATCTATATACATGTGTGGTATGATGTTGAACAATACTTGACTCGACCAACCCTTAATTCGAACTATTTTGTCCAGTCTTGTGGGATTCGGGCCATCGAGGTTCTAATGTAGCTGTAGTTTAGTTTGTGTTGTTTATAACAATACTTGGAACAGCTTACCTTAACTAGTTATTGTTTTGTTTTCAGGCATTCATTGCAATATATCAATCTTTGTACGATGGAAAAAATGTGTTTTCTAGGCAATAATTGCTATATTACAATGTATAGAAAAACACATTCACACACATATATATATAGAGAGAATGTCTAACTGGTTAACACGCAAAAATTGTAATATTACACTGTATATCAATATGTATAATATGTTTTATGCTGATTCCAAACAATAATTGTAACATTACACTGTATATCAATATGTATAATATGTTTTATGCTGTTTCCAAACAATAATTGTAATATTACACTGTATATCAATATGTATAATATGTTTTATGCTGATTCCAAACAATAATTGTAATATTACACTGTATTTCAATATGTATAATATGTTTTATGCTGTTTCTATACAATAATTGTAATATAACACTGTATATCAATATGTATAATATGTTTTATGTTGTTTCCAGACAATAATTGCAATATGTACTGTGATACCAGGGGATCTAAGCACCCTTATAGACTTCTACAGTTTTTCTATATGGATCTTCTACGGCTTAACGGTCATAGCCCTTCTTGTTCTCCGGGTGACTGAACCAAACCTGAAGAGACCATATAAAGTGAGTATTTATTACATTTAAAACAGACTGTGAACGCATTTGAGTTGATTCTAAATGTGAGTGATATCAATACCACGCTAGGACCAACACATGGAAATACCCTATTTATAATTATACATTTTTAATGTATGCATTTGCTTGTTTCGATATTTCTATTATTTATTTTTCAATTTTATATAATGCCATTTTTCACATGGCAGGTTATAAATGACCTTTCTTATCTTAAAACTGCATACAGTACTCAGTCTTCGTAGCTTGACTGTGACTCCTGCTGCCATTGGTGCCCATTGGATTTAGGCATAAAATATTAGTTCATGATGTATTAATCATTTAGCATGTTCATAAAATGTTTAATGTTTATCTTATTTTTTTAAATATACTAAGATAAAAACATGTAGTTTATTTAAGAATGTTAATATTTGGGACAAGCATTATGACACCGAGCAGACATGTAAACAATGTTAAATTCTGATGCAGGAAATACCTGCTAGAATGGGACTGAGCGTGGCTTCGCTGCTTGTTTGTTGATAATCAATCGGAATTTCTCTATAATGTTCGTAGATTTGCATTGTGTTTGTGGCTGCGTATTATACCCGACATTCAGTGTAAGATTGACACGGAGCTGGAAACCAGCATCCCAACAATGCAAGAGTGTTCGTTTCCTCCAAACCGGGAGTAGAGTGAACAAGTCCGTGGAATGAATCTCAATAAAACCACCGTTCTTCCGCATGTAACCGGTGTGTTCGAACCACAACCAGAGAGAGAGAGAGAGAGAGAGAGAGAGAGAGAGAGAGAGAGAGAGAGAGTTAAGTAGTCAGCCAACTTGGTCATGGAAGCCCCTTTCTATTATTCATTAAGTAATCTATATCCAAATGAGGTCGACCAAAGCCAGCTTTTTAATACAAAATAGTGTTACTTTCATATCAAGAAACACGTGCTTACAGAACACATTGTACAAATATGTCTTCAATTTCCAGGTACCTTTGTTCATTCCAATCATCGTGTTGCTATTTTCGATTTACCTAACGGTGATACCCATCATTGTTACGAGACGAATGACATTCCTGTATGCAGCCATTTTTATCTTTTCCGGAGTCTTCGTCTACTTTCCATTCGTCTACTATAAAATCAAAGTGCCATTCTTAAGTAAGCATCCATAATTATGTTTATATAGAAATACAATGTATACCTTTGTAAAAAAAAGAGAATATGACAGAAAAGTAAGAAATATATGTCCAGGAGACATAACATTTACCACAACAAGAACATAAACAAGCAATATATAGAAAACATCATGATAAGTACATACATACAGAAAAGGTAGCAAATGAGAGATCATCTTAAAACAGTCAGACGAGTAACAAAAGTGTTTTAATTGCGATAACGGTTGCAACCAACCTTGCACTTCTCCCGCCATTACATCCTAAATAATATGAAAATATATGAATTAACCACAAGGAAATGTATTATTCAAAAGACACTTCCATCAAATTAATATAAAGACTAATTAAAAAAAGTGACAATGTATGCGTACAAAGATAACACGTGACAATGTATGCGTACATAAATGAAAAGTGACAATACATACGCACATAAACAACAAGTGACAATGCATACGTACATTTATAATAAGTGACCCTGCATTCGTTTATATATGATAAGTGAACATGCATTTGTTCATATATGATAAGTGACAATGCATTCGTTCATATATAATAAGTGACAATGCATACGTACATAGATAATAAGTGACATTACATTTGTACATGTATAATAAGTGACAATGCATATGCATATAGATAATAAGTGACAATGCATGCGTACATATATTATAAGTAACAATACATATGAACATATATGATAAGTGACAATACATACGTACATAGATATTAAGTGACAATGTATGTGTACATAGATAATAATGGACAGTGTATGCGTACATAGATGATAAGTGACAATACATACGTAATAGATTATAAGTGACAATGTATGCGTACATAGATAATAATGGACAGTGTATGTGTTTATAGATGATAAGTGACAATGCATACGCACATAAATAATACGTGACAATACATACGCACATAAATGATAAGTGACAATACATACGTACACATATAATAAATGGCAATACATACGCACATAGATGATAAGACAATGTATGCGTACATAGATAATAATTGACAGTGTCAGTGCATATATATAATAAGTGACTATGCATACGCACATAGATGATAAGTGACAATGCGTACACACATAGACGATAAATGACAATGCCTTCGTACATAGATGATCAGTGGCAATACATACGTACTAGATAATAAGTGACAATACATACGTACATAGATGATATGTGACAATGTATGCGCACATAGATGACAAGTGACAATACATACGCACTAGACAATAAGTGACAATGCATACGCACATAGATAATAATGGACAGTGTATGTGTACATATATTATAGATGACAAAACATACGCACATAGATGATTAGTGACAATACATACGTACTAGATAATAAGTGCCAATGTATGCATACATATATAATAATGGACAGTTTATGCGTACATAAATGAGAAGTGACAATACATACGCACATAGATAATAAGTGACAATATATGTGTACACAGATGATAAGTGACAATGCATACGTACATAGATGATAAGTGACAATGCATACGCACATAGATAATAAATGACAATGCCTTCGTACATAGATGATAAGTGGCAATACATACGTACTAGGCAATAAGTGACAATACATACGTACATAGATGATATGTGACAATATATGCGTATATAGATGATAAGTGACAATACATACGCACTAGACAATAAGTGACAATGCATACGCACATATATAATAATGGACAGTGTATGCACACATAGATTATAGGTGACAATACATATGTACATAGATGACTAGTGACAATACATACGTACTAGATAATAAGTGCCAATGTATGCCACATAGATAATAATGGACAGTTTATGTGTACATAGATGATAAGTGACAATGCACACACACACACACACACACACACACACACACACACACACACATACATACATGACAATGCATACGTACATAGATAATAAGTGACAATGCATACGTACATAGATAATAAGTGACAATGCATACGTACATAGATGATAAGTGACAATGCATACGTACATAGATGATAAGTGACAATGCATACGTACATAGATGATAAGTGACAATGCATACGTACATAGATGATAAGTGACAATGTAAATACAAAAGCACCGTAAGCCGATCACACACCATGAAGAATAGTATTCTCTTGAAACTAAAACAGATAAATTATGTCTTAATACAAAACACAAAATATTAATTAACTCAAACGTCACTTTAATTATGCAATTAGCTTGATGAAAAATTTCTCATACAGATGTCAATATTTCAATCCGCGTGAATACATTTTTTTAATATATAAATATTTACACATTTTTGTTTCAGAACCCTTCTACGAAGTGCTACAGATACTGTTCCAGGTGGCGCCACCACCAAAACAAAATTGAATATGGTTTTACTCTGAAGAGTACAAGAAATGTCAACATCAAATATCACTCATGTGTTATGAAACGTCTGTTCGGACATGTTATATTAGATATACAGACACGATTTAACATTATGTTTTGTCAAAATTATGATGCCATTGGACATATTCCATGAAATATACAGATGGCTGCTGGCTTACCACACAGGGATTTGTTATGGATGTCAAATATCGGACACGCTATTTATAATGTCGACATTATATTTTCAATATGGAAAAAAACATTTATCGCAGCTGCCATTGCATTTTTTGCTTTGGTTATGTGTTATGTTATGGTTCTTAACGCATCAAATGCTATATGTTTTTGATTAAACAAATTTATTTTATGCTTTTTGATGAATTATAGAGATTTCTCAGTGTTTTTTTTTATGGTAATCCACTGTTTCAAACAGTGAAATTATGGAACAAAATTGTTCTTGAAAACTAATTTAAAAAAGAGTACTTTAATTTTTTTATTAATCCAATAATATCTAATGTAATGTCAAAATAAATATGTTAATGCATAAAATAAAAAGAAAACTTGTTTTGGAAAGCCACTCGTGAGAATATTAATTTTGGTGATCACTTGATGAAATATAATTCGATTTTCACCAAAACAAACAAATATTCTCTTTTAATTTATATTTATAATACTAAAAACGGGATAGAGCCACAGTTTATTTCAACATTTGATTCTGTCCTTCCCATACAAATGGCATATTGTGTATGTAGGCTGTAAACAAATAATCTTTACGGATAGACATAAAATAATTGTAAAGAGAAAGAGCTGAAAGAAAATATTTATAACAAAGTTAGAATAATACTAAATTGGTTTGTTTAATAATTGCTAAAACTAGTTTTGTATATAAAGTAGAAAGCATTGTGATCCCGGGGGCATATTCGTATATACTCGTACATAACGTTATAGATTGATAGACTACAAAAGGATACGTTTATATAATAATATTGCATGAGTATTTATGAGTAATGTATTACATTATAAATGTACCTCTATCGGATATAAGTTGTATTTAGTGAGTGTAACTGGTGTGTATATGCGCATTGAAATACACATACGTGTACAAAAAATTATATTTTTATGAAATTATATTCTATTTTATTCATTGCAGATCTAATAAAAATAATTAAGGTCACATCGACCTAATTAAAGTGAAAACATATGATAGACTGCAATGTTCGTTGCTTGTTAACTTTATTAAATAGTTTATTTAATCACAATTTATCATTTGTTATTATTTGCTATTAAGTGTTTTAGTATATTACAGTTTTATCTACACATCAATTTAATAACTGATATATTCAAAATGTAACTAATTAAAATATGTTAATATATATTGTGTTTTGTTTCTCTTGTCATTTAACCATTGGCAAGTCGCAGATCGCACACAGATCGCACAGTTATTGCATATACATATATTTGTTTATATTTAAAGCAGTGACAAAACTACTTCATTAAACCCATATAAACGTATTTTTAGTCCATTTTCCATGAACGCGTACAAATGAGCGGCCATTTCATCCCGATGTCTGTCTGTCATGTTGTCGACTCGGCGCAGTATTTACCGGTATTGTGGTATGAGATTATAGAAAACCGAGGTAGGATTGCGATAACCGAATGTAATAATACTGTAAAGTCTCACGTCACTATTACATTTCCCATAGGGCTCCATTGTAACATTTATGTCTCACACCACTATTACATTTCGCATAGGGTTCCATTGTAACATTTATGTCTCACACCACTATTACATTTCCCATAGGGCTCCATTGTAACATTTATGTCTCACACCACTATTACATTTCCCATAGGGCTCCATTGTAACATTTATGTCCAAAACACAGTGAAAAATAAATCTGCAGCATTTGTCTTGGCTCAAATTCTTCACTGGCTCAAGGTATGCAATTATTAAGGGAAAAAAGCATACCTTGACCAGGTTTTTTTTTATTTAAATTCAATGCTTTTGTGAGACCTATCAATTTCCAGAGTAATACTATGTCAACTTTTCGCCCTAGATGCGGTTCGAACAAATAATTCTGAAATGACACAGAATTGTCCAAAAAGCTGGTATCGGCATCAAATTTTCAGTGGTGATTTCTAAAATACTGACCATTTAGTGCTAGCCATCATGCTAGCAAAAAAAAACAACATTGCAGTACAAAGTCCTGAAAAAAGAAGAAAAAGAGAACTAAAGTTTTATTTCTACCTCCTTCATCTCAAGGGAGATAATAGTGGTGTGAGTCCTGAAACACAAATATGAGCTAACATTTCACAAGCAAAAATGTACTGTACGTGGAACATGTAAGTCCATAGCTCATGGCTCTCTAACAATATAACTCTTCTCTTGGAGACACCTATTGCATAACATACACATAAAATACAAACTCACATGAAAGGTCCCCGAAACTGCTCCCATTACCATACCACGTCACATGACAAATAATCAATAGTAATAGAACATTATATTAAAATAGCTAAACAGTCGTATAAAACCATAATTGCAATCAGATGGTGTCCTATTTTTTCAGGCAATAAAATGGCTAAGATTATTTCAAAATCGAACATTCCAATTTACATAGAATGTCAGGACCGTCAATGAAAGTAGATCAACATTTAAGCCGGTTAGAAGTTACATTGACTTATTCTCAGAGAGAAATTGTTGATTTTATAATACAGTTAGAAATGGCGTGAATGACATGTGGCAGCGATACATCACAGTTGACGACATATCGCATGCTGTGACGTTTCACAACTGGTTCTCAACAAAGTGTGTAGATTTCAAATTGTAAAGATATGAATGTAATACATTCTAATAAATGGATGCCTCAGAAATACAAAACGCAATTTTAAGAAGAAAATTAGAAGAATTTATTTCATCGAATCTGTTCATTAGAAGTAGTGAACATACAAAACTCTGAATCGGTTTAAGGTGATGTAATGTCACAGACGGCCCATTACAATTTAGAATTCCTAAAATTGCAATATCTTAACTTTTTGTAATGGACAATGACTAAATTTGGCAAGGTATGCTATTTTGATGCAGTTCAAGTGTGGAAGTAGTTACAAGCCTGTATATTTAGTAAAAAGTCAGTTTTAAAAGACAATGAAACACAAGCTTTCATCATGATTATTATTATTGTTTTATATACATGAGTATGGTAATTATTTCTTAAACCATTAACAGTACCTTATACATGATTGTTACTGACAATGAAGCTTATATTCTATAATAAAATGTCAATTTACACTATTTTCTGTTGTTTATGGCATATGAAATTTGACCATTTTCATAACTGTTACAAATATATTCAAGATTCTGAAGAAGTCTTAATTCTGAGATTGCGGTAACGATAAGATGGCGCTAACAGCACGGTCAGGGAACTCAGTCACAACGTAGAGTGATTCGCGTCGACAGTTTGTCACAGATTCACGTCGACAGTATTATTGTTTTGTAAATTTTGTCACAGTTGCTAGTCGATAGCGGGGACATAATCGCTGATATGTTTATATAATCAAACGTATGAAGTATATATTTGACATTCCGGGGAATGTAGCGCATTATAAGTAAAATACGATCAAATTGAACATCTGATTATAGATAATTCTTCAAGTTTAAAAATTTTAAAATGTCACAGGTTTGTGACGACAGGGTAACGGAGGCGTGTCGATCCTTATTTTAATGTCACGGATTCAGTATCGATAGTTTTAACATTGTAGAATAGCGCAACCATACGCCAATACTGCCATTTAAACTTCGAGTCAAGTACAGAGGCTGTCTGGCATATAGTTTTAGAGCAGTGTCGTTATGTTACGGATTATGTCTGTGAAAGTTAGAACCGATACACAGAAGCAAAACAATACGTCGGTACTTACAACCAAATAGCAATAGTCATGTTTCGCGCTGGTAGTTTAAAACTCTACATATAACGAATCATTTTAGGGAAAAAATTGTCACTTTTTATACGTATATACGTTTTGAGTGATGTATTTATCCAGCTCATCGATTGAGTCATGTATTGTCCTAAATTAACTGCCCAAGTTTGAGACTCGGATTAAAATCTTCTGTTATTCTCCGTTATTCGTTTTCTTTTATCTAACAAAAACGAAATTTAATTAAGATTTGAACTTGTAACTTTTTCAAACTTTTCTGGATTAATAAAACACGACACATATGGTAACGTTAAATTCGCTTTTTATGAAATAATAAAACAAAATGTACACAAATACTATCATGATCTGCAGGGGTAAACATGAAAGACAAGTTAGGGTAACGTGAAAACCCGCAAGTATACTTGGGATTCTGGAGATGTGCTTATTTACACATGTCAATATATCGTACATTTGATCCACACTCACAAAAAAATAAATTTTGTATTTATGTGTTCTATACGTTTATATCAGTATATGATCATTTGAAAGGGAAAATGTTTTGTAATGTTATCTTATATATAGGCCCTACTCAACAACGAAAAAACGTCCCTCTTTTTTTATAACTGATGTAGCTCTGTCTTTGTTTCATGCCCAATGTACATGTATTTTTTACCCTGACGATGTTGAGATCATATGCACCGTGTACATAGCACTAAGTGCCCAGAACATTCATTTCCACTTTTTCCACGTGCACATGCGGTCGACATGTTTTTCAGTCCACGTCATACGATTCATGCAATAGAGGCCTATTTGATTTTTTTTAGGTTTTCACAGTTTTCAACATGCAACGGATTTATGAAACGGATGCAATAAAATGGTAGTTGGTGGGGTAACGGCCATGGTGGTCGCATTCCAGTTATAGTGCTGTCGCAAACATAATGAGCAACTTGAGGCACGTTTTTGCCAAACCTGAATTGTTTACAGTCGCAGCGACCTCGTAAACGGTAACCCTGGAGAGACAAAGACCGGAACCAAACGTTGACGTACTTACGTTAGTGTCTGTTGCCAGCTAACTTCCCTGCTGGGCAGCATGGCGTTTCAGTACAGACTATTCGTTACCGTTTGCGTCGTAACTCCCAACTAATCAGAGTAGCGCGGCGCCCATACACTAGTACTGGTCAAAAAATGACCCGACGTCACATCGCTGCCATGTTTTTATGTGTGCAACGTCATCTGAACTGGATCTAAATGGCAGCCCATGTTCACCAGGCAATACTTGACCCAGGTCAATGTTTTCACATGGCAGGAAGTTTCCCTTGATCCTTGCAAAAATTAAGAATATCTGGTTCATAAAAATGATAATCTCTGTGATTTGGCTCTGGCGATGCTACGGTGATCGAGTAATTTGCAAAATGCATTGGTTTTGCGTTACGTCGAGACGTCGTTAAATCATTGAATACATACCTGCAAATGGTAGATTGACAAATTCTTACTCAAACTCGATGACCTAAACGTTACATAATGAGTGTCTGATAGTTTGTGATTATTTGATTTTGACCCCCAACCCATCCAAACACACACACACGCTCGCACACACACGCACGCACGCACGCACGCACGCACGCACGCACATACCGACTTCCCTGTGGTATCACTTTTAAAATGTTCGCACTAGCCAGACTTCAAAGACACATGCATAGGTAAGACATTATTTGGCTAGTAGAAAATTCCTGACCGGCTTAGTTGATCTATTTTCTCGTTCCTGGAACGATGTCATCGGCAGAGGGGAGAAGTTAATAACATCTACTGACAGTCATGACATTTAATGTTAAATGAAATGTTTTGTTTTCGAAAATCTGAGTTGTTTTATTGGTCGCTGAGAAAGGACATCTAATCAATGATAGGCCTTCATCCAGATCACAATACAGCGAGGAATCTTAGACAAAAGATATGTCAATTCCTGCCAATAGTGTTGACTAGAATCTGTAACCCTGTAGAGTAGAATCCATGACATTTAAATCGACATCGACACAAACCTGTGACACATGAAGTTTTTTTCAAACGGAATTTCTCACATGGTATTATTAAAAAGTCAATTAGTTATAACTCTTTTTTTAAACAAAAATACTTAAATAATAGTTATAAATGATGTTTTGCAGTGATTAATGTTTTTATTGACAATTTCATCTCTTCTTTCGTTTTACATACATATTTGGCGAGGATTTATTAATTCTTGCGTTTTAAACATTTACTAATTCACACATGATTGTTTGGAACATTGAAAATACTAATTAATATCAGTTGAAACTCAATCTTGTAAAAAGTTTAAAACTTATAGCTGTATCCAGTAAATAATTGACTTTATATATCAAAGTATGCCGTGTTTTCCCGCATAAGATCGACGCGAATCTGTGACAAACTGTCGACGCGAATCACTCTACGTTGTGACAGAGTTCTCTGACCGTGAACAGTACACTTCGTCGACCTTACGCGGTAAGATGGCGGTAACAGAAGGCTTCATCCGCCTTACGTCGTAAAATGGCGGTATCAGTAGGCTACATCCGCCATACGCGGTAAGATGGTGGTAACAGTATGCTACATCCGCCTTATGCGGAAGATGGCGGTAACAGTAGACAACGTCAACCTTATGCGGTAAGATGACGGTCACAGTAGGCTACACCCGTCTTACGCGGTAAGATGGCGGTATCAGTAGGCTACATCTGCCTTACGCGGTAAGATGGCGGTATCAGTAGGCTACATCAGCCTTACGCAGCAATATGGCGGTATCAGTAGGCTACATCTGCCTTATGCGGTAAGATGGCAGTAACAGTAGGTTATACCCGTCTTAAACGGTAAGATGGAGGTAACAGTAGACAACATCCACCTTATGCGGTAAGATGGCGATAACAGTAGGCTACACCAACATTACGCGGTAAGATGGCGCTATAATAGGCTATACTCACCTTACGCGGCAATATGGCGGTAACAGTAGGCTACATCCACCTTGCGCGGTAAGATGGCGATAACAGTAGACTACACCAACATTACGCGGTAAGATGGCACTGACAGTAGGCTACACTCACCTTACGCGGCAATACGGCGGTAACAGTAGACTACATCCACCTTATGCTGCAATATGGCGGTAACAGTAGACTACACCAACATTACCCGGTAAGATGGCGGTAACAGTAGACTACATCCACCTTACGCGGCAATATGGCGGTAACAGTAGGCTCCATTCACCTTACGCGGCAATATGGCGGTAACAGTAGACTACATCCAATCTTACACGGTAAGATGGCGGTAACAGTAGACTACATCCAATCTTACACGGTAAGATGGCGATAACAGTAGACTACATCCACCTTACACGGTATTATATTCTTGAGTAATACTGAATGAGCTCAACTGATAAATCAGAAATAATAACTATAGCACTGAGTCAAATACTTCATATTTATTATTAAACTGGGCCCGGTCAGCTCAGTCGCGATCTCAGTTCAGGGGTCGTGAGTTCGAATTCCCTACCCCGATACAGTCTCCGTGATGATTTATATACGATATAACGTCTCACTGTCATTCCTCTCTCATCACTGATTAAAGTGGGTAAGTAATCAGTTACTTGCAGAAATGGGTTGCGCTCGAGTACTGAATTCCAGGATCCCAGAAAAGAGTGGTTATGTTAGCTGATCGTCTGTTAGCACTTGATAACATAAAATTAAAGCTAAATTTTCAAACATCCTATAAAGGCATACACAAGTTTAACAACTATAAAAATAATGCAATTGATATTACAGCAACTGCTAATACAACCGAAAAACGTTATATTCATAATATGCTTTAAAATTTTCAAAACAAAATCTGTTTATTGTCATACAGTAGTCTGTAAAACGGTTCCACTCTCCCAGTTGGGTCCGTTAAATAACAATGTTGCGAAAGCCACATTTGATTGGTCAGTTGCCTCAACTGACTGAAAGTTTGGATGACGTCACAGTTTAGTAAGCGTTCTATGGCTATGAATTGATGGACAGGCATAGCATTCTCTGCTTTTTATTTTTATTCTCTGCATTATTCATGTCACATCCATTTTACATGGTTGGACTTTTTATTGCTACACGACATGTTTTTAATGTGGCCCTAGAAAGGATCGTTTTCAACAGACAGAGGTCCAGCAAACAGCTTATCCAAGACGATGGAACCAACGGCGAACCTTCAAGAATCAACAATCTACAATAATAGACTAATCAACTTAGACAATTCGACCGACTTAGAGAAAATAAGCAACTTTTCCAGCCAGTGGTGCAGCACCGGGAGAAGTAGCTAATCTACCGATGCTGTCCACTGGTTACGTAACCAGCTTATCTACCGATGCTGTCCACTGGTTACGTAACCAGCTTATCTTGCTCGCCAAAATGACTAGCTTCAAAGCGCGAGGATAAAGAAATACTTAGACATACGATATCCGTTCTAACATAGACAATGACATACAGACTATATAAACTAAAGAGAAACACATTCATTAAAAACCTATTATTTTGCATTATAATTCATTGAGTTTGTTCTTCATTCATTCAAGTGCGGTAATTCTTGTCTTGTTTTGGACAACAGGTACGGAGGAGCTATCGCCCATCTATGTGTCTACACAATGTATAATTTTGATTTTGCTACGAAAATAGTTTTGCAAATGTAAGCATATACACCAATGTAGGCATATACACCAATGTATATATCAGATATGTTTTAAGCAAACATTACCCAGAAAACAGTTTAGAGATACCCGTAATGAATCAGAATTAATGGGTATCGGTTGGCCACAAGTTTATATTTAGAGATAATGTAGAACAAAATTAGATTATATAACCATGAATATTACGCTACTACTATTTGAAATCAATTAACAAATCTCAACTTTTCACTGAACAACCATTAAAAGGTCATCAAATTGAATCGAATTATATAGAGGATATTAATTTTGTTTGTTTTGGTGAAAGATCGAATTATATTTCATCAAGTGATCACCAAAAGTCATATTTGGAATTGTACCTATAAACATTCCTATTTCTGCACGTCATAAATATGTCAATTTCATCTGGACCCCATATTTCATCAATGACATTGAAACTGCCCTCAGCAAATTGATAGAGTTGTCTAGGAAACCATTGCATACGTCACTCGTTATTGAACTCTGAGCAGAGATAAAAAAGTGTCTCTGAAGTATTCCTGAATCTCCAATGTGTTCAATATGTACACACAATTCGGAGTCTGAAAACCATGTGACGAAATGATCTTTCAGATCCTTTTTACCAAATTCTTCTTTTAGATATGAACCACCTATGCATAAATTTCTCGTCTGATTTTATCATTTGAATCCCATGATTTCCTAGATTCTATCCACATATTGACGTTAATCTAGTAATATTTCCAAGAAGCGGCAACATGGAAAGTGTCGAGTCAAAAGAAACGTTAACTTTGACAGATCGTCTAACAAGCTTTGCAACGCGTTCAGACAATCATCTATACGATATATATTTGAAAACATTATATCCGTGATCCAAAATGTCAACACTTTCCGGATTCATACCTATTTCTTTCCACTATGAAATGTGCTGTTTCAGACGACCACAAACGTTTATAACGTTTTTTTTAAATATCTGGTATGTGTCAAAATTCTTCATTTTTGAAAGAAAAATTATCATAAAAGTTAGAATAACTAAAATACTTACCATTTAGGGAAGTATTTCGTATCTGCGTTGCTGGCGTCACCACCAGCGACGTAACTGCATGCTTTTGTGGAAGGGGTGGCGTAACGTCTGGGTTGACACCTATTGGTTGAAGCGTCCCGAGTGTTTCTATTGTTTGCAAACAAGCCCTGCCATTGGTACTTCAACCTCCCAATAGAATCAAACGAACAGTAAGTAGTATACGAAATATAGGGAACATTTCTGCGGGAGCTAGAAGTGTTTTTCTTATCATTGCACTTATTGACAGTCTTAGCCCCTGCTTGCTTGATGTGTTTCTCATCATCGCAGTCAGAACCATGGAGAAACATGGAAATGTGCAAATCTGCAGCAATGCGTAAATTGATTTTAGTCAGCGCCCAGATGTTGTGTATTGTTCGTTAAGTCCTCAAATGAAAAATGAAAAAGAACTCGTGCACAGACGACTAATATAACCACTGGTCACAGTCACTGTTGATAGGGTTTCCTTATAAGGAGAAAACAATAACACTGAACGTACACCTGTTTTTGTAAACAATGCTAAAATAATTGAATATGTTTATGTTTTGGTCTTGGTGTCATTTGAATCAACGTATGTTGATGGACATACATCTGTTTAGTTTTGCCTTTACAAAAATGCCTTTAAATGTCACCCCTAATTGGTTTGTAACTTTTACTTGTCTTCAATTGGTGTGGAATTTATATCAATATTTACATATAGCTGCCTCTGGATTCATGGTTCAAAATACCTCGGTCTTTGTAGTCGGAGTGGTAAATCACTAGCAAAACGGATGAAATATTCTCTTGAGCAAAGCGAGTGTACAGAAAACAGTTAAGCTCATCAAGATCAATACCACACCGAGGGAAAACTGACTAAAACTACAAGATGACGTAATTGTTTGATTTCGCATATTTGAGAAAACATACATGAATTTAATTTCATCATTTTAAAAAAAATCTATTTATATTTTTTAACAATTTTAGTCATATCTTCAAAACTGACATTACACCGCTTGTCTAATAGTCTTATAAAAGCAGATTATACGGCCTTTACTGTACGAAGTATCAGGTATGACTGAGCGATTAAAATGTCCATCGGCATGCGGCGATGTGTTTTTTTTTTGTATTTGTTCTCAAGCGTTTAAAATGGCGACAAAATCGACATGGCAAGAAAACAAGAAGAAAGAGGGTATTTTAATGATATAAAGCCATCAACACAATAGACGCAGTTCGATATAATGGACTTTGTTTACAGGAGCTATGAGCACTCCGTGGCCCTCGTCGTCTTAAAATCACTGATCTCTCACCGCTGAGGTCGTAGGATCAAGTCCCGCTCGGTTCAAACACATTATATGAGAAAGTTTACCAGTTACTTACGGAAAGACCGTGGTTATATCAGATTCATTCTGAGGTTTTCCTCTACCTATTAAACGGAATATGCCATAAATAACCTGAAATATGTTGAAAATGGCGTTAAGCCTATTAAAAATTTACAAAAAAGCTGAAGTCCACAACTGGGGATAAGTATATAGTTTCTATACACTTACGCTGTATTTCCCAGGATAGTTACTACTGGTCGTATTTTGTCATCGCTTCACTTTGGAATCAGAGCTGATTTGTCCTTCTAAAACCTCTTTGTGTCAGAATGTATTATATGTACGACGAATTCAATACATGTTGCTCTTAGTCAACTATATGCTGTAAATGAATACATGCTTTCCCAGTAACGTTGAAAAAGACAGGAAATACTATTAATAAAGAAACTCAAACTATTTTGGGAATGCAATAAGAATAGGTACAAATAAGAATGAGTAAAAAATAAACAACGTCATTTTTGTGGTTTGTCGTCTCACCATTTTTGACGCAGTTGATTATTTTTACTGCCTTAGAGTGAATAAGAGCATAATATGCCTTCACACAACCGTCCATAAAAATACGTTCAGCGGTGAAAATACTTATTTGTATTTCAACATTGCGGTGTACCCCTTTAAACACAGTTGAAACACAATTCGTTTCTTGTTATACTCTACTGATTTTTTTAATAATTACAACACCTTATTGTCTTGTTCAGATTTGGTCTATATTCGTATTGACCAAAACACCTGTAAACTGACATTCCTGTAATATCACATATAATTTACATGCTTAAACAGTGAATCCACAGCCACTGATCTGAGACTACTGTTACACGGTTGGTAAGTGTACTCTCCCTTTAACTCTATGTCCAGAGTATCAATTAAGCGTAAACTGGCGGAGATAAGTTTAGATACTATTTGTATTATTTTTGAATGGATTGTTACACCATTTTCTATGACATCAGAATGAATCTGTTTAGGACCACCGTATTGCTGCAAAGTAACTGGCATTTAAAATTAAGTTTCTGGACCACGCAAAACTCGAACCCATAACTTGGCAGCCTCACCAGTCAGAGGCAAGTGATCTTGTAGATCCAGATTGGACCACTCGGTCAGTTAAGATACCGTAGCAAGACATAACGCTAAGCATGCAGTAATTAATGCTATTGACCTACAGTTGATAAGGGTTTTAAGATGGCTTTACCGTTCAAGAAATTTAATTGTTTTCGTATTTTAATTTTTTTTTCCAAAGTAGCCATGATTAAAAATGAAATTTATACACCTCAACCCGATATTTAATGAACCCCAGTGTCGAAGTTTATAGAGCAAATGTATGTAATACGGCAAGTGACCTGCATATACATATAACTAAATCACCAATTCACAAAGCGAACAAAAGAACAATGCATTTTTTTTTTAAAAGGGCTATAAATAGGTAGTAGAACACAATTGCCTAAATGGTTAATTTACTGACACAATAGTATTACTTTTCACATACTAGGTAATTGGCATTTAGAGGTCATTAGTAAAGGTCAAACTGAGTGCGTGAGTATTTGTAATAGTAACGCCCAGTGTATTTTTCAACTGTGAAATAATAGCTTCGTTGAAAAAGAAAAGACAATTAATCACCTGGTCTATTTCTCAGTATTGTCGTATACTATCTATAAATATATGTATTATAATAAAACATAAGTTATCAAGCAGCTAAGCATATACATATACATTTCTTAAATATAAGACAAATTGTCCTGTTTGAGGATCAAACACACGACCCCCGATCGATCCTAGATTCAAAACGTTACCACTAAACCACGTGGTTCATGGTTATTTATATGGTATATTTCAGGCGTATTGTTTGGAACGTAATTTAATTTAGATAACGTACTGTATTATAGTGTGTTTAGTGTCGCCTTCAGCAATAATAGCACTACTTGAAATAGAATTCCAAGGGCTGCCAAACTAAATTATTATGCCGTAAACACATGGTATATCATATCATCATACTGACATTTCACCCACCAGATCTAGAACTGTCCTTTTACAACTGAGTACCAAGCAAAGAAGTCTCTGATACTGACCCAGTCGGGGATCTAACTATTGACCTTCCATGTGCGAGGAAGACGCTTCACCACTTGATCACCGCTGCGGTATTCAGCTTAAACTTTTATTGGTTTATAATTAAACTATGTGTATAAAAGTGTGTTTAAATGCTATGCATTAAGTATCGGTTTTCATTGCCAATCGTATAAATATTTAATGTTTAATTTCAACACTTTTGAAAAAGATTTAATAAATATTTTATATAAAGTAAGCGCAAAATGAATGGAGTTATATCAGATGAGAAATTTGATACTTGTATGTTAATTTCAACCTTGCTGTGATTTAAAGATTAGTCTGAAATATGGAACAAAATCACATTAATATCACAACAATGTTTATCGATTTTCGCGCATCAAATGGTACAAATAGCACAGTCATCTCCGCAAGTAACTGATCATTTCCCAACTTGATTCAGCGGTGGGAGACGAGTGACAATATTTGCAATCATAGCAGAGACTGTGGCTGGGTGGGGTGAAATAACTCACGACCCGTGGATTGATAGTCCGACGCGCTACCGACTTAGCTAACCAGTCCAGGTCTTGCTGGTTAAAGTGGGGACAGTTATCAGCAGCGGAGATATGTGTGGCCCAGTACTTGTTATTTTTTCGGAATCCTAGGATTGAGTGGTTGAGTAATATGTAACTGAACGTCGTCAAGCGCTCAATGCCATAACACAGACGTTAAAACAAGCAAACAACTGTCAGCAGGCGAATCTAGTATTAGGGCGTCCGTTCTCTATGCGGAAGGTCGTGTGTTCGATCCCTGATCGGGTCATATCAAAGAGTCATGGTACTAGAAGCTTCCTCGCTTGGCGCTCAGAATTTACAGGATAGTTCTATGTCTGGTCAGCCTGGTGTCAGTATAATGTGATTGAATGGTGTGTACCACGTGACTGCGGCATGGTACTCTCGCGTGACAGCGCTTAAATGACCGAAACAAATATTTAAAGCGACGCTAAATCTATTATGCAATCGTTTCTGCTTATGTGCTAGCATACACATTTCATTCATGAACTTGGCAAAAGTCCATACCCTTTAGAGGCTATAATACCCATATTTGGAGACCAAATTCTATAACACATTTTTATAGTAGCATATTCCTTTAGTGGCCATAACCGCCTTATTAGGTGCTTATACTATATAGAAACATGTGATCGATACACGTAGTAGTTATGTCAGCCAGTGTTGATATGTGAGATGACACACTTATTTATTTGTACATACACAAGTATAATTATACGTAACTGTTTACATTGAGCTAGTTATGTTGTTGCATATAACGGACGATAGCTTGTGTATGTAAAATAGTAAACAAATTATGACTCTTGTGTCACTTTATATTGACCGACCACTTGCTCTTTTTTTAAAAAAAAAAAACACGTTTATTTAACATCGATTTAGTACTAATATCTTATACAAATCTGCACGTTAAGGTATCGAACCAATAACGATTCGACCATGCGCCTAGTGCCCTACAACTGGACCACTCGCTCCGACTTCTTCAAACTTAACAAAGTAAAGATGTTTAAATAGGTTAACTGTTGTAAATAGAATACAAGTACGTATGTACTTCTATATAAAAACATCGCAAACGCAACAAAACAAATGTATACGACTTAATTACCAACAAGAAAAACATTTATATTGCAATATAACGTTCAGTCGGTTAAAATAAACATAAACAAGTTGACATATATACATTTGAAGCCGTGCCGACAAATAAAACATTTTAGTGTCTACTAAAGCATAGTGTCTGGCACGTGGTTGTCGTAATATATTTTGAGACTTTATTATGACATGTTGAATTTATTTTCATCAGATAAACCATTATGAAAATTAACATACACATATCATTATTTAACAGTAAGAAGCAGGGACCGATTAGCTCAGTCGGTAGCTCGTCTGACTATCAATCAATCCAGGAGTCGTGAATTGGAATCCCCGTCCCAGCCACAGTCTCCGTGATGATTGGTATAAAATATTGCGTCTCATTATCATTCGTCTCTCACCTCTTATTCAAGTGGGAAAATTGTTAATTCCTTGCGGAGATGTGGTGTGTTCGAGTATTAGTTAACCTTCAAGGATCCAAGGAAAGAGAGATTAGGTTAACTGATCATCTGTTAGCCCTTGATTGCATTATAATGATGCTTAATATTCAATCAATTAATCAATCAGTCAATTAAAAGTAAGAATTTAACTAATAACTTGTTCATCTTATTAACCCCCTTTTCAGCATAAATCACATTATAAAACACAACATAAATTGTTTAATTGGGTAAGTACTTTTGATTGTTTTACAAAATCAGCCATTTGTGTCACATAATTGTAATGTATTTATAAATGGTTGATATATACATAGAGAGAGTATCACGCTAATGTGAAGCCAAGGTTTCGTGAATAAAGTGCAAAATATAAAACGTTACAATATTATTAATAATGTTATTTGAGCGGTTAAAACTGGTTATGGGAAAATGCGCTGTGTTGTGTGTTAATCAAATCTGAAGTAAATTCATGTGGCAACCAAAATAAGACTTAATCTAAAAAAAAAATGTTGATATAGTAATTTTCTGTCGTCGTGTTATATTACTTGCTTACATACTATATATACACGTTTGAAGTGGCTTTCTAAGATCTTTCATTGGATACCACTATGAAGGAACAGTGAGCGCGTGTGTCAGTTTATGCATAGTTAAAAGGCTACATATGCAGTGATTGATATTAAATTCAAACATTTTTATTTCATAAAAACGTACACAATAATCCATATACCGTATACAGAATTAAACAGATTGGAACGAAACGAAATAATTCATGTTGTGATTTCTCGTCTCATAATTATTCATGCAGTAAGGTGGTGGCGAAGATTCGATAGGTTTGTATATAAATTTGACATTGCTACATAAATACAATTCTTTATAATAAAATTTTCACAATAACGTACTTAAATGCATATTATTCTTTTTATCTTTTATTCTTTGTTATGCATGTTAAAAACTAGGAGTAAAGAAAAGGAAGAAGGTAAAATGAAAATGCGGACGAATTAACTAATAGATTCATAAATTGTTTTTAAATTCAACAATACGTATGTCGTATGCGAGGTAAACCTGCTTTAAACTCGCTGGTTTTGCCAGTGGTCATTCCACGGGCGATAACTTCTGCTGATTTGTCAATGGTTATTCCAAGGGCGGTAATTCCTGTTTTTTTTCTCTCTATATATTTGCAACATCATTTATATAGGTATCAATTTTAATGTGTGTGTAATTGTTTTTGTATGAAAAATAACATTTTATATGAAATATATTACTTTTTTGCGAATCTGGTGGTGTTATGCTAGCTTTAATGTTAAGAGAGCCGGGCCCGATTAGCTCAGTCGGTTACGCGTCTGACTATCAATCAAGGGGTCGTGAGTTCGAATCCCCCGCCCGGCAACAGTCTCCGTGATGATTGATATACGACATTGCGTCTCATTATCATTCGTCTCTCACCACTGATTCAAGTGGGAAAGTTATCAGTTACTTGCGGAGACGGGGTGTGCTCGAGTACTGGTTAATCCCAGGAAACAGTGGTTAGGTTAACTGATCGTCTGTTAGCCCTCGATGGCATAAAATGACGCTAAATATTCAATCAATCAATCAACTAATCATGTTAAGAGTAAACATACAGACTTCATTGTACATCGTTGAGTCATTTCAAGTGATGACGATGAAAGTATATATATCTACCATATTTTGGTTACAAATGACTGCAGATTTGCAAAATAGAACGACTTTCAAATGTTTACCAAATCGGTAGTTTAAAGATAAATCGGATACTATCTTATTTTTATCAGCCAATAAAATCGCTCAGGTTTTTCAAAACAGAACATTTACATGGAATGTTATGAACTTCAGTAGATGTTGACCTACTTCTTCAGCTAAGAAAATCGCCACAGGAATGGGAATGTAGATCAACATTTAAGCTGGTTGGAAGTTTCGTGGAATATCTACGCCAACTTTTAACATATACAAAACAATCAAGGATCTACACAAAATCTGTGGTATTTTAATTTTCTATTGACGACAGGTCGATATATATTGAAGTTAGAGAAATAGTGCGTTTACTCAGTAAAAGTGTATCGAAGTTTTCGTCCGTCCCTTTAACGATCCTTTAATAACTTGTCCATGAATGCATTTATAAGCTTTTCTAAAGAACTACCCCAAAAAAAGCTTTAAAGCTGACAGTTAATCAATTATTTATGTATTTTTCTTCTTCTACCAATCGGAATACATACTCAATATATTGATTTAAGATATTCGAAACTATAAACATATATACTACGCACGCCAATTTCATTCATAAACTTGGCAAACGTTCATACCCTTTAGAGGGTATAAAACCCATACCTGGAGACCAAAATCTATTTAACATTTGTTTTGTAGCATATTCCTTTAGTGGCCATAACCGCCATATTAGGTAGTATATACTATATAGAAACATCTGATCGTACACACAGTAGTTATATCAAGTTATATTTTGACTGGCGAACAGTTGATAAAAGGCCACAAACTTAAAGTGGCTGTACATACAAAAGTAGTCACGTGTTGTTATTGTTTATACAATTATACACGTAAATTTGCTCTATATAAGATAAAGTATGTGTAGAATACTAAAACAAGCAAGCACTTGTCAATTCAAAATTGATATTATCTTTTGTTTCATTCTTAAAAATAAATGAAAATGGGTTTAATTTCACTTTTTTCTAACTAAATATTTAAATAGAAATCTGTATTGACCCAAGATATACCATTCTCATAAATAATGGGACTATTCAATTTGGACAATACACCCCACATACGTGATTCATTAACATCAAGCCGGCCTTGTCATACCGACTACTTCTTAATAGATTGAAAATCAGGTTCTTGTAACTTATACAAATTTCACTAGGTGTCTTTCTGGGCGAACCAGTACCAAGCATGATTATGTATGCTAAGTGCCTGGCTCATTAACATCACACAGTCGTGTATCGAAACAATGACTTCAATCCTGGGTCCCATGGTCTTCCACTGGACCGCCCGCTTCGACTACTAGATACAAAACAATGATATGGAGGCGTAGAGTTGCAAACGAAGATGTGTACTACTATTATTTTTAAAACAAATGTCAGAAAACAAATTAAAACTACTTTAACCACAACAAAATGAACATAAAACACGTTCAGTCGGTTGAGATAAACACTAACAAATATTGATGTTTATATACACCTAGAAAAAGGTTAAGTTTGACAATGAATGACAACACAAGTGCAGATTGAGCTAAGAAAAATAATATTATGTGTAACGAGAACCTTTCAGCGATCAAATGCTTGCACAGTTATCAGTTAAGTGTACATTTTAATCAAAATATCGAAGCACAAAGATAAGTGTTGTTTCTTTAACAAAGATATACATGTTTAAATTATTGAGTTTAAAATGCGTTTTCAAGTGAATAAACTAAAAATGACGGGTATTATCTTAATATGACATTCTTAGACGGAGTCGTCAGTAACGAGTATAGCCTCCGCGTCACTGGATGACAGTTTCAACTCGCCACCTCATGCCACCAGTAAGACGTCGGATTCGGGCCCAGGGTCAATTTTGTTATTCTCGGTACAAAAACAATGTGCTAGTTCTTGCAGATATGTTACTTGTGGGTACTTCTGTATCTTGTAACCAAGGATTTTAGATTTTGCAATTGTGGTCGCGATGATATTGGGAGGAAAGTCATTTTTTTCCTGGTGTATATTAATAGCCATACCGGTATATAAACAAGTTATATCGTCTCCTTAAAGGGATTATATTGGCATATTACCGTCAATTCCCTGTCCTAAATACACACGCCCAGCATGAAGATACACTTATAACTTACAGATATACGCGTCTTAAGTGTCTAATTGCATAACCTCTTTATTACAAACATTGGGTTTCTGAAGCCACGTTTTTGTTTTTGTTTACATTCACAATTTTCAACGAACTGCTTCCGGGTTTCCGATCAATCACCGGACAACACCGTGAAGACTCGTTCCCGATCTCGTTTTCGAGGCTTTATTCGGGAAGTTAACGGAATTCAAACATTGCGCAATACTTTATTGCGGGACGTATTAAAGTTTTGGCAAATATTCAACTACTGATAATTTGATAACTTTCAAGTAAACAAAGGTTATACGTCAATACATAAACATTATTTTGTGCACGCTCCATACAGGAAAAGACTGGATTAACAGCGTGTTTGTGTAACTTGCCAATATAATCCCTTTAAGTAGTGTGTCTGGTACGTAGTTTTCATACTATTATATAAGATTTTGCTATGGCATTAAATTTATATTCATCAAATGTTTCATTTTGAAAATTAACATTAAAATGAAAATTTTCAAATGAAAGTAAAATTGTTCTCCGTTTAACTTCCATTGCACAAAAGCACAGCATAAATTGTTTAAAGGGTTAAAATGTTTGTTCTAAAATAAAAAAATAAAACAACAACAGTCATTTGAAACATAATTGTAACGTATTAATACACACAGTCAACCAATATCACTCTAATACCAAATCTTGTTTGTTTGAATGAAGTTTTAAATGTACTAATAGAATAACTGTTTGATATGATATGGAATGGCGGACACTACTGTGTTTTCTGAAGTAGAGTAATAGTACAACCAAAAGTACGTTTCTTAAAAAAATATTTTGTACTATTGATATACTGAACGGAACAGCTAACCCGCTACTTTTGTATTTCCAATATCTATATCAAACTATAGAGTAGTGTTATCACAATTTGTATACGAGATAAACAGATAATTATATATTGTATACGAGACAAACTAATAAGTATGTATTGTTTTCGAGATAAACAGATAGTTATGTATTGTATACGAGACAAACTAATAAGTATGCATTGTATACGAGATTAGATAATTATGTATTGTATACGAGATAAACAGATAATTATGTATTGTATGCGAGATAAACAGATAAGTTTGCATTGTATACGAGATAAACAGATAATCATGCATAATTATGCATTGTATACGAGATCAGATAATTATGCATTGTATACGAGATAAACAGATAATTATGTATTGTATGCGAGATAAACAGATAAGTTTGCATTGTATACGAGATTAACAGATAATCATGCATAATGATGCATTGCATTCGAGATCAGATAATTATGTATTGTATACGAGATAACAGATAATTATGTACTATATACGAGATAAACAGATAATTATGCATTGTATACGAGATAAACAGATAATTATGTACTGTATACGAGACAAACAGATAATTATGCATTGTATACGAGATAAACGGATAATTATGTATTGTATACGAGATAAACAGATAATTATGTATTGTATACGAGATAAACAGATAAGTTTGCATTGTATACCAGATAAACAGATAATCATGCATACGTATGCATTGTATACGAGATCAGATAATTATGTATTGTATACGAGATAAAAAGATAATTATGCATTGTATACGAGATAAACAGATAATTATGTACTGTATACGAGATAAACGGATTATTATGCATTGTATACGAGATAAACGGATCATTATGTTTTGTATACGAGATAAACGGATAATTATGTTTTGATTAACTACAGCAGTCTTCTT
Source organism: Panopea generosa (assembly GCA_029582155.1). Lineage (NCBI taxonomy): Eukaryota > Metazoa > Mollusca > Bivalvia > Adapedonta > Hiatellidae > Panopea > Panopea generosa. The sequence goes on along the minus strand of CM055900.1, from coordinate 33,308,282 downwards.
TCTTATTATTATACCATGTGTCTGCGGCATGATACCCCAGTGTGACAGCGCTCAGAATACTGTCTCATGTAGACACCGTTGCGATATGACTGAAAAATTGTTGAAAGCGACGCTTAGCACCATACAACAACAACAACTTTTTTCTTATTCATGTGCAAGTTTCAAGAAAATTGGCTTCATATTTTTTTGCAAAAAATACATAAAATGTGAGGCACATAAAATATCAGGTTGCGGGTAAGCTGTTCCGTTAAGTATATATAAATCTAATATTTCACAGTCGTGTAATAGAGTTCGCTAATATGCACGTGTAAAGTGTTTTGTCAAGATTGTAATGTGGATACCATTATAAAACAACCGCGCACGTTCGTGTATGTACATGTATTTCATTTACAGCGATTGGTTTTTGGTTTAAACATATTTTATTAATAAATTATTCAAAATATACCACTTATAGAATAAAGTGGACTGGAACGAAATATAATAATTTATATATCGCTTCTTACCTCATTGATTTTGTATACTAATTCATGTACTAAGGTAGTGACGAAATATCATTTGGTTTGTATATCGATCTTGTACACTCAGATAAATAAATATAATTCTTTAAGATAACAATTCACAATGGTGTTTTCAAATTGCATTACAATTTTTAAGTTAGCATTTAAAAAGCATTTGTATTCTCAGTTATACAATTTGAAAACTAAAACAGAATAAAATAATGGACACGTTTTAGAGAAAAGCGTGAAAGTCAGTGACTGACTGAAATTTACATCTAACAATAAATACGTTTAAGATAAGGTAAACCATGTTTAAACTCTAAGGCGGTGATATTGTCGTTGGTCATTGATTGTAACTCATTTAGTCATTTTTTTTCTGTATTATATGTTTACAACATCATTATTAACAAGCCAATATATTTTTTTTTAATTTCTGGCGTAGTCGTCATGTTTGTACACGCCGTATGCCAAATCATAATGCAGGAATTGCTTATTTGTTTGTACTGCGTTACCATGTGTGTATCAATGTCAATGCGTCCCAACATTCATCTATCGAAGTAAAACACAAAAAACTTATTCCGACATAATTAAGATATTATCAACAACAACAACAACAACAACAACAACAACAACAACAACAACAACAACAACAACAACAACAACAACAACAACAACAACAACAACAACAACAACAACAACAACAACAACATCAACAACATACTGAGTATACTATGTGCAGCTACTCTATTATTGCAAACAGAGCATTATTGATGATGTGCTGTTGTGGAGAAGGGCGAGATTGGGGACAGCGGTAAACCAAGTCTAGAAGGGACACTTTCTCGTCGTATAATGTGGCGACGGGATGGTAAGGCTAGTTGGACCTATTTAGCAGGTTTAAACATCATTTTGGCGTTGTCTGTTACTGGTCATCTAACGCTCTGATTTTTGTTGTCACTTTTCCTGTAAACTTGTCAACATACTAATTGTTATTATTCTATTATATTAGGTATGTTTATTCGTATTTGGTTTCCTTCTATCTTACTATTCAAGCTTGCTCAATAACGTATTACCATCTAAATTAATCAACGAATTCAGCGTATAAGTGTTGTCTTGTGTGCATTATTTAGCTAAAACATTAGTATCTGCAAAGTTTTAGCAAACCCTGTCAAGTAATCATTTCTCGCATACACGAGATAAATCGCACTGTTCTAGTCACAACTCACATAGCATCCTGGTATATATGGTATACCAATATCAATTAACGTTATAACAACTAATGGCATATCACCCATTTGGTGGTTGTCTACTCCTTTACAGATATAAAGATATACTCCATGCTTACTTTGAACTTTAGGAGTGTTTGTATTACATTGTAAGATACGTTTCATTAGAAGCCATGCTCTGGTTACAAAGAGTTCACTCATATCGAAATCATCTCGTGTATCAACGCAATTGTGCTTTTATTACCCTCTCACAGTATCAGATGGTTGATTTTTATATACTCCTGGGTATATGTAATGTAAGTAACTAACACCTATAATGAACCGTCATTAGATATAACTTTTGAAATCGGTATAATTTAACATAAGCATGTTAAAATGTTTAATGAAGTTTAATATCATTTTCCGAAGCAATGGTTAAATTGTTCAATTCTCTTTCATTTCAACACAGAGGAAATCCTCCGTTGACTATGAGCGTAGGATTTAAACTTGGGGGAAATTGTCCACGGACTAGGGAGTGTAGGCAATTTAAACGCAGAGGAAATCGTCCGCTGACTATGGAGTGTAGGTGATTTAGACTTAGGCGAAATTGTCCATGGACTAGGGAACATAGGTGATTTAAAAGTAGAAAAAATCGCCCGCTGATTAGGGACTGTAGGTGATTAAAACTTAGGCGAAATTGTCCATGGTCTAGGAAGCGTATGCAATTTAAACGTAAAGGAAATCGCCCGCTGACTAGGGAACGTAAGTGATTTAAACTTATAGTCTAGGAGAACTGAAGCTGAACCTTGCAATAGGGTAGATACAAGGTTTTTATTTTGCATTTTCCAGTACTTTATGGTGTTCTTAATGAGAATCCACTGTATGACACTTTGTCATCTTTGGGGAATTTATTTTATTTAAGGAAATTCAAAATGGCCGCCATCGTCAATTTTCAATGTTGTTTTCTTTGAAAATAACCAATAAACTAAGGAAAATCCTCATACTTTATTGTCTACTAGCATAAGCATGTGCAAGCACATGGATATTAAAGTAAAGTTCAGTCGTAATTATTATCATTATTATTATTTTAATTCAATTATTAATTTTATACCCACAAACATATGCTTAATTAAAGGGTTATAAGAAATCAATTTACAAGCCAAGATGGAAATACGACTAGTATGCAGAGCATAATGCAATGTATGGTTTTCTTTTTTCTAAAGAATAAATAAAACATCTTGTTCTTATTATGTTGTCATTACTTATATTTGTAACGAGGATATTAAAATTCATGTTTAAGTTGCAGAGAACGTATAAACTGGATAAATTTCAGCAATGACTGATTAGATAAAAACAGTAGTTTAAATAAAAACAAAACGCAATGTCATTATATGATGACTCCTCCACACACAATAATAAAAAATGAAACAACAACATTGTATTTAAGGATTTCGTTGTTTTTATGTCGTCTCTGATTCTTAGCTTTTTTCTTATTTAAGAGCACTTGATAATTTTCACATTAGTAGGTCTACCTGTTAAAATATTTTTTTGAAAGTGTCCAACCCACTTTCAGCTAAATTTATATAACATTTTCCATTTATATACCACTGAAATAATTGTCACTATCATGTTTAGTGTTTTCATCACTCATAATATCATCTACTTCATTTAACCTTACTGTATACTCATTCTTGCACATTTACAAAATCATGTACATGAAAGATTTTGACATATTTAACTACATTGATTGGGGGTGGGGGGGCACCGTAGTGTGCTGTACAGAGAAATCGTATCAACTGCTTCTTGTTTCCGACATTTTTCATGAAGATATTTCTTGAAAGCAATGACATTTCCATATCATAGGTGGCAGTTCCACATATACGTCGCGTTCATGGGACTTAATGGATCCTTCAAAGTACCGGCCAAACAACATAAACACTGTGGTCTCTCGTAACTGACTTAAAGAAGTTTGTGGTTAGGACATCAACGGTTGTTATCTTTGGTCTGTTTGAAGTGTCTTTAATGCTAGCTTATTCAAAAGTGAATTTTTATTTCCTTTTCTTAGATCTCCATACTCATCAAGCAAGTTAAATGGTAGTGAAGCTAACTCATAGCTGAGTATCACTTGGAGATCAAAGTTTCTATGTGCAATTGTCACCAATATGCTAGCATACAACTTTTCAGTATCGTATACCCTTTTTTCTCCTACTCCGACTCCCTTTTCATTGTTTCCAAACCTTTCTTGTGTGTATCATAAACCTATGTGAAGTTTGTTCTTGAATTGTTTAGCCATACGCTCACCAATTTCCACTGCCTCTTGGGCATTGACTTTTTATTTGTAATATGGCAATTGACGATGTTCATTAATTTGTATCCTGATGTTTTCATTGGGTGCCTTCTATCAAAATTTCTCTTAGAATCTCTTAGTATTTCAGTGATAACCATACATAGTCCTCTCATTGCTTTTGGTCATGCTTTCCCATTAAGGCTAAATACGTAGTTGAAATCGTCCGCTGACTAGGGAGCGGTTGGTAATTTAAATGTAGAGGAAATCATCCACTGACTAGGGAGCGTAGGTGATTTAAACGTGAGAGGAATTCGAAATATAGTATAAGTTGATAGCATTATATTCCATACGAAATACTACGTGATTAAACTGTTGAGAAAACAAAACGCTTTGTGAAACAACAACAACAACGCTATAACTTATCTTTACAGAGCTATTATTAATTATTAACCTCTTCGCACTGATATGTGTTTGTTATATATTTGTATGAAGTGACGTACACTTGAGTAATCAATTATCTTTAAACAATGTTAATATAATCATCAACTTAGACTTTTACTTGTCAAAACGAATGAATATTTACACGATACCCGAGGGCATATAACACGTCGTGCCTACTTGATCTAAATGTCAGAGCGGAACGATACCTGTATGTTTTATCACGGTCTAACGGAAGTAACTCGAGTCTTCTCCAATATCATCGAAATACACAGGGGCAATTATCGGATAACTCTTGGGTACATGTCTAAAATAGTCCAGTAAAATGTTTTTATACAACGCCACAATATTATGTTAGAGTTACAACGCTGATTTAACGTGATAATTATAATAAGGTTAATAAGCCACCTTGAGACTACACGTAGAACCCCACAGACATATCATGGTGGATTTTAAATCATCTACTTGTAAACATATTATTGTTGTTCGCCATTATTAACGACTACATATAAACGAACCAGATAATAATTAATATAAACTACTCCATATTTTACAATATATTCATATCGCATACAATATACTAGGTAGCATTCAATTCTCTATTTGTTTTTAAAAAAACTCAAGGGAAATTTGAACATTGTTACCTATAAACTATTTACGAAAAGTGTATACTCATACACAAGATGCAAGCTAAATTGAATCACCAGAGCTTGTATGCAGAGGCTTAATTTCGTTTCTATTTAAGAAAATATAAAAACTATTGTAAATATTACAAGGCATCGAAGGGAAACTTGAACTTGTTTAACGGACGCACATCGGACCTCGCTCCTTGCCCCGTTGTCACACGAAGCCCCGCCCAGTTGTCACACGAAGCCCCGTCTCTTGTTTGCCGGGGTTATTATGCTGACGTAAATGTTATAAGTGTATTTTTACTTACTGCAATCATTTAGTTTTCATTGATATCGGTACATGACTTTGACAATAATTATGTACCTGATTCAGAGTATCGATATTCCTGCTATTGTCAGCAGCACAGTATTATATTAATTTAACCAGCAGTTTATTATATATAGACATATAACTAATTGAACCGTCAATAAACTTCTCGTACTAATTGAATATGCTGGACTAAAATGCTATGAATCACTGGCTGTTTTTCTTCCAAACGAACCCGAACTGCTGGTGAGATAAGAGCTGGTAAAGTACGAGTAACGGAAATAGTCAGTATTCGAAAACCAACGCTCTATTCATTGGCGTATGTGTCAATATCATTTTGTGTGACTGATTGATTATTACACTACAATGTGAGAAACCAATATTTTTCGTTTACCATTCTTCAATGCAGAAAATTTTGACCTCTCAAACAAAGTTTCTTTTACTTCTCATTTAAATATCCCAACTACTATGGACATAATGAAAAGACATTATTGATACTAACAATAAGTCTCCCAGCCGTTATTGATCAATATAAATGTACATAGATGTGATAATTCCTCAAGTGTCGTCATAACGTGCAAGGTGTTTACACAACAATGTACATAGATGTGATAATTCCTCAAGTGTCGTGATAACGTGTAAGGTGTTCACACAACAATGTACATAGATGTGATAATTCCTCAAGTGTCGTCATAACGTGCAAGGTGTTCACACAACAATGATAATTCCTCAAGTGTCGTGATAACGTGCAAGCTGTGTACACAACATAATTATCCTTTACTTATATACCACTCCATTAATGCAACACGTTGGCAGTTTTTAAAAAGCATCCAATGGTTAGGTCTTATAAAAGATGTGGCAATTAAAGTGAATGAATGTGTAAGTTTGGTTCCTTGTACAGAGTACTAAATACTTAGGTGATACCAAATGCCGACACGGTTCCGGCTGACACAGCGAATTCCCGGCTGCAGGTGTGCTTGATAGTATCTTTGATATTTAAATGTACTGATCTCAATCATTATGTATTGCCATTTGTATATTTAAAAAGAAACGTACTTTATATATTGTCTAACGTTTTTACTGCTATATTTTATACAACGTTCTACTATGATCATAATTTATTTTAAATAATTCGAATACATATTTTAAATTAATTTGTAGACATATTATTTTTGAAAAATAATAGTTAAAAATTACTGTTTTTCCAAAACGTGTGCATGTGCATGTTTGACGATATATCTGATTCTGACGACGTTCTGGAAATATGTCACACCGGTAAACTATCTTTATATTTCTGTTGTATCGAGTTAAATAAACAACTGCATCTGTTTAATTTCGTTATTGTTTCCATTGTTATGGGTTCAGCATATTATAATAATTGAGTACAGTCATGGTTATTTGAAAATTATTAACATTAACTCGGAATCTGTCAGAAACGACGATAAATTGTCAAAAAAAATATGTTTCAAGACCTTTTAGAAAATTCATTGATTTAAGGCATTTTCATTAGTCCCTGATTAAATATGCAAAGAACAATTCATAGTGCTATCAATAGGTCTTTCAAACGTCACAATTAATTATTACACACACCGCATTTAAACTTTCGTTTTAGCCGGAAAGTGATCGAAACAGCCGGAACATGACCAGGTTTTAATATCAATACCGGTTTGTACATTCCCATAATGCACTGTTAAGAAAAACAATGGCGACTTCCATGTGGTGAATGCTGTGTTTTAACGCATGATCGTGACGTTTCAATATGGCAGCGCCCAGAGTCAATATCTTAACTGGCCCTTATATAGGGTTCGGTCGCTCATGCGACCTTACCAAAACTATACCACTCCATTTATGCAAAAAAAAATTTCACTCCATTAATGCAAAATTTACCAACTCGCATTCTATTTCTTATACACTTGGCAGCGTTAAGAACTAATGGGACTATATTTACTCTTATTTTTTATGTATATGTAAGAAGTAAAGTCCATGTAACTTCTAACCGACTTAAATGTTTATTTACTTTCTCGTTTCTGGAGCGATTTCATTGGCTGAAGAACTAGGTCAACATCTAATAACTGTCATAACGTTCTCAATCGTGAAACATCGGGTATTTCCGTATCCTCCGTAGAATACACCTCGTGTATAGCTCTAGAATACACCAACGCGAATCGCCTGTGTTACAAGTCTGTGTTCATTCGCGTGAAAGTAACAAATAATGTATCCGTCATTAAGTTGATTATATATGGCGTTGTTATATCGATTTTTTTATTTATACCTCGACATGGGTCATATTTATAGGGAAATTTAAAATATCAGTCTTGATTAACAAACGTTTATATTTTCAACGTACATGTATATAAACAGGTGGCATAAGGGGGCCGCCATTTTATTTTATCATGTGACTGAAAGTATTTCCAAAATGGCGCCTTATTATGTCAGAGGTCTATTGCGTAGCATAAAGGCCGAGGTGATCAGATTGATAACGTTCTATGTAAAATAGAATGTTCTATTTTTAAAAGTTTGAGCGATCCCATTGGCTAAGAAAGTAGAACAACATCGAAGAGAGGTTATCACATAGAATTGGTGCTTAAAATGATTAATATGCTCTTTTGTGTGTGCTCATTGCCGTATGAAAAGCGAAATGTTTAATACAAGACTTAGTGTTAATACACAGGATGGTTACCTATTCCTAACATTTCAAAGATATTTAAGCAGATAATAAACTTTTTTTAACAAAAATGCATACACAAAATAGAAGACACAGCTTTCAAAGGACACAGTCACTGCAACTGCACATTCACTGCCATTGCATAATTTTATATTGATTGCGATTTTAATATGTGCAAAATCATATACATATGGAAGAAAGTACAATATGGGTCAATCAACGTTTAGTAGCGAAGTATACACATCATGTACTTATTTAAACTTTAAGGTGACTATACAGTGATTATGTCATTTTTATATCATGTCTAGACGGTATGGATATGTCAATCATAAAAAACGGACCACAGCATTACTTCAGATGTTTAACCTAAAACAGCTGATAGTCACATTAGACGTATCACATACCAAATGATTCAACCCCACTGACCTGGTTCTTTGCCATGTGCACGTTAAACATAGCATTGTTTTTGTATGTAAGCCATGTCCCACAGACAGTCATATATTTAGTTATCTTGCATGTAAATATCGTGACAACACCAGAAATAAATCATTCAGAATGTTTATCTTTTAAATTTTAAAATTGCATTCACGAATGTGCCTACTCGTTTCAATGTATTGCGTAACACTTGCGACCCGTATGCCCTAAGATTTCTTTCAAAATAAGTTATATTGTGTGTATAAGAATAGCATGGCTATTTTACCTTGTAAAAATGTTAATCTGTGTTTACAGGTAGCGTTTATGTAAATCAAACAATAGCAAAGGTTTGGTTAAATACATGGTAATAATAAATCACAATAAAGTACACGATCCAGGACTTTAGGTCAGTTATGGTCAGCAGGAAATTTCAGCAGGAAAGGTCAGCAGGAAATACTTACGAATCTGCTAGTTTGTATGCCTAATATAATTGAGGGAACAATTTAATTTACTTTAATATGTACAAAAAAATACAATATGTTAAATAACATTTAATTTAAAAGAAACAACCAAATATTAAACCAGATTTGGATATACATCTATTAATATTTTGTTTTCTGTCTGAACCGATAAAGTCATTTTAGATTATTTTTCTTGCATGCCAAAACACGTTGCATACATATTAATTTAGATTATTATTATAGTTTACCACGATGGTTTTTAATGCGTCAAATGAAGTATATTACGCATATGTTTTAATGTGTCACATCATAGATATTGTTCCAATGTCATAGCAGTTCCTGATGAGCGCGATGAGAGGGTGTCGGTTAAAAATTCCGTACTCAGTAAAAGCACACAAGAAATCCTTAACCGGTATGCAAAAATGAAAATTTCGTACCTAGTAAAAATACGCGGGAAATCCTTATCCGGTATGCAAGAAAAATAAGAGTGCAAGTCTTAGATGAATTATATTCCATTACATGTACTTAAAACAAAACATTTGATTTACACTATATTTCGACCGAATTTGTTGAGAAATGGTATTCAATTGATCTAAGATGTTAAATCCAGAATAAGAGAACAACCTAAAAAATGTGTAACCGTTGTGCTATTGTACAGATCTATTTGACAATTATCAGCAATTGTTATATACTGTACGGAACAGCTAACCCGCCACCTGACATTTTATGTTTTTTCGCAAAAAAAATGAAGCCAATTTCCATGAAATTTGGACTTGAATAACAAAAAAGATTGCTTTGTTAAATCAATGCATACTTGTCTGTTCATGTCGTATACAAATTGTCATAACGCTACTCAATATTTTGATGAAGATTTAGGAAATACAAAAGTGGCGGGTAAGCTGTTCTGTTCGGTATAGTAATTGTACCACTGTCTCTTAGCGTGCATAACTATAAAGACTATGCTGTTAGATAATATTTAGTAGTCCGGCTATATGCCACTTTTTTATGACATCGACTTTTATTTAGAAATCCTCTTTTTTCGTAAATAAATAGGCAAATATCATAAACTTTTAATTAGTGTACCAACGACGGTCGCTATATTATCCAAGATCTCGTTTATTTTATGGTTCAGTTACGCCATCAAGCGAGTTATATACGTATTTAAAATAATGTTAATGTTTATTCGGTATTATTAAATAATGGAAATTTAAGCTTTCAGCATTTACCTATTATATTTTTGCATGTGCTGGAACAAATTTTGAAAAAAGAAATGAAGATAAACACTAGATGAGCGTATACTGTACAAGGTAACTAAGGTGACATGAAACCGCCGTCACGATATTTGATTCGGGTTATCATTTTCACCATCGGAGACTTTTAAGCCCTTATACGCCAGTGGATAAGAAAAATATTACAAAACATGTGAATGTAAACTCCCGCAAAATTAAGCTGCAAACGCGACAAGAATTCCAATACCATGCTGTTAAGTAACATGATACTATATATGCCAGTGAGTTAGGGAGAATTTAGGTCTTCATTGTCAACCGTGTCATACCAAAGACAAACCGTATGGCAGCTTAGGCAGCGGAATACTGTCGCACCGTCAACATTGTCATGATATGACTGAAGAACAATAGAGAGCAATACACAATGAAATACAATGCATAGTAATGCAATTTAATATCCTAAAAAAGTGAAATGCACTACACTGTGCTGCACCAAAATAAATTGTTCTGCCATATACTGCACTGCGCTGCAATGTAATACAATGCAATACAACGCAACGAAACGCAATACAGCGCAACGCAACGCAACACAAAACAACGCAACACAACGCAACGCAGCTAACATGTCACTGTCTCTCTGTCCAATGTAAAGGCATAGATTATTTAAGTTGAGATTTAGGATCTTATGATAAACACTGTGTTATTCAATAATTGCATGCATTGATTTTTGATCGTTTGTTCAAATATTGACTACTTATTCTCTACATAAAGAAAGTAAAAACGGTGCTTTCTTATATTTGATTATATCATGATTTTGCTTTCAATTTATATTACATCACAGTACACAGTAGTACAAGCCGTAATAGGGCACACTGCCATACAATGACACTACCTCCATTAAATAACCATATTGAGATTGCCGGTGGTGATTGGTAGAGAGACATCGCTTTACTTAAAGTTTCAAAAATGATTTTTGTCAAATAGACATCTTTCATAGCTAATGTTAATAAGTTGGTGTTATTTGATATAAGTTTAGGTGAATATTTTGTGTGCATATATTTTCGTTATTGTAAGAATATAAAATTGCATAAGAATCAAATCAATATTTTTCTCACCGGGTATTCAAACATTTGGCACACAGCAATCGGTGACATCAAACTCGGTAAGTAGGCTTAAATTTCGTTTTAATAGCATTAAATATCTTATCAATGTTTATGGTCAATACGGTGTTTACGTAAACAATGAAAAAACATGGGACTACTAATAGGTAGCTTTGGATTACTTTTTAATTAGGTTAAAACATTTTTGGAACATTTGTGAAAATACTGCAGTTGCAGTGATCTGAGTATTCAAGATTTCGCGATGATTTACATAAACAAATCAAAATCTATTTGACCGTTGCCATAAAGTGTTTTACAGAAAGGCAAACAGTATCATTACCATTTAAATACGACAGCAAATGTGCCAAGTGGAGATGCACGTTTCGTTCACGTTATGGTTAAAAAGCAAAGCACGCTGTTTGAATGTGAATGTCGGTTAAAATAAGAATTACAGTTTCTTAAATATAAAGTTCCAGATAATAATACTTCCAGATTAATACTTCTATATGACTAAACGATCATATATATATATTAATATTGATATGATGCGTGTACGTGAAGAAAACTTGATTCGAAATAAAGGAAGTTATCTGGAGGTTAAACATTTTAAAATTGGCTAAAAACATTTCCTCCAACTATATCATGACTAAATTTACTGACTTATCCCGTATCGACAAACGGATACCATTAAACATACCAAATATGTAATTGAAAAGGCTTGTCCTGATTAGGCGTAAGCGCCACTGTTATACTTTAAAACATTTCTCGCTTAAAACTGTAGTATTTTGGTGACTTGATTTCATTTGATTTCAGTTTGACCAGTCATACTGGTTAGTATATTGCAGAACTTGTTTTATCTTACAAAGAATCCGACTGACGGCGTGAAAGTTGTCAAGCACTTCAAATCCATCATTTATAAAGTCAGATCAAAATACGAATCAACAGTAGTATCACAATAATCTACATTGTTTGACTCTCGGTAATGACATTTTTCTAAATGATAATTTAATGTTTGAAAATAACGAAAGAAATATCTTGTGAAGAGAATCTTTCATATATCAATCAAAATCTATATACATAGTTGGGTTCATGAATATGGACTGCAATAAAACAACCTATTCAGAAATTCAGCGTGTAAAAGGTAAACTATTCACATCAGAACTCAATTGAATAGATGATTTGCGTTATTTAAATGCTCATTAAACTTCCGAAACGGTCGTTTTTTTTATTTAATTTAAGTCGGTTTTACTCTTCCAGATGATTGAATACATGTTTATTTAATCACTGATAGACATTGCAAACGAAAAAATAAATATAAAGCACATTATAAGTACATAATTAAGAACGGGTTTTGTTTACAAATCAATGTTCGTTTCATTCCGATAAACACCTTCGGCAGAAAACGTGGAGTTACGAAGCGTGTCCGGAAATGCGCCGGTCGGTAATATATGGTCATTTCACTTCAGAGAGAAACATAGTATGGGGAACTGTAGGGTTGCGGTTAAAAATTAAATAATCGCTTGCTGTTAGATAGTTTTTAAGAACATCCCCTTTATTCCCCTCAGTGTATTAATGAACTGGAACCTACGATCTAATTTATTGCACGTAAGCGACGAATCGTTCATATAAAATTAAAAATAAAATCACATTTTTAAAAACTGTACTTAACAAACCACTCTTGGTAGTCTCTCAACATTGCCTGCGATAAAGTGATTTGCTACGTAGTAGCGTGTGCGATAGTATCATGCGTATATGCAAGGGAGGATCCTAAGCAAGAGTTACAAGACCAAACTAGTATTCCGTGTTCATTGTTTTTCCGTGCGTATAAATATTATAAAGCGTACTACGTTCGATACAGTTTTATTGCAGACATATTTCTTTAAAAAAGAAAACCCAATAACAAAACATAATATTAGTGAAGCCATAATCTTGTTAATGAACCCCTTATGTAACGGTCATAATCCGCACACTGTCACTGCAGTATTCATTTATGTACTTCCGAACACTGGCGGAGGTACAGTCGGAAAGCAACCGAGTCATTATGAGATTACCAAAATGTAAACAGTTAAAAGCTCGGTCCGCTCGTTTAAGAAATACACATTTCAATTGAAGTTATTTATTTTTGTCGCTTTTTTAAAAACAGTCAGTAACGGGTCTACAGGAATGGTTTTAACAATACTATTTGATTACAATAATTTTTGTTATTATCAAAAAGTGTGCATTTCGGAAGCTTAATGAGGCTTTAATTTAAATGAGATTTCAACAGAAATGAGATTTTCATCAGCAATCTATGAAAAGTAAGTAAGTTTCACACAGGCGGATGTGTCGGTGGGGTCATGGAGATGGGGGAGCAGGTTGGTCGTGCTCCTCTGAGATTTTAAAGATAGTCAAATGTTCGTGTTTAAAAAGAAAATGGTGAAACAATATATGGACCTCTTTTCACAGGAAAGCTTGAACTCTCTGTAAGGTTTACAAAATATGCATCTGAGCGACCGCCACTCCTACAAATTCAATTCGTTGATCCGCCTATGATCTGGATGTTCTTTCGACCGTGCACCTCGCGCAGTTATCATCAACATTTACATAACCTAGCCAGCATGTTTATCACCCCCCAATTTATCGTTATGCTCTTTAAGCACCGGCAGTTAAATGATTGTAGTGAAAAACAAAAGCATGGATGCAATTATTCATAAATTATTTCCAGACAATTTCTTTGATGTTAATGCCATGTAATGTTATTAAAAACTAGGGTATGTGCACTCAATATTGATTAGTTTACAAAATATAAAAAAAAAACACCAGTTATCGAACGTGTTTGAATATTTAATGTTGTTCCGTCTCATCGAAGGCTTACAGAAGATTAGTTTCTCTAAGTGTTATTTCCTTAAAGGTTTACCAGTACACCAATCTCTGCAAGTGACTGATAAGTTTACCAGTACTCAAGCACACCCATCTCTGCAAGTAACTGATAAGTTTACCAGTACTCAAGCACACAAATCTCTGCAAGTAACTGATAAGTTTACCAGTACTCAAGCACACCCATCTCTGCAATTAACTGATAAGTTTCTTATTTGGATCAGCGGCGAAGACGAATGACCAGCAGATTTAATGTCGTTTATCACTCATCACGGAGACATTGTCCGGACGGGGATTCGAACTCATGACAGTTGGATTGATAGTCAGACACGCTACCGACTGAGCCAACCGGGTCCGGCCGTTATCGATTATGACAACAGCGTGTGAAATCTAATTATGTATAAGTGACTCTTTAAAAAAATTAAAAAATCTATAATATTATATTTACGGCCTTATACTAGTATAACCGCTTTTCAAGATATCATGGTTGTTTACAACGCTTTATGATAGCATATCCGGTGGCGTTTCATCTACATGTTATGTTCTTGCATATTGCATTTTTGTGACTCCCACTCGCTCCGACACAACCTGTTTGCATACCAATTGTGCTTGCTTCCGAATATAAAACTACACGCTTAAAGACTAAAACATCATTGGCTCTTTTGATTCATAGAAATAACGCGAGACTCTCACCAATTTGGCAACGCATTGTATGCAACAGCTAGTATTGTCATACATAACGTACGTGCGTATTGAACTCGTCAGAACCTGATATTTTTTAGAAAAAAATAATCAAAATACTTAATGAACACTCGCGAAAAATCTTCTATAATTTACATATTAGGACACAACAGTGCTGGTATATCTGAATCAATAGGTCTCTCAGTACTTAATGGGCATACTAGGTGATACAAGTAATGTAATTAGAAATAGTGCAGTGCTGTGATTCAATGCAACGCATAGCAACGCATTACACCTCAACACAATGCAACATATTATAACGCAACGCAACGCAACGCAACGCAACGCAACGCAACGCAACGCAACGCAACGCAACGCAACGCAACACAACACAACACAACGCAAATCATAACAACATAACGCAATCAACAAAATACACCATAATACAGTAAAACACGACAAAATACAATATAACTGAGTGCAACGCAACGCATTTCAAGACAATATAACGCAAAACATTACCAAATAACACAACGCAATGCTACAACACACCACAAAACGCAACGCAGTACCAAACAACGTAACATAGAACTAAACACCATACTGAACATTAATAAACGTTTATTTGTGCGGATTTTTTAAAATAGCATTTTAGTACACGTGATTTAAACGGAGAACGATAGATTGTTGTTTGATAGGTTTGTGAATATTCAGTCAATATCTATATACGAATTTACAGGGAATATATAAGGTATTTTCAAAATTTTAAATTTAGTAATAAACATTATTTTCCCAATATACCATGCATATGTATACTCACTGACCCCAATTTAAACATGTCTAAATAATATATTGAAAAGGGATTTCCTACGCGCCCAGATTATACTAAAAATATTTCCCGCATAAGTGCAACATATCTTTGGTGTATTAAATGTGTCACATGATTTCATTTTATTGTAATTTGATCCGTTATACAGTATACGGAGTAAAATCGTTTTACCTAATGACGGTGCCAATATCGTCAAGCAGTATTTAAGTGCTGTGTATTTTTGGAATGGGGATGTCATTTTACCACTCTAATTTAAATATCGACTTTGTTTCGTGTTTTTTTTTGGTAGATTTGACATACAAAACCATTCGGATTTTATTACTTAATGATAATGAGATGCTTTGCATCCATTTAAAATATATATATATATTTATAAGACATTTACAGCGTTTTTCCTGATATACTCCCTTTAACAACACACATCGTTGTATATTCTCAACCCAGTGATAATGTCGTTTTATAGATATGCGCATCTCTTGCAAAAGTGTTTCGTGTTTATGTATAATTTCATTGCTTTTATAGAGTCTTTGATGATTTCAAATTATAGCATGTTAGCTTTGAGCAACAGGAAAGCATGCAACATTGATTTCGATACCGTTTTAAAATATCCCTGGACAGTATCCTTGTGTTAACAAAATATGCATCATAAAATGAAAGCAATAACTGTTGGGTATCTATATATAGGAAATATCGACCAATACTGTTCGATTTCAATCAATCAAAAGTCAAGTTCGGGTGCAATGAACTCGGATTTTGCCCGTCGTTCAATACGCGCCTGCATTAGTCTAAGTATTTCACTAACGTAGCAGAACCTAGTTTGCGTGCATAACATACTGTGAAATCGGCGATCTACGTCGTATACTGTAATATTATGTATGTTTATGGACCAGCGGAGTTTACTAATATCTTATGAGGATATAAGGCGCGCCGCATACGGTAATGTCTTATAATATTATTTCGCTATAAGTTTTATGGATTTTTTTTATAGATTATATAGAAAAGTATTGTTTACAAACGGATCTATAAAACAATACTTGTAGATCACCGTGACGTTGTAACAACATCATATCATATCACAAATGACTTATATATGATGGTCATTTGTAATATATTTTAGATTTATTAAGTTAACTTCGATAATGAATCAAATTATTACAAGTTAGACACATCGCGCTCGAAGTCGCGCTGTGTAGAACTAGTACTAAGCATATGCGGAAAAAAAGAGTCTCGCTCAAGGACACCACACATAGCCAAGATCGGAGGATCGAATCCACGACCCTCCGATCCTGGGGCCGATGATCTACTAACATGTTTTCTGGTGTGGTTAAACCAATTTTATTGTTTTCAAAGTCTGTGAAGATTGGTTCAAACTGAACTTTCCGTAAAGTAGAGTCATAGCATTATATTAACAAAACAATACAAGAGGTGGAAATTGACAGGTGAACAAAATGTCGCTGTTTTTTTCACTTTTAAAAGAAATGAAAGTAATGAGGCATTAAGATAGCTAAGGTATGTCACCACATTCATAGAAATATGCCAAACTGAAATAATTTACAAAATTGTGTTTAAATGGCATATATTTTAAATTCCTTAATGCAGTTGCATCACGCCGTTTATGCATTTAAGTATTTCAAGTAGGAAACGTATAGAAACTAACACAACGTCATTCCGTCATAAAGTCATTACCCATCATGCTTTCAGGTTAAGATAATTATGAAACATTTATACATTAATTTATATCAGCATCATGAAAATGTTCAATAGTTGTTGAATTACAAAACGTTTTATACATTAATTTACCAATAAGAAATACAAGAAGCGTTAAAACGGTGATTAACATGAATTTCTGACTACAGCTTCTTATAATAATGTTTTATTTAGAATAAAAGAACATTGCATTCGCATAATTAACCATTTTACTAATCAGAATATTACACCCACCCGTTCCCCACCTCCAAAGTAAACAGCATATATGTACGGTATGTGCAGAAGCAGCATCAATATATATAAAAATATATCTACATACATGTCTATATAACATTTAATTTAGGAAGTTTTCTTATTTAAATTTCAGATGTTAAAAAAAAATGTCGGTCGGTCTGTCGGTCGGTCGGTCGGTCGGTCGGTCGGTCGGTCGGTCGGTCGGTCGGTCGGTCGGTCGGTCGGTCGGTCGGTCGGTCGGTCTGTCTGTCTGTCTGTCTGTCTGTCTGTCTGTCTGTCTGTCTGTCTGTCTGTCTGTCTGTCTGTCTGTCTGTCTGTCTGTCTGTCTGTCTGTCTGTCTGTCTGTCTGTCTGTCTGTCTGTCTGTCTGTCTGTCTGTCTGTCTGTCTGTCTGTCTGTCTGTCTGTCTGTCTGTCTGTCTGTCTGTCTGTCTGTCTGTCTGTCTGTCTGTCTGTCAAGTATATATGACAAGTTTTATTGGTGAAGGAAGTAAAATCCCCGTCCCCCCGCAAGTAACTGGCAAGCTTTCTCACACGTTTGTGGCACACTTTGGGCTCGAGTACACGACCACAGCGGCAAGATGTAAGTGGTCTTGAGCCAACGCCTTAGATCACTCCAGGAGCTCGGCCGCAGAAGTCCCAGAAGAAATTTGCTGACATAAATAATAATCTCTGAAAAAAATTTCGGTTTTAACTTTTATACATAAAAAGCCTCAAGCACCATTATAGTGTGTTTACATGTAATATTCATTAACCATTTTCACCATGTCGGTTAGGACTGTTTCAGAAATGATTTAGTCCGTGTCCATATCGATAAAATCTGCTATTGTATCTGCAAACGATCAATAGCATCCTCTACGAACCATGAAGGCATACACATAAAACAGGCACTTTACTATAATGAAAATAATAAATACTTAAATGAAAATGCATATATGTTGAAATCGATTTATTCACTTTCATTCATCAAATCAATGCAAAACCAACCATCTGGAGAATTTTATCTCCATATTTTTGTTTATCAAAAACTTCATATAAATTTTATGAAAGTGTTTAACTAGAGGCGTCGTGATAATATTGAAAATGTCGGTAAAAATATTTTAAAAGACGAGGGGTGTCACTAGCGCATGTAATTGCTTATTTCGTGCTCTGCTTGATTACATTCAACATAAATCTGCCAACAGATCACTATTTGAGAGTCAAACGTTTTGATACACATAAGTCAGTTTAATTGCAATAAATCACTTTTCAGAGATAGCGCTATGAAGTGATTTTGTTTTAAAATCTGCCATTCGTCTCTTTATTTATGTTTCGTGAGATTTAATCATACTCTGAGAAATGTAAATTTATATAGCTGTACACATGTATGTTTGTAAGCGTTATTTCATTAAATCACAAATTACCTCCAACTGCATCAGTCGTAACCCAGTCAATGGATTAAAGTTTCGGCAATGAAAATCCTATAAGAATACAACATATACAACACATCTTATTAGATAGGCTTACATGTTATATTTCTTATTTTGGAAACGATCTTAATGTATGAGGAGGTCTGCGTACTCTAAGGGTAGTTTTAAAATTAATACGATACGATGCTGCAGCAGAGATAGAGACATTTGGAGCGTCACTTGCCAATAATTGATCAAACGAGGTCGAATTTCAAGATCAAACACGAATAAATTCAAGTTGTCATTTAAATTCACCCAGTATAAAACAAAAATAGTATATGAAATTGCAATCAAATATAACAGATAGTATTGTTTCATTTGTCTGCCAAGATAATCTATCTGTGAAGTAACGACGTACTCAAACAATTCAGTTAACAAAGCCTGTCTGAATAACGACCGCATGCAGTTGCTGATTACATATTTGGGAAACAGACACCTCAGTATTTGCATGCCCAAGATTAATTATTAAAAGGAAGCGTGCAGTACACTGTGGTCATCGGGTGAGAGGCACCCTGTCAACGGGAATGAAGAACACATTGTATAAAACACACGTGCTTCCCCAGATACTATATATGAATAACTGACGCTATAGATGATAATGTATCTGACCTTTCAATTTGGTAAATGAAACACAGGTCAATGTACAACTGTGTCAGCATGCGATTTCATCATCCATTTTATGCAACATATACGAGTCCCGTATGTCTCATTTAGCATTAGCACTTGTGCATTCCCGCACCCCCGTCGCATTGTACGTATCTACAGAAGTTGCACAAGTGCAACCAAATTCATCAGTCGCACATAGTTTTTGTACTTAACTACACGAATGAATCCACAAACAAAAAACGGATTTATGTTTCCAGCCAGCAATGTAATCGTTATTTGCACCCTGGAAATATCAAAGTCTGATCATAGAAAGACGAATGCGCATTGATTTAATGGACGAGAATAAATCGCCCCCATTGGTGCGAAAATGTACCAAGTGCCTTCTTATCTCCTATATACTTGGTACATTAATGCATCAATGGTACGAACTATTATCGTATATAACTATCATATGTTACGTGAGTAAGTGGCAAATGAAAGAAAACGTTTCACTTTTACACCATATATGCTATGTCAAGAAAGAAATGAAAAGAATGAGACAAAATGGTCTTTCTTTTTGTTCTAACAATAAAACAACAATGTATGTAAGTTATTATAGGAACTAATTAGGATTGGTTTTGAAATAAATCAGGTTTTAAAATCAAGGTCACTGTTAAAAAATAGAAACAACTCGTTTCTGCCGAATGAAGTTATAACACTTTGCATCTGCCTCTGCTGGTTGTTCACGGGGAGACACCGTCTCAAGATCACTGACCTCTCACCGCTAAGGTCGTATGTTTGAGTCTCTCCAAAAACTCTATGTGAGAAAGTTTGCCAATTACTCTCTTCACAAGGATATAAACACTACAGGGGTGTGTGAGTTGAAAAGAAATGACAAAACTGAGATGGGGACAGCTTTAAGAACAAACATCAAACACTTTCTAGTAATTTATATACAACTGCTTTTATTTTTTTATAAAAAAAGGCAGTGCATAACAGACAAAATAATTAAAAACTAGCTGAATAACTATTCAATTCACAAAGTGTGTCTAAAAAACAATCGTCTGCCGCTGACAAACTATTTTAAATGCAAATTTAGTAAGGTAATATTTAAGAACGAAGTATTCAGACTACCATAATATGATCGGCAAATGAAACCCATTTAAGATCGTTCTGTTATAGTTTAACGTTTTAGCTACTTCCCTGTATCAACTTTTTTTTTTATTATCGGAGCTAATTATTGAAAATAACGAGATGTGATGACGTATTCTTAAAGGATGTAAAACTGCCCCGACTACGTAAATCGACGTTTCCATAGTTACCATAGAATATAAACTAATAATGGAAAATATCATATTTTCGCAAAATTACTGCAAATACAAAGCGGCACAGGGTTCCTGATGTTTATAAGAATACAATGATAAATAAAAAAGTTATGGCAAAAGTCTACGAACTTTCTGATCTTCCCTCGTACTTGTATGCGTTTGTGGACGTTATTGTAGTAGTGTAGGTAGTGCAATTGCGCCTGATTGCATTATTAACAAAACTTATTTGATATACATCAGATATGACATCAAAGCTAGGCGCATACATATTATTTCATAGTAGAAAATGATAAATATGTATGTGTAGATTAGATTAATCTAAGGTTAGTTTAAAAATAACAAATTGAGTATGCTGCACTATTGATAGAGAGGCTGGGTGTATGATTTCCGAATAATTTGTTAAGCGGATCCAAACGTTAAAATTATGCATAATGAATGAATTCAAACAATCATCATAGGCAATTTGTTTTAAAAAAGAGTAAATATATATATAAAAACAAACGAAACATAACTTCGTGTACCACGATTGCCTCCTTTGAAACAACGATATGCCCATTCATATTTGTATATAGTTTATGCTATCAAATCTTGTTTTTATAATATATATAAACTGTTTGTCTGCAGCTGACACAATACAGTCTTTATTATATATAAACTGTTCGTCTGCAGCTACCCAAATACAGTCACAGCATGTTAGATGAGCAATGTTGACCTTTTGATCTTAGTACTCAGTACAGCATGACCAGCAAGTAAAGATTAACCTATTTATTGTGTTGTGCTGTGCTGTGCTGTGCTTTGCCAGATGTACTGTACTGTTTTGTATCGCATTACATTGCATTTTACGTTTTGTATGTGTAAAATAGTCACACGTTGCATCAGCGAAATTGTAAAACCATGATATTGCATCATCGGCAATGTAATAATGATTGATACGGCATGCGTACGATCACAGCCGTTGTTTTAATTGTAGTGTAAGCGCGTCTGTTTGCATCAGTCATATGTCTAGTAA
This sequence comes from Panopea generosa, assembly GCA_029582155.1. NCBI lineage: Eukaryota > Metazoa > Mollusca > Bivalvia > Adapedonta > Hiatellidae > Panopea > Panopea generosa. The sequence goes on along the minus strand of CM055900.1, from coordinate 33,286,384 downwards.
TGGATTGGCGTTTTGACAATGTTAACCTTATCGAAAATATATACGATCATCAAAGGTAGACTCGCATATTATTTAAAAATGGTTTACAATTAAGTGGAGGTTATGTTACTCTGAGTATACTTAATAAAACACAAACATATACATTTTATTTTCAAATTAAGCATATACAACTTATCATACATAATACAAAACAGTCAATGCGTGGATGAAACAATTAAAACAAAACATACAGTATAACCATACACAGAAAGCCAATGGAGTGATCATTGTGATCATGAGGGGACAAACAGTCTTATATAAATGTTAGTCCTTTCCGAACATTTAGAGCTGCTTGTCTTATTTTATTCCTTTTTGGCAATAAAATTGTTAGTTTTGTTAACAATAGTTTCTAACTGGTATTCAGGTGATTAATCAAATTAAAGACGATTTGTACAAATGCTTTTTTTTTCAATTAAAACACTTGGTTTTATTATGACAGTACTTTGGAAAGTAGACCTTTTTAAACCGTTATAAAAAAGTACAAGAATAGAATGATATCCATCTTCAATGTCGTCATAAAGAGCATTTTCTCTAATAAACATGTAGCAGATTTATTCAGATGAAGCAGAGGTGAAACACTTGCTGTGAGATTTGCAATTACGATGCCTTACTGAGCATTGGAATAAAAGTTATGTCAATCACGAACGAATTTAAACAATTACAATGACAAAATGACAATCAATTACATATTTAACTAAAATAACAATCAATTACATATTTAACTTTGTATAGTTCGTTTGATTGACATGGTTTTCTATTTTTAGCAATGGTATCGCGTCCAGATTTGCTTATAGTGTAGGCGATACTAGCATTATATTCACAAAACCTGTATGCAAATGACCATGCATCAACAGCTGATCAACTATTTTGAATGCAGACAACGATTGTTGCATGCCTCAATTTACTGTAACAAAAAAAAATCAGTACAACATGGCCAGCTAACGGAGAGGAGCATGCGTCAATGTCTGTGAAAACACTTCACAGATGTAACAAAGAGACACTGATATAAATGTATGTATATGGACACTGATAAATAGATGCAGCTGGGGATAGCCGGAAGGAAATCTCTTAAAATGTTCCCGCGGAGCACATTGATTTTACTTTGGGGTGATAGATATTTCAAATTTGACATGTAACAACTATGTGGTTCTTGAATTCCATCGTCTGACAGATATATGTGTCTGCACTATAATGTATATAATGTATATACTAATAAATATATGTTTGTACTCATAAGCTCATAGGATTGCATCACTCATGCAAACAGACTATTTAAAACTTATTGTTATCATAGTAGACGCATACATTGACGGTAATTAACTTCACTATACGATAAACGATAAACCTTGTTGCATGTACAAAGGAAATGAAATTACCGTTTGTAGTATAGAGCATATGTAGGGTGGGTTAGGCAATAAAACCCGCCAAACACCGATTATTTTGTATTCTAACAAATGTGTTTCATAGTTGCCAACGATCTTCTTTATGTGGAATCTGGAGTACTTTAAGGTTACGTTATGGTATATAGCGTCTGATGCTTATTATAAGCGTTTTGATTACAAGCCTCGGGGTAGGAAAAAAACAACATGTGTATGATATGTGATGCAATTCTGATGTTACTTATTAAGCGTGTTAATGTGTGAGAAAGTTTGCCAGTTAGGATAGAAAAATGTGTGCGTATTTTGTAAAAAAATCTGCTTGAACTTTGATGCGGTAAGAAACAAAAGTAAAAAACAAAATGATTGAGTCATGTTTAAATGTTACTGATGTAATCAAAGCAGTAAAATTGCAAATTAGATATTTGAATTTCATACATTGAAGTAATGTCCGCATTTTATAATAGTGCAGGTCAACAATTACATCATTATCCAACTGTAAATCTGCCAAAAAGGTATTTGGAACGAGGTCACTGCATGATTGCGTGCCGTTCAGTACAATACGATCAGCTAATGGAGACGATCCTGAGCTAGCGTTTTTGAAAAAGGTGCGCAATAAAGAGTACTTGGTAGTGTACGTATACTACACGTACATAAACTAGGAGGTACTGAAATCCATCAATCATATAAAAAACGAATGCAATTGACGATATTTCGAGTAATAGTCCTGCACTACCTCGATTCCAAGTTAAGGTGGTTTCGACCATTTCACTTTTGAGAAGAAAAGTGCCCAGCATTCATTTCTGTTTGTTTTTTTTGTTGTTGCTGATTAATCTGTTTCGCAATGTACACCTTACATACATACGTACGGACGGACGGACGGACGGACGGACGGACGGACGGACACACACACATACACACATTAAGGAATTACAGTTGCATTGCAGAGCGCGCGCTCTGGTATAAAAACATCTGATTCTTGAGCAAAATTCTTTATCTGCATGAGCTTAGTGGTTCTACATAGGAAGTGTTTAGTACTGGTTCAACCCAGGAATCCATCCAGGCAGAATGTTATCAGTTTCGACTACTTTAAATTGTTACATACAGATATCAAACCAGCTATTGTTTATCAAATATCAAGTGAACAATCATTTCGTTATATTATAAAAGTAATCACGAATATTTGGTCAAGGCCCGTAAGTGATAAACGCAGTGAATGTCCATATTGTGCTGAAGTAAATCATAACAACATTTCACACATAATTTTAAATTATCTCATCACAGCTGATAAAAGAAATACATTTTTGACAAATGTATACACAACTTTGAGCAACCGCACGGTTATCGACGAAATAAAGAACTTAAATCCGAAATATTTAACGCTTAAGCTTCTAGGTACTAAAGTTGGCCCGACCCTTGAAATAGAGGAGAACATATACTGTTCATAAAAATGGCTTTCAAATACATATTTGAATGCCAAAAATACTTTCTTTAATTATGAGTCAAAATAAGATTGATGACAAGTTTCCTTTCTTTGTCCCTTTTCTTTTTTCATTTTCGGGAAAAGGTTTAAGCAAACGGGATGAACTATTAACAGAGATCGATACACAGCTAATATATGACTTGTCGGTGTAACTGTAATGTTAGTAAGGCTGAAAATGAAATTCGCATATTTAATTTCAAAATATGCGTAGACGATTCATATTTATTCAGCATAACTTAAATGAAGATAAAATGATATAAAATGTTTGCATTTTCATTGCATGACATGTGAACTTTATTATATGTAATTGGTATATATGTTATAAATTGCCCACATTGTATGTCAATTTTGTAATTAATAAAGATTAAGAAGAAGGGAAGAGAAGATACTGGTTCAACCAAGGAATCCATCCAGGGAGAATGTTATCAGTTTGAAAATAACTTGTTTCACAATCGATAAACATCAATAGTCTTAAAACAAAAATAATGATCCGACATATGGTTTAGGCATACCACTGAGGCATTTTTATGAGTTATCAATTTTTTGAACCGAAGTTTACACCAATATTCCGCACTATCATACCAAAACGGTGAAATGTTACATCATAATTAAATACAATGAGAGCACATCACTATAGGGAACAACAACTGTGTTGCTTACACATAACTAGCGTGAACACTGGAGGAATGTGCGCCATTCAGCGTACTTACTTACATCCGTTTATAATAAAGACAGTGTTCATAACTAAAATATGATAAACGCACTATCACGTAATCATCATACAATGATACTCCATTTACAAACAGATCACAACACTCGCTAATTTCTACGTTTTATTTCCGTAGTATGATTGCTTACTGAGTGACTATATGAATAAATAGCATATTATATGGTTAACATTGCCAAAGTATATGTGTGTAGTTCTGCACACGTGTCACTTTAGTGTAAATAAGGATGCATGCATTTAGGATAAACTTTTTTTTTGGAAAGTTTTGATATATTTTGTATTTACATTTGCATGTTAAAACTAACAGTTCAGTGAAATACTTAGAATCATGGTGAGGGAACCTGAGCATAGACATATCTATCCTCACATAACAAGCATAGTATATATGCAATTTTATCTCTTTTTATAGGTATCTTCATACCATGTCAGTTGCAACATTAAAAGACGAATTGCGTAGTAGTGGATATAGTCACTGGTCATTTTCGATTTTCAGTATACATTTGCCATTTCTTAAACGAAATGTTACATTCAATATATTCTATCTTAACGCTAAATACAGTAGAGCGACCTCAGTTTGACATATTGTGTATCAATAAACGCATGCTACCGGCAAGTGTAAACGCGATGCAATACGCCATATCTTGTATTCTGTGAAATGCATTCATGATACCGACCTTGCATACGTGTGCTTATACAATGATGTAAATAAATTAAAAGCTACACTTAAGCTAAATGTATACGCTGCAGTTTTATTGATGGTAGTAGAGTAATTTTGTGATTGTGAGCGTAACATATTTATCACCTATTAACCGGAAGTAGAATAAGTCAATAGACAATATCGGAAGGATACCGATAAGTATATAGGGATATGGTGTTAGGGCACACTGGTACAGTTTCAACCTTTAATAATTACAGACAGTTAGCTGTGTTTATTTTAATTAAGGAAAACACTCTGTATATTAGAATACCACCTAAACCGGTGTTTGGGGATGTGATGGGTTGGGTGTATGTTTCATTATCCTCATGGACATATTCCAGCAAACCGAGTATCATGTCCTTCTTTTGATTGTTTCTGTGCTTTCAAGGGATTCTGTTATCAGCTTAATATTACCCAGTTTTAGTACAGAACTATAAAGGCTAACACTTCAGGAAAATAGAACTTAAAAACTGAATTAGAGAGTTATGTGGTATTGGTTTAAAATATATTTTAATACCGAACTGAAGTTTAGTCTATACATTACATTGATTTTTTTTATTCCAGATTTGTAAAGCAAGTAAAATCTTATATTATTTGTTAAGCATTTGCAAATAAATAGGTAGATATTTCCTTTGAAGTCACGTGGTGACAAGTAATGATAAACTCCTTGACATCTTGCAGTCTTATTGCTCAATTAATTTCACGGTTGTGACTATAAACGTTACGGATATGAAGTATATACATCAAGTTTATACATGTATCGTAATGATAAGTTTTAATGTGTAAAAAAGGAAAATGACGTTTAGTTATGCAGTTGAACTTAAAGTCCAAGTGACAATTATACGAATTTACAACTCAATATTTTGAACATCTATAGTGAACATGTACTGTGAAAATGGCGGAATACCGTGGATCGGTTCAGGCAATCCTTCTGTGAATTCAATATTTTTTCTAGGTAACTGGATAAAAATCTTACGTACAAGTAAAGCCGAAATATTCAAATTCGACTCAGATTGGTTGACAATTTATCGGTGTATCGGTGCATATTACATCGTCCGATACCCCAGTGTGTCAATTCCGATACTCTCCTTCCATCTCCAGGGAAAGTATCGGAATGAATTATTCGTGGGGTTTTACAATGTATATTATATAATTATTGAATTTATGTTAAATGTTAAATGACTTAACTATTGCCATGCCATATGTAGGATATTCAATATTTTGCATATTTGTTATTTTATATTATTTTTGCGATTTTACATTTCAGAATCAGGAAAATAGAAGATATAATATAAAAGTCTCAATATAACCAAAATGGGCGGTAAGTTATACTGTTTTACTTTCTACACCGGTAATGTGTGTAACACTGCTCGTCTCAGACTGGGACATTGCGGGTAATTGATTTTCCTCTCCACAGGGCCTAGTTAAAGGATCTGCACTGCGGGGACACTTCTAGAATCCTTTAGTCCTCAGTGACATATAGGCTGGGTATTATTGGAAATGTGAACTTAGTAATTATGGAGATGGTCTTATTTAGGATGTGACAATTAAGAGGGTCGTAGCCAAAGTTTTAATTTTACATTTTTTTAACTTTGCTAGGTGTGTCCGTGGGCATGCTGTCATGAAAAAATGTTTAGTCCCTGGCATGCATTTCCTGCATTTTTTTCTGATATTTCAAATACATTTTAAGCCGTTCAAATCTATAACACAAATTGCATATTACACGATTACCCATTTTCTACACTATTATATTGAACACACATTGGTAGCTTTTTAGACCCAACTTAACAGTACATATCAACTCAAGTATTTGCTGGGTATTATATGATACATTCATACTAAAAAAAGTATACTTTTATGTGAAGGATATGTCATATTTATGTAAGAGTAATTCATATGTTGGGGATAAAACCACTAATAAACATGTGAACCTCCACATATTCTACAAGAGGCAAGTGCCTCCGTTTACCTCAGTGCGGCTCCGGCCCTGAATTTAATGAAATGATCTTTGTTTAATAGCTTTTAGTTCAGTGGAGGTTGATGCCGAGAATACGTTTTTGTTGGGACGTGTTTATTATTGGGGGCTGACTGTATAAGGGAGGTGTTTGTTATAGGGTTGTTATTTGGGTATTTCTAGGTTATGGTACCCCCCCCCCCCCGCAAGAAACGCGGCTGCAATACTAGATAGAATTGCGCAATATAAAACTCCCACAATTCCAGTGCATTGCGAAGACATTGATGTTGTCTATCCCGCTATTCCCAGCGAAATGACGGTATGAGGAGGTAGAATAGTTTCATTTAAAGATAATAATTATGGTAACCGTATTTGAACGGACAAAGCGTGTTTACCGGGACAAAGGGAAGCAGTCGTGTGTTTACATATGTCCAAGTGTAGATGAATTAATACGTTGATGATTGTAATAACATTTTTCAGTAACACCATTAATTTAACGGGGCTCAAGTGAATATATACATAAAATGAATTTTGATCAAAAAAGTTATTGATAAGTATAACTCCTGTTCTTCTTATTTATTGATGAAGCTAGTGGTAACTGCAGATGCTTTAGAATTTGAAATGGAGATAGTTGAATATGAAAGAAGCGATGATTGTAAACTAGCGTATTTTTTTACTATGGTGTTTAGCGTTGCTTTCAACATGTTTTAATCCTACCATAGGGATATCTTAAAACAGTATTCTAAGCGCTACCACATTGGAGTACCATATGGCAGACAAATAGTATTCTATTTGCTGTCCGCGCTAATGTTGTTGTTGTTGTTGTTGTTGCATGGTGTTTAGCGTCGCTTTCAACAATTTTCAGTCGTATCGCGACAGTGCCTACTTGAGACAGTGTTCTAAGCGCTGTCACACTGGAGTATCATTCCGCAGACACATGTTATGATACCCCACCAAGTCACATTATACTGACACCGGGCTGTTCAGACTTTCCTCTAAATGTTGAGCGTCAAGCGAAGAAGCTTCTAATACAATTTTTAAGTCTTTGGTATGACCCGGCCTGGGATCGGACCCACGACCTTCCGCATGCAAGGCGGACGCTTCACTAGACCTCGCTGCGGTTTCCACGTTAATGTAAAAGGGTAGTAGATGCAATACAAAAATATTTTAATCAATTCCAATTTTGAATTAGTTGTATTGATTATATCACTAGACATATGACATTCTGACCTGTATTGCCGACAGCTACATCATAATACATACTTTCCGACTTCGATTTGTCCCAAAAAAGTAGCATGTCCCCAAAAATGTGGCTCCGTCTACTTTACCACAAGATACACTACTCCTGCATACCAAACACGTTAAATACTTCTTTTAATTTAATTCATCATGATATTTAGATCAAGATAATGTCACATTATGTACATATAGTATTATAGAATACGTAATAGAATGTATGAACGTCTCAGCGCGATTCGTGATAGCGTGAGCTAGAGGTCAAATAGAAATATCAATTCCAATAAAACTGTAGATATCCTTATTGGCTATGTAAGTATTCTGTAGATATCCTTATTGGCTATGTAAGTATTCTGTAGATATCCTTATCGGCTATGTAAGTATTATGTAGATATCCTTATCGGCTATGTAAGTATTATGTAGATATCCTTATCGGCTTTGTAAGTATTATGTAGATATCCTTATCGGCTTTGTAAGTATTATGTCATGTGTTTAATATGCAAGAAAAAGAACCATTCATTCGATAGAGAAATCAGTCCCTCGGGGTAATGTTTTCGCTGGATTTTGACATAATTCCTCCTTCCCCTACCCCCCCCCCCCCCCCCCCCCCCCCCCCCCCCCCCTCACACACACACACAATCTGTTACTATGTATCCCTCGACACGGAATATCCTAACCGAACATTAAAACCATCTAAGGTTTTCATAGACGCAATATCGAAATATACCGTAGATGTGTTTGCCATGAACCTAATATTGTGGATGCCACGTGTGTATTTCTGTTTCTACCTTTTAATCGTCAATGGGATTAATAAGAGAATAAGGGCTATAAAACATGTTTAAGTGTATGCTTTACTAATGCAATTTGCATACATAAAATCTGATAAATTGAGCCCATGTAAACAGAGAACGCGTACGTGAAAAAAAAATAGCAGCCTCGGTTGAAATAAACAGCACACTCCGGGCCCTCTAGCACTGCTCAAACAGCACATTCCGGACCTCTAGCACTGCTCAAACAGCTCATTCCGGGCCCTCTAGCACTGCTCAAACAGCACATTCCGGGCCCTCTAGCACTGCTCAAACAGCACATTCCGGGCCCTCTAGCACTGTTCAAACAGCACATTCCGGGCCCTCTAGCACTGCTCAAACAGAACATTCCGGGCCCTATAGCACTGCTCAAACAGAACATTCCGGGCCCTCTAGCACTGCTCAAACAGCACATTCCGGCCCTCTAGCACTGCTCAAACAGCACATTCCGGGCCCTCTAGCACTGCTCAAACAGCACATTCCGGGCCCTCTAGCACTGCTCAAACAGTTTTCTATTTTCGCGCTATTCTGCATGACCTTCATGATTCCAAGAAATCATAAATAATAACAACACTATAAATGTTGTTTGTTTGTTTTTTTTAATTGTGAATGTCGACTTTTCTATTAACGATAAATATTTACAACTTTAGATAAAGATAAATTACCAAATGGCAGTGGGCATACATACGGCTCTCAACAGTTGAAAGAGCCCAGCAGCGATACACCAACTATTGTCGTGGAAATGGAAAATACCGAGATGAAGAAGAACATTGGCTTGTATTCAGGGACAGCTTTGATCGTAGGAACGATGATAGGTGAGTGTTCCGATTGATGGATTATATCCTGGTACCCTGTTTAAACTTTATTTCCTGGGATCAGCTAATACCATATACGTATATGTCAATGGTTGAGGCATAAGGCACCCATATTAGGAACGGGAACAAGAAGTGCGTCATAGTGGTAATTAATAATCCTTGGTACATATTCCATAATTTTATGCTTATTTTTGTAAATTGAATAGTATTATTGATGTACAGTACTTGGAACATTTTGAAAACAATGTCAGGTTTGAATTGTGAATTGAGAAAAATTGAATGCTTGGAAATTTGGAAATAAATACATTTTTCTTAAGTCTAATTTCAGTTTGTCAATAGTGTAGACATCCCTACTTTTCTAAACTGTAAGTTTATCTCTTTGATTTGAGTCTTTCTGTTAAAGTATTTTATTCACTGTATACATAAAAAAGAAAATAGGCTACATCTTGTTTGAAAATACAGACAATATGTAAGGATACATTAGATAGAGAATATTTGTATGAAAAGTTTCTTTCCAAATGATCTATGTATGTTTTGCTTTAAATTATTAGACAATTTTCCTTTACAAATTATGCATATTTTTGCAAATACAAATCATGAACAATAAATTTGATCAATTGATATTTTGTTTCTGTTCATAGAAATTAAATACAACTGATCTTTGGTTTTCAGTTGTTAAAATGTTCAGACACATTATATAGCACAGAATTAATACTGGTTTATAAATATATCCAAGGTTTTAAATATGTTTTTGAACAATTTCTTTTTTAATACGTCTGACTAACACGAACATGCCTACTGATTACTAAACTATTTCATCCCTAGCAAACATTTGTTCGATTATTTCATTGTTTTTCTACTGTAATACTTTTAAATGATATGCTACAGACAAGCCATGTTATTATGTTTATTCAAACATGACTTTTTGTATGTGAAGAATAATAAAAAGTAGACACGACTAACGACTATTAAACATTTAGCTTCAGTTCAATTATTTTTGACCGATATATATATATGATAAAAAGTACCAGAAATAATAACAACATTGAGTCAAAACACAGTAACTTTTTATAGCCCCAGTATGACATATGCGAACCAATGATAAAAAAATACCAGAAATAATAACAACATAGAGTAAAAATACAGGAACTTTTTATAGCCCCAGTATGACATATGCGAGCCAATGATAAAAAAGACCAGAGATAATAACAATATCGAGTCAAAACACAGTAACTTTTTATAGCCCCAGTATGACATATGCGAGCCAATGATAAAAAAGACCAGAGATAATAACAATATTGAGTCAAAATACAGAAACTTTTCATAGCCCCAGTATGACATATGCGAGCCAATGATAAAAAAGACCAGAGATAATAACAATATCGAGTCAAAACACAGTAACTTTTTATAGCCCCAGTATGACATATGCGAGCCAATGATAAAAAAGACCAGAGATAATAACAATATTGAGTCAAAACACAGGAACTTTTTATAGCCCCAGTATGACATATGCGAGCCAATGATAAAAAAGAACAGAGATAATAACAATATTGAGTCAAAACACAGGAACTTTTTATAGCCCCAGTATGACATATGCGAGCCAATGATAAAAAAGAACAGAGATAATAACAATATTGAGTCAAAACACAGGAACTTTTTATAGCCCCAGTATGACATATGCGAGCCAATGATAAAAAAGAACAGAGATAATAACAATATTGAGTCAAAACAAAGGAACTTTTTATAGCCCCAGTATGACATATGCGAGCCAATGATAAAAAAGAACAGAGATAATAACAATATTGAGTCAAAACACAGGAACTTTTTATAGCCCCAGTATGACATATGCGAGCCAATGATAAAAAATAACAGAGATAATAACAATATTGAGTCAAAACACAGGAAATTTTTATAGCCCCAGTATGACATGCGAGCCAATGATAAAAAATACCCGAAAATATAACAACATTGAGTCAAAACACGGGGACTTTTTATAGCCGCCACATGAAAATGTTTTAGACTAACGGTTATATTATATATATTATGTCCATATTTATTCTATTTCAATTACATTTTCAACTCAAACATATGTCAGCTTGTCAAGTAGATATCATTAAAACAAAGAAATGAGATCTCAATTTGAATCTGAATTATTTTCATCTGAAATATAAGTCACTAACTATGCCGGATATTCCGACTAGTATTTGATATACACCACGAATACGCAACTTGTCTGAATACTGTGCTAAATATGTAACATAAATTTATATACATTCCGATACCGCTTGATTTCTTTCATCAGCTGTTGGTACTTATAGTAGTTATATGAATGTTAGCAGAATGCCGCGAGGGTATTTCAAAATTACTGTTTTATGGTATCTTAAAGACCGAAAAAGCATGATGCAATACATCAGTGTGTAGACGCTGATCCGCACGAGATAGTAATCGTTTTGTGATTTTAACAAGTGCGCGGATTTATTGTTTAAAGGTCATTGTAAAGTTGTTGTTGTACTTAAAAAGAAACACGTAGCAAAGAACGGATACAATTTTCTATCAATTATTTTCCGACAGTTTCTTTGATGTCCACGCCATATGATTGAATAAAAAAACTATGCAGTATCTGCACGTTATATTGATTAGTTACAAAATATAAAAAGAATATAGAACGTTATCGGTTATATTAGTTTTGATAGCATCATTTTTATGTCATCGAGGGCTAACTGTCAAACCTTACCACTCTTTTCTGGCCTCAGGGCCCGGGTTTCACTAAACATCTCCAGCTAAGGTTTTCCTCAACTTAAAAACTTCAATTTCTCAATATCATTACTCAGATTTATTACCCATTAAATGAGCACACAGAGCTATAGTCGGAACTCATCTTTACTCATTGGTAAAGGATAGCATGCCAAATGGTCAATGTAAATGAAGTTATAGCTGTTTAAAAATTTGAGTTGAGGAAAATTTCAAGTCGAAGTTTAGTGAAACTGGCACCTTGAGGGTTAAGCAGTACTCAAGCACACTCATCATCGCACATGACTGATGGGGTCTAGAGGGTTAAGCAGTACTCAAGCACACTCGCCATCGCCCGTGACTGATAACTGCACCGCTTGGATCAGCGCTGGAAGACGAATGGGACAATGAGACACAATGTCGTATATCAAACATCACAGTGCAACGATTAGGTCGATTTCTCTCACGTAGACCTGTGAACTCTTAATCATGTTATACTAACACATCACGGCGTTGTCATTCGTTCGGTAACAGCCAGGCTATTTTGTTATTGAAACAAATGAGTAAAAATCATATTTTCTTCAAACTGTTTCTATCATACCTGAAATCTGATTTGGTACATTGGTACATCGGATTATTTATTACAATCGATGGGTAATAAATAAGAAGATAACATCACCACAGGATTTTTTTTATACCGTGGTATCATTTTATATATTTGAATATAATTAGATTTTTTTTACTCGGGTTATTAAACACAGTATCGAATCAGTTCATACGAAAAATAAAGTATGATATATATTTATATGAAAAATGGGTGGGGGAGGGGTGGGGGCTGTGTTTGCGTACCCTGGAGGTTTTATACCTCTTTCGTTTCTCATGCCTTTCTTTATATGTTTACATGGATCGAGCGTGACCAGTGAAAGGATTAGTTATATATACAAGCACCTAGTATTTCTGGGATTCTTACTTTATTTTAATTTTTTTTTCATTGATCGGGGATAGTGCATTAATAATATTTGTTCTTTTAAAAAGCAACTCCTATAGTTTATGCATCAAGCCTCTACATAACCGCAACGGAAGATTGAATCTACGATCCTCCAATCCTGTGTCCGATGCTTTATCGCTGGAACACGTGCTCCACATAGAATAATATACATGTGATACTCACATGATTATCATATACTGTTTTCTTCATATGATTCTCATATGCTGGACTTCATATGACAATAATATGCGGCGCAGAAAAGCGGACATAAACATAGCTTGCATTCGATATGTACGTGCCATTTACTTTATGCATGATTTCACCGTGCTGCGTAACTGCTCTATTGACAGGCGCCTACATTCAGTAGGTAATCACGAAAAGCAACAAAAAAGTATTCAACCTAAATGCATTTCTGTTTATTCTAATACACAATGGTTGCTGCGCAAAAATGCTATAATAACACTTAATTGAGAGATCCACGATGAACGAGCTTGATTTATTTAGTGATTATTGTAAATACCTTTTCGCCTTCTATCACTTCTGACGAAAATAGGTTTTACAAGATAACGTGAAGCGATACGAAGACTATAAAAATGCTCATCATTAAAGGTACACATGTAAAAGTCATCGTCGTCGTAGTAGTAGTAGAAATAGTGGTGGTGGTGGTCGTAGTAGTAATAGTAGTAATATTGATAGTAGTAGAAGTCGTACTATTGATAGTAGTAGTAGTAGTACTAGTACTACTAGTAGTAGTAGTAGTAGTAGTAGTAGTAGAAGTAGTAGTAGTAGTAGTAATAGAAGTAGTAGTAGAAGAAGCAGTAGTAGTAGTAGTAGTAGTAGTAGTAGTAGTAGTAGTAATAGTAGTAGTAGTAGAAGGAGTTGTAGCAAAAGTAGTAGTAGTGGTAGTGTTGATAGTAGTAGTAGTAGCAGAACTAAGTCGTAGAAGTAGTAGTAGGTGTAGTAGTAGTTATAGTAGTAGTAGTAGTAGTAGTAGTAGAAGTAGTAGTATTGATAGTAGTAGTAGTAGTAGTAGTAGTAGTAGTAGTAGTAGTAGTAGTAGAAGGAATTGTAGCAAAAGTAGTAGTAGTGGTAGTGTTGATAGTAGTAGTAGTAGCAGAACTAAGTCGTGGAAGTAGTAGTAGGAGTAGTAGTAGTAATAGTAGTAGTAGTAGTATTGATATTAGTAGTAGTAGTAGTAGTATTGATAGTAGTAGCAGTAGTAGTAGTATTTAGAGTAGTAGTAGTAGAAGGAGTAGTAGCAAAAGTAGTAGTAGTAGTAGTATTGATATTAGTAGTAATAGTAGTAGTACTAGTAGTAGTAGTAGTAGTAGTAGTAGTATTGATAGTAGTAGTAGTAGTTTTGATAGTAGTAGTAGTAGAACGAGTAGTAGCAAAAGTAGTAGTGGTAGTTGTAGCAGCAGTAGTAGTAGTAGTAGAAGTAGTAGTAGTAGTAAAAGAAGAAGTATTAGTAGTAGTAGTATAAGTAGTATTGATAGTAGTAGTTGTAGTTGTAGTAAAAGAAGTAGTTGTATTGACAGTAGTAGTAGTAGTAGTAGAAGGAGTAGTAGTAATAGTAGTAGTAATGATAGTAGTAGTAGTATAAATAGTAGTTGTAGTAGTAGTAAAAGAAGTATTAGTAGTAGTATTAGTAATTATAGTAGTAGTATTGATAGTAGTAGTAGTAGTAGTAATAGTAGTAGTATTGATAGTAGTGGTGGTAGTAGTAGTAGTAGTAGTAGTAGTAGTAATATTAGTAGAAGTAGTAGTAGTAATAGTAGTAGTAATAGTTGTAGTATTGATAGCAATAATAGAAGTAGTAGTAGAAGTAGTAATGATAGTAGAAGTAGTAGTAGTAGTAGTAGTAGTAGAAGTAGTAGTAGTAGTAGTAGTATTAGTAGTAGTAGTATTAATAGTAGCTGTAGTAGTAATAGTAGTAGAATTAATAGTAGTAGTAACAGTAGTACTGATAGTAGTAGTATTGATAATAGTTGTAGTAGTATTTGTAGTAGTAGTAGTATTGATAGTAGTAGTATTTATAGTAGTAGTAGTAGTATTAGTAATATTGATAGTAGTAGTTGTAGTAGTAGTAAAAGTAGTATTGAATATAGTAGTTGTAGTAGTAGTAAAAGTAGTAGTAGTAGAAGTATTGATAGTGGTAGTAATAGTAGTAGTAGTAATAGTAGGAGTATTAATAGTAGTAGTAGTAGTAGAAGTAGTAGTAGTAGTAGAAAAAGAAGTAGTTTTAGTAGTAGTATTAGCAGTAGTAGTAGTAAGAGTAGTAGTAGTAGTAAGGGTATTAGTAGTAGTAGAAGAACTAAGTCGTAGAAGATGTAGTAGTAGTAGTTTTGATAGTAATAGTAGTAGTAGGAGTAATAATAGTAGTTGTTATAGTAGTAGTAGTATTGATAGTAGTAGTAGTAGTAGTTGCAGTAGTAGTAGTGGTAGTGGTAGTAGTAGTAGTAGTAGTAGTAGTAGTAGTAGTAGTAGAAGTAGTAGTAGTAATAGTAGTAGTATTGATAGTAGTAGTAGTAGTAGTAGTAGTAGTAGTAGTAGTAGTAGTAGTATTGATAGTAATAGTTGTAGTAGTAGTAGTAGTAGTAATAGTAGTAGTAATAATGACAATTGTAGTAGTATTGGCAGTAGTAGTAGTAGAAGAAGTTGTAGTAGTAGTAGTAGTAATAGTAGTAGTATTGAGAGTAGTAGTAGTAGTAGTAGTAGTAGTAGTAGTAGTAGTAGTAATAGTATTGATAGTAGTAATAGTAGAAGTAGTAGTAGAAGTAGTAGTAGTGGTAGTAGTAGATGTAGTAGTAGTAGTAGAAGTATTGATAGTAGTTGAATAAGTAGTACTAGTGGTAGCAGTAGTAGAAGTAGTATTAGTAGTAGTAGTATTGATAGTAGTAGTAGGAGTAGTAGTAGTAGTAGTAGTAGTAGAAGTAGTGGTAGTAGTAGATGTAGTAGTAGTAGTAGTAGTATTGATAGTAGTTGAAGAAGTCGTAGTAGTGGTAGCAGTAGTAGAAGTAGTAGTAGTAGTAGGTGTATTAGTAATGATAGCAATACAAGTAGAAATAGTAGTAATATTGATATTAATAGTAGTAGAAGAAGAAGTTATAGTTGTAGTAGTAGTAGTAGTAGCATTTATAGTAGAAGTAGTAGAAGTAGTAGTAGTAGTAGTAGTAGTAGTAGTAATAGTAGTAGAAGTAGTAGTAGTAAAAGTAGTACTACTACTACTACTACTACTAGTAGTAGTAGTAGTAGAAGTATTGATAGTAGTAGTAGTAAAAGTAGTAGAAGAAGAAGAAGTAGTAGTAGCAGTAGTAGTAGTAATAGAAGTATTGGTAGTAGTTATAGTAGTAATAGTAGTAGTAGTAGTTGTAATAGTAGTAATATTGATAGTAGTAGTAGCAGTAATAGTAGTTGTAGAAGTAGTAGTAGTAGAAGTGGTAGTAGTAGTAGTTTAAGTAATAGTAGTGGTAGTAGTAGAAGTAGTTATAATAGTGGTAGTAGTAGTAGATGTAGTAGTATTAGTAGTAATACTAGAAGTAGTAGTAGCCGTATTGATTGTTGTAGTAGTATGAGAAGAAGTCGCAGTCGTAGTAGTGGTAGTAGTAGTAGTAGTAGTAGTAGTAGTAATAGCAGTAGTAGTAGTAGTAGTAGTAGTAATAGTAGTAGTAGTAGTAGTAAGAGTTGTAGTAGTATTAATAGTAGTAGTAGTAACAGTAAAAGTAATAGTAGTAGTAGTAGTAGTAGTAGTAGTAGTAGTAGTAGAAGAAATAGTAGTAGTAGCATTAGTAGTAGTAGCAGTAGTAGTAGTAGTAGTAGTTTTAGTAGTAGTAGAAGAAGAAGAAGTAGAAGTAGTAGTATCAGTAGTAGTAATAGTAGTAGTAGTAGAAGTAGTAGTAGTGGTAGTACATGTAGTATTAATATTGATAACAGTATTAGTAGTATTGATAGTAGTAGTAGTAGTAATAGTAGTAACAGTAGTAGTAGTAATAGTATTAGTAGTATTATGGGAAGTAGTAGTGGAAGTAGTAGT
>CM055900.1:33162000-33264500 GCA_029582155.1 Panopea generosa | reverse complement strand
ATAACCGACGAAAGTCTCTATTTCCAAAATATTAGAAAAAATAAACTACTCGACACAAATCGCATGCCAAAGATAATTGATTTTGTAAGAAAGTTATCCAACCATGGTTAGACTAAAGAAAACCAACTACTACTGTAGTTTTCAACCACGGTTGGACTAAAGTAGAGTTAAATTAAAGTTTTTGGCACGAACTTACCGTTGTTGTAAAGCAAGTAAAAAAAACTATGGCAGAATGCTTTAAAATCCGACAGATGGTGTAAACATATTTCCTCCAACATGATATTGTTTGGTATTTATTTATTTTGCATACCCTTCCGTTTCAGGTCGGGTTGTTTATTGTTCGGCCGACAATGTTTACGGTCATGTCCATGTCACTTGGTACGTACGTGGTCAAACCATTTTTTCCTGGCTGCCATGAACCTCCAGACCTTCCGGTCAAACTGTTCACTATACTTGCAATGTGTAAGTTATATTTCTTAATGTTAGGTTCTATTTTTGAAATGCAGCATTAAAAATATAACATATAACCATGAGCGGTGTTTCATAACCGGCATGAAAGAAAGGAGTAAACGTATTTTTTTCAACACATTTCAGTTTATATATGGTATGTCCAGTGTTTTTCTTTTGTTGGTTAAGGAAGGTAATGAGTGAGTCCGAGACGAACTGCCAAAAAACTGGCAAACTTTTTCATATTAAGATCGACCGGGACTCGAACCTGCGATCTCGGTCAACATTTAAAGGTAAGTGATAAGGAGTGCCTTAAACCAATAGCGATAGTTTATCGCAATTTTATCTATGAAAGAGAATCTATATAAATTAGGTATCATATTCAAAGTCACCAGACAGCACCGATTTCGTATTTTTCTGAAATGTTGAAATGTTCAGCTCCCACAAATAAAATAGGAGGAGGAATTTGGGTGAATGAAAAAAAATATAAAAGAAACGGGTGCAAATAAAAAACGTTTAGAATTAAGTGTCTACTGAGTTGATTCTGCTCAATTTGATGTTGATTTGATCTGATGTTTTACCTGTTTGACGGTTGAGTTGGTCTGATGTTTTACCTATTTGACGATTTATTTGATCTAATATTTTACCTATTTGACGGTTACTTTTGGTCTGATGTTTTACCTATTTGAAGGTTGATTTGATCTGATGTTTTACCTATTTGAAGGTTGATTTGATCTGATGTTTTACCTATTTGAAGGTTGATTTGGTATGATGTATTACCTGTTTGACGGTTGATTTAGTCTGATGTTTTACTTATATGGCGATTGATTTGATCTGATGTTTTACATATTTGACGGTTGATTTGGTCGGATGTTTTCCCTATATGACGGTCGATTTGATCTGATGTTTTACATATTTGACGGTTGATTTGGTCGGATGTTTTCCCTATATGACGGTCGATTTGGTCTGATGTTTTACCTATTTAAAGTTTGATTTTGTCGGATGTTTTCCCTATATGACGGTCGATTTGGTCTGATGTTTTACCTATTTGAAGGTTGATTTGGTCTGATGTTTTACATATTTGACGGTTGATTTGATCTGATGTTTTCCCTATATGACGGTCGATTTGGTCTGATGTTTTACCTATTTGAAGGTTGATTTTGGCGGATGTTTTCCCTATATGACGGTCGATTTGGTCTGATGTTTTACCTATTTGAAGGTTGATTTGGTCTGATGTTTTACATATTTGAAGGTTGATTTGATCTGATGTTTTATCTATTTGACAGTTGATTTGGTCTGATGTTTTACCTACTTGACGGTTGATTTGGTCTGATGTTTTACATATTTGACGGTTGATTTTGTCTGATGTTTTACATATTTGAAGGTTGATTTGATCTGATGTTTTACCTATATGACGATTGATTTGGTCTTATGTATTACCTATTTGACGGTTGATTTAGTCTGATGTTTTACTTATATGGCGGTTGATTTGTTCTGATGTTTTACCTATTTGACGGTCGATTTGGTCTGATGATTTACCTATTTGAAGGTTGATTTTGTCGGATGTTTTCCCTATATGACGGTCGATTTGGTCTGATGTTTTACCTATTTGAAGGTTGATTTGGTCTGATGTTTTCCCTATATGACGGTCGATTTGGTCTGATGTTTTACCTATTTGAAGGTTGATTTGATCTGATGTTTTACATATTTGAAGGTTGATTTGATCTGATGTTTTACCTATTTGAAGGTTGATTTGGTCTGATGTTTTACATATTTGAATGTTGATTTGATCTGATGTTTTACCTATTTGAAGGTTGATTTGGTCTGATGTTTTACATATTTGAATGTTGATTTGATCTGATGTTTTACCTATTTGAAGGTTGATATGGTCTGATGTTTTACATATTTGAAGGTTGATTTGATCTGATGTTTTACCTATTTGACGGTTGATTTGGTCTGATGTTTTACCTACTTGACGGTTGATTTGGTCTGATGTTTTACCTATTTGAAGGTTGATTTTGTCTGATGTTTTACCTATTTGAAGGTTGATTTGGTCTTATGTATTACCTGTTTGACGGTTGATTTAGTCTGATGTTTTACTTATATGGCGATTGATTTGATCTGATGTTTTACATATTTGACGGTTGATTTGGTCGGATGTTTTCCCTATATGACGGTCGATTTGATCTGATGTTTTACATATTTGACGGTTGATTTGGTCGGATGTTTTCCCTATATGACGGTCGATTTGGTCTGATGTTTTACCTATTTAAAGTTTGATTTTGTCGGATGTTTTCCCTATATGACGGTCGATTTGGTCTGATGTTTTACCTATTTGAAGGTTGATTTGGTCTGATGTTTTACATATTTGACGGTTGATTTGATCTGATGTTTTCCCTATATGACGGTCGATTTGGTCTGATGTTTTACCTATTTGAAGGTTGATTTTGGCGGATGTTTTCCCTATATGACGGTCGATTTGGTCTGATGTTTTACCTATTTGAAGGTTGATTTGGTCTGATGTTTTACATATTTGAAGGTTGATTTGATCTGATGTTTTATCTATTTGACAGTTGATTTGGTCTGATGTTTTACCTACTTGACGGTTGATTTGGTCTGATGTTTTACATATTTGACGGTTGATTTTGTCTGATGTTTTACATATTTGAAGGTTGATTTGATCTGATGTTTTACCTATATGACGATTGATTTGGTCTTATGTATTACCTATTTGACGGTTGATTTAGTCTGATGTTTTACTTATATGGCGGTTGATTTGTTCTGATGTTTTACCTATTTGACGGTCGATTTGGTCTGATGATTTACATATTTGAAGGTTGATTTTGTCGGATGTTTTCCCTATATGACGGTCGATTTGGTCTGATGTTTTACCTATTTGAAGGTTGATTTGGTCTGATGTTTTCCCTATATGACGGTCGATTTGGTCTGATGTTTTACCTATTTGAAGGTTGATTTGATCTGATGTTTTACATATTTGAAGGTTGATTTGATCTGATGTTTTACCTATTTGAAGGTTGATTTGGTCTGATGTTTTACATATTTGAAGGTTGATTTGATCTGATGTTTTACCTATTTGAAGGTTGATTTGGTCTGATGTTTTACATATTTGAATGTTGATTTGATCTGATGTTTTACCTATTTGAAGGTTGATATGGTCTGATGTTTTACATATTTGAAGGTTGATTTGATCTGATGTTTTACCTATTTGACGGTTGATTTGGTCTGATGTTTTACCTACTTGACGGTTGATTTGGTCTGATGTTTTACCTATTTGAAGGTTGATTTTGTCTGATGTTTTACCTATTTGAAGGTTGATTTGGTCTTATGTATTACCTGTTTGACGGTTGATTTAGTCTGATGTTTTACTTATATGGCGGTTGATTTGTTCTGATGTTTTACATATTTGACGGTTGATTTGGTCGGATGTTTTCCCTATATGACGGTCGATTTGATCTGATGTTTTACATATTTGACGGTTGATTTGGTCGGATGTTTTCCCTATATGACGGTCGATTTGGTCTGATGTTTTACCTATTTAAAGTTTGATTTTGTCGGATGTTTTCCCTATATGACGGTCGATTTGGTCTGATGTTTTACCTATTTGAAGGTTGATTTGGTCTGATGTTTTACATATTTGACGGTTGATTTGATCTGATGTTTTCCCTATATGACGGTCGATTTGGTCTGATGTTTTACCTATTTGAAGGTTGATTTTGGCGGATGTTTTCCCTATATGACGGTCGATTTGGTCTGATGTTTTACCTATTTGAAGGTTGATTTGGTCTGATGTTTTACATATTTGAAGGTTGATTTGATCTGATGTTTTATCTATTTGACAGTTGATTTGGTCTGATGTTTTACCTACTTGACGGTTGATTTGGTCTGATGTTTTACATATTTGACGGTTGATTTTGTCTGATGTTTTACATATTTGAAGGTTGATTTGATCTGATGTTTTACCTATATGACGATTGATTTGGTCTTATGTATAACCTATTTGACGGTTGATTTAGTCTGATGTTTTACTTATATGGCGGTTGATTTGTTCTGATGTTTTACCTATTTGACGGTCGATTTGGTCTGATGATTTACATATTTGAAGGTTGATTTTGTCGGATGTTTTCCCTATATGACGGTCGATTTGGTCTGATGTTTTACCTATTTGAAGGTTGATTTGGTCTGATGTTTTCCCTATATGACGGTCGATTTGGTCTGATGTTTTACCTATTTGAAGGTTGATTTGATCTGATGTTTTACATATTTGAAGGTTGATTTGATCTGATGTTTTACCTATTTGAAGGTTGATTTGGTCTGATGTTTTACATATTTGAAGGTTGATTTGATCTGATGTTTTACCTATTTGAAGGTTGATTTGGTCTGATGTTTTACATATTTGAATGTTGATTTGATCTGATGTTTTACCTATTTGAAGGTTGATATGGTCTGATGTTTTACATATTTGAAGGTTGATTTGATCTGATGTTTTACCTATTTGACGGTTGATTTGGTCTGATGTTTTACCTACTTGACGGTTGATTTGGTCTGATGTTTTACCTATTTGAAGGTTGATTTTGTCTGATGTTTTACCTATTTGAATGTTGATTTGGTCTTATGTATTACCTGTTTGACGGTTGATTTAGTCTGATGTTTTACTTATATGGCGGTTGATTTGATCTGATGTTTTACATATTTGACGGTTGATTTGGTCTAATGTTTTACCTATTTGAATGTTGATTTGGGCTGATGTTTTACCTATCGACGGTTGATTTGATCTGATGTTTTGCTTATTTGACGATTGATTTGATCTGATGATTTGCATATTTGATGATTGATTTGATCTGATGTTTTACCTATTTGAAGATTGATTTGGTCTGATGTTTTGCCTATTTGACGATTGATTTGATCTGATGTTTTGCATATTTGATGATTGATTTGATCTGATGTTTTACATATTTGACGGTTGATTTGATCTGATGGTTTGCCTATTTCTTTACAGTATTCCTAGCTGCTGTCAATATATATAGTGTGAAAATGGCGACATATTTACAAAACATAACTACCTGCATTAAACTGGCTGCTATATGCATAATAACGATCGGAGGGGTATATAAACTGAGTACAGGTGAGTGTAGTATATATATATAACAAGTGTTTGTATCTTGGTAATGAAAGCTGGCATATCTGAGTTGTGCCCACAGGGGCTAGTGTCTATAAATTTATATCAACATAAAATTATATAGTTTATATTAAATATATATATATATATATATATTATACTGTATGTAGGGATATTGATATATAATGTGTATATTGACACTTGTCTCTGTGGTTTTACCCACATATGATGTTTAAGTATTTGTAAGAGAACAGGCGACTTTATTTAAACGGACTCGTTTAATGATGTCAACACATGGAAAGAGCGAGGTTGGATGTTTACGTTAGCCAGGTTTAAGCTCCCAATGAGACGGTTCTGCTACTGACCGTCTCCTGCCAGTAACCCCTGTTGTCACGTCTGTATGGTTGAAGTGTACGTATTATGACTAGTCTCTATACGTCCCACCCAACAATTAATTTTGTACCGTTCTACACATAGAGAAATGCACTTCTTGAACACTGAATATATTACCAACGGTTCCATAAGTGCCTTGTTCCAATAGATAGTTCTCTGTTTGTACAATTACCAGGTTGCTTTTTCATAATTTCGATAGTTTGATGGTACACCATCATTTTTGACAATTCAGCCCATTGGTTGCAGTGTATCACTACGCTTCTTTAAACTGTAATAATTTCATCAAACATATTTCAATGTCATCCAAACTTGGCAGAAATCATAAAAAAGTTCCAATGTTGCCATACGCATAAAGAAATATGACAATTTATTCATTTTCAAAAAAAAAAATGCCAAACCGCTTTACACAGCTCAAATTTCTTGGGCGTAAGAATCTACCGTCATGTAAGATAGGTAATTCTTAATTGAGACCTATATTGATTATGTATGTGTTGTGATGGGGACTGTGTTCATTAAATGCTGCGTTTTCTGCTGGTTACACATTATCTCTTTATTCAATGCAATTCGAATAACAGTACATGGCAGATAGGCTTGACCTTTAATACAAAGTAAGATAGTGGACATATTCATGATAACACTCGGGTATTGGACAATATTCATGATAACCCTCGGATAGTGGACAATATTCATGATAACCCTCGGATATTGGACAATATTCATGATAACCCTCGGATAGTGAACAATATTCATGATAACCCTCGGATAGTGGACATATTCATGATAACCCTCGGATAGTGGACATATTCATGATAACCCTCGGATAGTGAACAATATTCATGATAACCCTCGGATATTGGACAATATTCATGATAACCCTCGGATAGTGGACAATATTCATGATAACCCGGATAGTGGACAATATTCATGATAACCCTCGGATAGTGAACAATATTCATGATAACCCTCGGATATTGGACAATATTCATGATAACCCTCGGATATTGGACAATATTCATGATAACCCTCGGATAGTGGACAATATTCATGATAACCCTCAGATAGTGGACAACCCTCGGATAGTGGACCTTCGGATGAGCATAGACGACGCTGGCCTTAGGTCTGTGCTAAATTTAAAACAAGGGCTCTTCCATTCTAATGTTTTAACAAATACATTTTACTTCATAAATGAAATCCGAATATTACAACGTAGCATACATGGGCGTGCCATTTCATACAATGTTAAATATTTCATCATACAGTTTAGAATATGCTTTATCAAATAAATACAACTCAAAACTATTTATTACGGCACATGACGCCAGTGAGCTTAGCCAAGGACTATAAAGACATCCTGGAAGAGTTATGATGTTTGGTAATGGTCATGAAATTTTAAACAACTTTAAAACAGCTGTAAGATACTTTGGATACTTTATTCCAGTTCCTTTCCAACACTTGTGTAAGACCGACGTGCTATTTTTAATGTCTTTGATTATGTGTATATGACGTTTATATTCATTATCTTTAATTATATCACGATTTCATCAAGTATCTCATTATTCGATATTTCTCTATCTGTACTTTCTATTACAAGCTGTTTCAATAATTCCACTCTACATTTCACAAACGGCGTCCTTGAGGTATTTAACAATGGACGCCCTGGGGTATTTCACAAACAACGTTCTTGAGATATTTAACAATGAACGTCCTTGAGGTATTTGAAAAAGGACGTCCTTGAGGTATTTCACAAAAGACGTCTTCGGGGTGATTCACAAACGATGTCCTTGAGATATTCCACAAACAACGTCCTTTAGGTATTTCACGAACGACGTCCTTGAGGTATTTCACAAACAACGTCCTTGAGGTATTTGAGAAAGGACGTCCTCGAGGTATTTCACAAAAGACGTCCTTGGGGTGATTCACAAACGGCGTCCTTGAGCTATTTCACAAACGACGTCATTTAGGTATTTCACGAACGACGTCCTTGACGTATTTCACAAACAACGTCCTTGAGGTATTTAACAATGGACGTCCTTGAGGTATTTCACAAACGACGTCCTTGAGGTATTTCACAAACGACGTCCTTGAGGTATTTCACAAACGACGTCATTGTGGATATTTCATAAACGACGTTCTTGGTGTATTTCACAAAGGACGTCCTTGAGATATTTCGCAAAATACATCTTTGATGTATTTCACAAAAGACGTCCTTGAGGTATTTAACAATGGACGTCCTTGGGATATTTCACAAAAGACTACCTTGTGGTATTTCACACAAGACGTCCTTGAGGTATTTCACAAAATATGTCCTTAAGGTATATAACATTGTACGTCCTTGTGGTATTTCGAAAACGACGTCCTTAGTGTATTTAACAAAGGACGTCCTTGGGGTATTTCACATACGACGTTTTTGAGGTATTTCACAAAAAAACTCCTTAAGGTATATAACAATGGACGTCCTTGTGGTATTTCGAAAATAACGTCCGTTATGTATTTAACAATGGACGTCCTTGGGGTTTTTCACATACGACGTCCTTGAGGTAGTTAACAAATGACGTCCTTGGGGTATTTCACAAAAGACGTCTTTGAGGTATCTAACAATGGACGTCCTTCAGGTATCTTACAATGGCCGTCCTAAGGGTATTTCACAAAAGACATCCTTGAGGTATCTAACAATGGACGTCCTTGGGGTATTTCACAAACAACGTCCTCGGGGTATTTCACAAAATACATCCTTGGGGTATTAGCCCGTCAAATATCGTCTTACTTCTTTGTACAGTCAGTGATTAAAGTATTTTTAAAGGCCTGTCATTAAATTTCATAGAAAGACCAAATTAAGGAAGCGAAACTTACATTTTTTAGTGTTTATTGATATCTATCTGCAGTGCAAAAAGTAGCATTAGAAAAGAAGGGGTCGTGTCTCATCCAAAAGAGTGTTTATATGTTCAGTGCGTTAACCGTTGACAAAGTGGAAATAAACTTAAGAAATATAATGTATTCATACCCATACTTCCAACCATCCATTTTTCTTAAAATCTACAATTCAAACATGAAAAAGCTTTCAAAATGTTCCGAAAACATTAATGATTTAAATGCTATTCAAATCACACAATAAGCATTTAAAAGTAAGAACATTAATTTTATCATTAATCACCATTATTATTCGACTATCCCATGGAAGCGCTTCCCGTTTCTAAAAGGTGTGCTATGCCATGATTGCACAGAATACAAATGAAAAACATAAAGTGTACTGTGGCGTTATGATATAAATAATGTAAATGTAAACAGAAAATTGATAATAGTTATTATCATAAAATAGGTATTAATTAGGATTTTTTATTTTAACGTTCCTTTAGTAACTAGTGCAAGTTTTATTACTGTTGGTACATGCTATGAAAACAAAATATCGATCCTTTAATGTTCGCTAGTCTTAGACTATCAAACAAACTTTAACGACAGTTAAAATCGTTTTAAATTAAAGTAAAAGTTCGCATTTTACCGTATTTGCAAAAGAATAATTTGACAAAGTAACCATTATTTAGAGTGTCCCTTGTTCTGATGTGACAACGAGGAGAAGAGGAAGAGCGAGGTTTGGTCACTCTTCAGCCAGGTTTAAACTCTTCAGCTGCGTCTTTGGCTACTGACCGGTCCAAGGTGCTGACATCTGTTGTCAATTCGTCCCTATTTATTAAGTTTCCTTATTATATTGTGTTCATTCTGCTTCGGTGGTTTATCATTTGAAGGGTTCATCTCTGCTGGATATATATTTAGCAAGAATTGTCTGAAACATAAATTGCACTTGATGAAATTAGTGGACCGTTCGTATTTCAAATGAATAGTATAACACAGGGAGATTATATTTTAATGGAACAGTGTTTTATTTCGTTTTAGGAAACATTCAAACAATTGCTGAAGGTTTCCAAGACACCCGTGAAGACCCATCCCTTGTGGCGATAGCTTTTTACAACGGCCTTTGGGCATATGATGGCTGGTAGGACCAAATATAAATATTATATTTAGTATGTGTGTTGTTTTTAACTATATACATCATACAAAATGCCAACTATAGTTACATCGTAGCATGATTGTTTGCTGTTGTCGATGAAATATAAGTGTTCAATTAAATGTTCTGTTCTTGTCACTTTACTCTTTTAACAACTGATCTAATATGTATTATTCTATAGAAATACAACTATATGAATATTAAAGTCAAATCTGTTTCATTAAAGTATGGAATAGAATACGCTTGATTCGCAGTTGAATGATTTTATGAAGTTTAATGCGCCAACTAATATATTTATGTATAGTTTATGTGTCTGATAATTCCAAAGCAAATCATTACTAGGTCTGGTTGTTGGAACAGTGGGTAGGTCTTAACAATCGTTAAAGTCTCATTCACCAATTACCTCTCCTTAATGACGGTAGATTCTTGCGCTCAAGAAATTAGGACTGTGTAAATGTGTTGGGCATTATTTTTGTTGAAAATGCTGTAAATGGTCAAATTTATTTTTACATAATTATGAGAACATAGGATCATTTTCATGAATTCGGCCAACTTTCGATGACATTGAGTACTGTTGGATAAAAATATAGTAGTTTTAAAATGCGTAGTGATACATTGCAACAAATGATAAGCCTTGTCATAAATGAAGGGGTGTCATCAAACCATCAAAATAGTGAAAAAACAGTCTGGTCAACCCAGCGCTTGTCCGCGCATATTTGGGCCAATAGAAGACTATCTTCGGAAACAAAAATTTTGTAGAACCATAAACAATACTTTCTGTGTTCCAAAAGTGCGTTCCTCTATATATAGAACAGAATGATAGAATATGGTGTGAGAGACGTTAAAGTGGGATTAAACCTTAACTACATGGCCAACTTATCAACTTATCCAACCACCAACAACACAACCCTGGGAGGGGTGGGGGGAATACTTAACTGTTGGGGGGGGGGGGGGGGGCATCGGGACATCGGGAACGAATGTCAATTTAATAAAATCACGTTGTTTTCTTCAGGAATAATCTAAACTTCATAACAGAAGAATTGCAAGAGCCAGAAAAGTGAGTTTAATAATAATTATAATTTAAAATGTTTTATTTGAAGTCAGTGATATATGTATAACTCAATATTATCGTACAAACATCATTTATGTGTGATAGTATTGTTTTTAAACACGGTTGTATGCATTAATCGTCCAATTTTTAATTGTTTATAATACAAGATCAATTAATAGGAAGTGAACATATTCTATTAAACTGATATTGTAACATTTTAAAATGATTGCCCTATACCAGCAAATACATCTTGACTGTAGATTAAGTTTCTGATGTTTGACAATAAAATTAAGTTTAAGCATTGTTAAACGTTTTTATCCAAACACAATGTCTTTTAAAGAAGAGAACATTTGACATAGGTAGCTCTTTTTAGTTAGATTTGAACTGGTTAAATTTCTTCGTCTTTATTGTTTTGTCTTTTCTGATACTTCTAACGACATAAATGTTCTAATTTATTAGAGAATATTATAATTCAAAATGCGTCACTTTGAGCCTTGAACCAAATAAAACATGGCTTACAAAATGTGTATGATCAAAACCTGTTATAACAATTATTGAGGCATAAGTAATACATTTCTGTTACGAATTTATTAAGTTAGTAATGAAAGTACATGTGAAAATATATCTTTCATTAAAATAATAATGTCATGAATCGTGGAAGGATTTAACAAGACCTTAAGAGGATATAAAACTTAATAAGTCAGATAATATGTAGAACGGTCCAATCTTTCCCGATTGGGTCCGTTATATAGCAATGCTAGGAAAGCCAGATTTGCGCATGTTGACTTGTCAGTTGTTTCAACTGAAAGTTTGAATAACGTAACAGTTAAGTAAGCGTTCCATTGCTATAACTTGTGGGACAGGCAAATTCCCTGCTTTTTCATTGGGGTATAATAGACCTGATTCAGTAGGTATCAGGTTCTGGGATAGACTATAAGTCAGAGGCCGATATAACGATGAGGAGGTGCGGAAATCGCCCGCTGAACGCAAGTCACTGAGAATGTGTAATTTATGTTTCAGAAACCTACCTCGTTCTATCATGATAGGCATTCCATTGACAACAACAGCCTACGTTTTGGCTAACATAGGTTTCTTTGCTGTCATGTCCAAGGAAGAAGTCCTCGCGTCACATGCGGTTGCTGTGGTAAGTAGAGATTTATAATAACGGGTCAGATTTTTAAAAAAATTGTTAGATATTCAGCAGAGACTTTCATGTTAATACACCAAATAATTGAATTTCTTGTTGAATACGTGTTTAACATTTTTCAGAATGTTTTCTGTTGTTAAAGCACTGTTAAGTTAACATTTTGTTAAAATCTTGTTAAATTTAACAATTATTGGAACAACTGTGCCAAAAACTGCAAATATCATTGATTTACATAACCGTAGATATGTACGTTTATTGGTTAAGCCATATGTAACTTATTTGGAACAGCATACTTTATTCACTTGTATATATTAATACTGACATCTAAGGACATCATCGTTGTGCAAATGAACCAAGGTTCATTTCTGCACAGCTATTCCGTCTCTTTATTTACAACGGTCCATCTATTGTTTAAATTTTAATGTGATATGACAGCATGTGCATAATTATACATAAACCAAACGATACATATGTAGCTTTGGTTGTAAATATGTCAAGTTTGATAGAATATATTCGTTTCTGCAGACTTATTGTTGTTTTTCTCCAGGCTTGGTCGGACTATATGCTTGGTGTCATGGCATGGATAATGCCAGTGTTTGTTGTACTATCGTGTCTTGGTTCCGCTAACGGATGCCTCTTTGCAACTGGAAGGTAAATCCATGTCTTTTCAGTTAGTTTTGAGTTACAGGTGACGTGCAGCAAAAATATACCAAATGTTTAGATATATTTAACTGATTGAAAACACAAGAGCATAATTCACTGAAATTACTTTATTAATAGTATCCAGTTGATGATAGTTGTTTGTTGCACACATTAAATGGGTATGCATTTACCAAGGATACAGGGATATGGACTTCATTTAAAACAAAGAAATCGTAATATTAAAACAACATAAAAGTAAACACTTTGTGTTTATGTCGTCATACTTTAGTTCTAAACTTTCATTTAACCTATCAAATAAGAAGCTAAGTTTTTTTTTGCAAATGATCCAAACACCTGCTTTCTATTCTTCAAATATTCTATTCAACCATTTCAAATTTGTATTTTTCTAATTCTGGTATATAATTGGTTAAATGTGTTTGAAAGTAATGCGCTCTATTACTTATACGAGCCCGTGCATTTACAGGTTGTGTTTTGCAGCAGCACGTGATGAACATTTCCCTAAATTGTTGTCGTTTATACAAGCAACTCGCTTTACACCCATGCCATCCATTATGTTCACTGTAAGTATTAACTATTAGTTACATGTACATATTCTGTGTTGATTCTACTTACTTACGGTAATATTTGTCCAATATCAATAGACATACGTGAAACTTTATTTTATTTGATATGTGCGTGATTCGGCATTCTTTACACATGCATAAAAACAGAAAAAAATGAATTTAATCTTAGTTACATTACAATGCAATGCGATACTTACAATACAATACAATACACTGCAATACAATACAATACAATACAATACAATACAATACAATACAATACAATACAATACAATACAATACAATACAATACAATACAATACAATACAATACAATACAATACAATACAATACAATACCATGCAATGTAATACAATGCAAAACAATGCATTAAAATACAACACAATATATTGACTCTGTAAAAATACTGTGTAAATACAATATAATGCAATACAATGCAATACAATATATGTACCTTTTTTTTCAGACAATTATTTCCATTTGCATTGCAATTCCTGGAGACTTGAGTACACTTATAGACTTCTACAGTTTTTCTATATGGCTTGGGTACGGTGCCACGGTCGCGTCGCTTTTAGTTCTTAGGTATACTGAGCCAAAACTACGGAGGCCTTATAAGGTAAGTACATACAGTTTACAAATTGAACACAATATGTTTTAACAATGACACTAAATTAACATCCTTAAAAAAGAACAAGTAATATCTACCCTTTACATTTGAGACAACGTAAAAATCAAAGCAATAATTCAATGTATGTTGCATCAAATTTGAATTATTTACGTCGAAATGATTTATAAAATACAATATGTCTGCGTACAAACATATATCTTAATACTACATAATGGTTTATATGCAGGGTAATAAACTTTTGTTTCGTATTATGAGAAGTAATTCCTAAGAACAGCTCGCATATCTGGTATAAAGTTACATGGTATTTTTCGATATATACGAACTGTCTAATGGAACTGTATCCCAAAGTACGAATCAAGTGTTGATTAATCTATAATTTTAATATTTTTTTCTATCTGCCAAAAAGGAAATAAATCCTGTTGACAATTTATCACTTCAAGATTTATTTCCCTTTTAAATCTCTGATTATCACAAGCACACATTAAAAATGTTAAGTAATTAACATTGAACTTTAATTTACAACAGACATAATTTAAAACAAATTATCTGACTTCTACGAAACATTTCCTATTTTAATTTTAGCTGGAAAAATTGGGTTGCTGTCGATTAGCTATTCAAACTACAGATTACAAATTGTGATCGTCTGGGCCTGCTGTTTCTATAAAGAAACGAAGACAAAAAAATACATTTCTGTATGAATTATATATAATCACAATCGCCAAGTGTAGAAAAGTCATATATCCGATGATTTAAAAAGTTCAGAGCAATATATGTCACTCAGTAAATCAGCGAGTGATTTAACATACTTGTAGCGATGAAATCTACCACGGACTTGGTAATGTAAAAGACTATGTAAATAAACATGCGGTGAGATTCTAAGAGACCGTTACGTACTGTATATATTTCAGGTTCCGATATTTATACCAGTCGTGGTTCTGCTGATGTCGTTATATCTCACAATTTCACCAATCATCCAGACTGGGCGAGTGACATTCCTTTACGCAGTTCTATTTATACTATCAAGTTTATTCGTCTACTTTCCATTTGTATACTTCAAGCTAAAGATTCCATGTCTTAGTAAGTTTATGCATTTTCTTCAAACGTTCAGTTATTGTTTTTCATACCATTGTCTTTCATTTATTAAAACGAAATAAACATTCAAATAAAATTAGTTCCGAAAAAAGGAAAACATCAACACTCAAGCTAGACATTCAAAATTCACAATGTAAATATGCTTAAAGCTTGGAATAAATTGGACAATGCAAGTATTTTGTATTTGTTAAACAATTCGTTTCAGGCATTTACTACTATCCATTGTGAATGTAATGAAGAATTATATGTACTAAAGTAATACTGTGTATTTGTCCTGTGTTGTGAAACATATAACATTGGTCTTCATAAAAAAATGCTGACCTTACCATTTTGGAAATTTTTCGATATTTTACATATAAATGTGCAGAAGTTTATATTGCACCTGTTTGCAAAACGACACAGTTAATATTCAATCAGAACATGTGATTTTGACCACGTGAACATGTTCAAAATGACAAAATGATGAACCCGCATTATTAGAATGTCGAACATACAACTTTTAACGGTGAAATGCCGAAGCAGTATAAAAATTGAAGAGATATCTTATAAAAAAAGGCGATCGAAAATGCCGATGTAACAGTTTCTCCCATAAACTATTAGTCTGCTGTAAAAAACATACAATGTGCCGTTGGAATACCTTTATTCTTTTAAATACAATGATTCAGGTCTGTTGCTATCAAATTATTTGAGAGAATATTTTTGTTCCTTCCTGAATATTTTGTTTAGTTCGCCATTTTGAATAGAGACCACTGATATATGTAAAGAATATGAAATAAAGCATTGTATAACAAATATAAGGAAATTATTTATAATAGTGTTATACATAAATGTACTTGTTTCAGATCGAATATACACAAACTTACAGATTTGTTTCCAAGTGGTTCCACCAAAACATGACTAACTGGGTGACACGGGAACAAGTGACATCAGCGAGTGAGAGCACGGACGGCATATACACAAGTCAACGTAAATATCGATGTCAGTAATCATCCATGCACAACTAACATTATTGCCTTGATCAAAGACTGACACCAAGACAGTGTGCTGGGCAGAAAACCTGCCATCATCGGCGATTTTACATGTATATTAACGTCATTAGTGGTAGCAAAATCGGATATTTCAGATAATTTCAGATTAAATTGATCTTCCATAACACATACGAAATGTGTCATAAAAGGTAGCAACACTGGTAAAATGTTTCATGATAAATCGGTCTTCTTCAACACCGGCGATGGTATGTCAGCCAAGGCAGCAAATCTGGCAAAGATGTTTCCTTTTAGATTGGTCATTTCAGCACCGGTGATGGTATGTCATCCGAGACAACAAAATTGGTAACGATGTCTTATGTTAAATCGATCATTTAATCACAGACGAGTCTGATGTCACCAGAGGCAGCACAACTATAGTATGTTGTTTTACTTCGATTGTGGAACAACTTTGGACAATTCACACTCGAAAAGCAAAACCGGTAAAGTTGTTTGATGTTAAACGAGTTCTCCGCAATACTCCCATGCATGTGCAAATGAACGAAGGAAGGTTCCTAGACAGCCTAAAATACTTAACTATATCTATATATTATGACGAGCATTTCTTTAATAATTATGTCTTCTTATGCCATGCAACTTATTTACAATATTTGACACGTACTATTGAAACTGTATATTAGCTCCTTAAATGTTAAATTATGACATTCAGTCAATACATATTGAAGACTTTAAAATGCACTATATACACCAAGTGACATTCTTAATGGTGCTACGCTTACAAATTATATACACTTTTTAAAAATATTGAAATTGTCATCTATAAAAGTGTATCGTCCAAATTTCAGGAATATAAATTGGTGTTGTTAACATTTATTTTTAAAGTTTTACACAACGGTGTAATACATTTTCCTCCATGATTTTGTAACGTAATTTACTTATGGTGTTTTAGGTTTGGTGCATAGAATTATTGTTTTTTGTTCCATTTCATTTGTATGATAATTATGGTTATCAATATATATTTGACTTACTAAGAGAAAAGCATGCTTTTATCATCACAGATTTTTTATTTGTTTGCTGATGGATGTTTATATACTATCATTGAATGGGTTGTAGATAAAAATAATAAGAATGATTTTGTGATGTACATTGATGTCTGTATACATTATTGTTTTTACACACACACACACACACACACACACACACACACACACACAGAAATATGCCGTTTTTTTGTATTACCATTTTTTATAGCATTGTTAGAACGAATGTCAATACTGGTATGTGAACTGTCAGTAATTGTTCGGTGGTGGGTTTATAACGGTGTCCTGTTGGGGCCATTGCGGCATTATCTAGTTTTTTAAGTAAAGTCGATACAATGAAACTACGATGTTTTTAACTGTTCACCATTGTTGTTTCATTGTTTCGACTGTTCACCGTGGTAGTTTCATTATTTTGACGTTTCTCTATTTAATGAATATATGCTGCGATGACCCAAAATGGGACATCGTATTTTATGCTGATCTTCTTTATGTAATTTGTTATTATTTGATAGTATATCCAATATATATAAACTGTTTCCCATATTTGTAATAACAGTCAGTTATTCATAGGTCTTGATGATTTGTGTATAGAAATACTATGTAAACGAATTGTGTGTGTGTGTGTGTGTGTGTGTGTGTGTGTGTGTGTGTGCGTGGTGGTAAGAATGGGAGAGTGAATCACCAGCATGTAAAAATATTGGAACAGAGGTCAGAGTTCACTTTCTTTCATAGCAGCTATTATTTCTCATAGGAGCGTATGCATTATAAATTGAATGAGAGCCATGTTGTGCGTAATTCTTCGTGTGCGTAAACACTTATTATATTTATATCCTTAATGCGACAATCTGTACCAAGGTCATCCTTTAAAAATTTGTGTTCGCTGTGCTCCGATCCAGTTTTTGTCATGGTCTGCCGGATTCTGATATTGCAATCATTCTAAACAAAAATGGACAGAAATCATGAAAAAAAAATTGCTTTGAAAGTTAATGAAAAAAGTACGGAGCGCGGCAAACAATGTTTTTCTCTAAGAACGGCCCAACATGTTATATTCATCATACTTGTTGTATCCGTATGTTGAAGTCGGTTAATTGAACAGCAAATGGCATACCTACTTTGTATTCCCGTGTCTATCACATTTAAATTGAAATGCTACAGTAGACACGGGAATCAGAATCATAATAACGTATCGTAATATCATAAAAGATATTTTAAGCAAACAAATGACCGATCACGGGTATACGTCCATCATATATTAACGCCAGCATTCTAATAATGTAAATGAAAGAGTTGCGTCACGAATGAAACTGTCTAGAATTATTTTTCATGGTCATCTTTCTCTTTGTTTTTTTTTTCTTTTTGTTATTAAGATGTTTATCTAATAGGGTTCTTAGGCGGTGTTATAAATGACATGGAATGCTGCACATAAGTGCTCTATTTATTGTACTTTCAACATTTGTTGTTATTGCATTGTTTGTTTCGTACAGTTAAATCTAAATCGGTAACATTTAATGTAAATAACTGTACATTGTGCATTTTTATCTTGTTTTGTTGTATAGAAATTTTATAATGGTTTTGTTGAAACATACATGGGGACGACTTTGTTATATAAACTGCTCAACTGGGTCATGTTATTTTGTTATGGAGTGAAACAACACATGAACGCCTATATAGACTTGTTATAATTTGAATTATAATAATATTTCTTAGTTTTCCATTGTTACTGTTTTTTGCATTCATCATGTATTCAATTTCCATGTTTTGTTGTTTTAATATCTTCAAATTGTATATTATGCTGAAGAAAGAAGAGAAACATATACCAGGAGTTTTTCTTATCTTCAGCGTTTGCTTGTTATTCTATATACAAGACTAATACCATAATGCATTCAGCGACCTCACAATACTGAGCTTACACCATTTGGATATTATTATTAACTCTCAGATTAAAATAAGTGTGTCCTTTTGTGAAAAAATCAGTCCAGTCATTTTCAGTACATAGTACCAGAACTGAGTGTTATTTTCAAATGACCAGTATCAAACCCATTGCCTTAACAACCAACACTGTATTCTTTAATGTTTAATTAGAATGGAAGGGAAACAACTTGATTATCCTATTCTTATAAATAATTAAACTGATTTGTTTCCCGTTGTGACTACGCGGTATCTAAAGCCTCGTTTACTTCCGAAATGCACAATCAAATAACTTTGATCGAAATGTGTATTTCTTTAACGAGCGGACCGAGCTTTTAACTTTTGTTTACATTTTTCTTTATTCCGTAATGACTCGGTTGCTTTCCGACTGTACCTCCGCCAGTGTTTGGAAGTACACAAATGAATGCATGTATTTTGATGCACACATTATCCATACTCTGAGATTCGGCAAGAAGATATAGAAAACAGAGAGACATCACTTTATGACCATTGTAGAAAATAAGACACCTTTACTCTTTGAATATTTTTATTACACAGTTAGGGCACAATGAAGTGTTATATATGCAGTGCGAATATTCGGATTAAGACCGTTAGATAAGGGGGTTGTTTTAAAAAGTATTGATGTCTGCAATAAAACTGTATCGAACGTAGTAAGCATTATATTAGTTATACGCATTGATAAACAATGGGTTTACGGAATACAGGTTTGGTCTTATAACTCTTGCTCAGGATCAACCCTCGCAGATACTATCGCACCGCTATTACGTTACAAATCACTTTATCACTGCCAATATTGAGAGGCTACCAAAGTTGGTTTGTTTAGTACAGTTATTAGAATGTAAATACTTTTTATTTTTTATTGAATGATTCGTCGCTTACTTGCAATACATTAGCTCTTGGGTTCCAGTTCACTAATACACTGAGGGGAATAAAAGGGGTACTATTTAATTCTTAATCGCATCCCCTACAGTTTCTCATACTTCGTTTTTCTCTGAAGTAATCATATATTACCGACCGACGCGTTTCCGAACAAGTTTCGTAACTCCCCATTTTCTGCCGAAAGTGTTTATCGGAAAGAGACGAACATTAATTTGTACACAAAAACCCGTTATTAATTATGTACTAATAACTAAATGTGCTTTATATTCATTTTTTCATTTGCGAAGTTTCTCAGTAATAAACGTGTATTCTATCATCTGGAAGAGTAAAACTGACTAATATTAAAACCAAAAACGACCTTTTCGGAAGTTTAATGAGCCATTAACGGAGATTATATTGACTGGGAAATCTGTTGCCAAGACCAGTATCTGTTAGAGATCCTATTTATTATTTTTCGACATTTCAACAGAACGTAAATACCATGAAAATACAGGATATTAGAAAGATACCTTAATGGTATTAACTTTTATATATGTATCTGCCCATCCATCAAGTTTTGCCGGTTCGTTCAAATACACGAGGATAGTATGCCTGGGGGAGGTCCACATCCTACTATCAGATGTAACGCACTGCCAATAACAGTTCATCGTTATTTAGGTCGTAGTTCAGACCTCAACTCAAAGGACGTCAGCATGCCTCTAGCTTCCGATCACTGCACAGTTTGATATGTTTAGTTACAGGGGTAGAGTTTCCAGAGGATCATTTAATACACAACACTATTTCAGTGCTTATCGTAATAAATGTGTTGCTTCGTTATTAAGCCATTGGCTTTCAAATGGGCTCCAATTACGGTATGAGGGGCCAAGGGAAAAGATTCATTGCAAAATCTCAGAACAGATACTAACGAAATCTTGGTCAGAATTCGTTATGACAAATTATGCTAGTTAAAGTCGCTATTAGTGTTATATATGAAAAGGAAAATGTTTACCCTGAAAGAACTCCAGTCTTTCACAGGGATGTTAAAAGTTTGCGATTCCAACAGCAAGAGCATTCAACCTGCGTTTTATGATGCCATGTCTGGTCTGCTGTATCACACCCGCCTCATCAGAGTCAACGTCGGGTTTAAGGCGGTTCCTTAAAATCTGCTCTTCTTTCATGCCTCAAGCTTGCTGGTTCAATGGACAATGAACGTATCTCGTTGTTCACTGATTGTGCTTGAATTGCAGAATTATGTTATAGACGGTTATTTTGATTCCCATTGGGCTTACTTTTCTTGGCCTAAATCACGGTTAAGGTCTGTCATTTTCAAAGATATTACGTTTTTGGAAGTGGTTCCGGTTGTGCTTGCCATTATACATTTGGTCTATCTTGTTTAGGGAAAAAACAATTATCCTGCATATTAATAAAAGTGCTTTGGTTTCAATTTTAAATAAGAAGAAAAAAGAAAAAAACGGCCCTTGTCAGTTTTTTGGTCTTGCAAATAATCTGTACCCATAACTGGTAAACATAATGGGCATTGCCGAATCTATTTCTCGACACCAGTGGTCACGGTTTCACTTGCTGTCCCCATTTGCAGACAACGAACACCGGCTGCATCCGATACGGAGAGATGCCTTATGTACTTAGTTGTTTAAATAAAGTCTTGACATGCCTAGCAACATCTTGTTTACTATAAAAATTCTATAATGTCCTGTTCTCCAGTAAGTTTACACTTCAAAACAATACCGGGCATATATGTTCAACCTAGCCTTTGACCGACAAATGTGCAAAAAACTCTGTAATTTTATTAAATGGTTGTGGCCAAATATGTCCATAGTTATTTACTCCTCCCCCACCCCAATTGTTATAAGGTAAGTATCTTATTATCTGCAAAATAGAAGCACCTAATACTAGTAGTATGCTAGTGGCAAGGCTGAGATCAACCTGTGAAATGATTCTAGAAAAAGCACAGTAGCTGCAATGCATGGATTGTCAAATGAAGAAATCAAGACGTGGAAGGTGGTAATCGAACGCCTTTCAATCTTACATTAGGATTCCGACTGAAGAACGTTTAACATTATATGTGAATATGATAATTTTTCTTTCAATCTCCCGAGTACACTAACAATTTGTCAAGATTTTTTCAGATGCCACGTCCCCTATTTGTGGCGGCGACAAGATCTGCAGGGTTGGAAAGTTTGTACATATCTTGTCATGTGGTGGGCTTTACAGCTTATCACCAATGCCATAAACAGTTTCACCAATACAGACATGTTTTATTTTATGTTAGTATTTTGCAATATCTCTTTTGTAAATTAAGTTCAATTTTATCATGTGATCGGCTGTTCCCAGAGTTCACTTGATTAATTTAAATTAGTTTCATTTGCTGTTACTACATTTAACTGCAAGTAGTCAATTTAAATAATATTGACACGTGTCTGTAATATTATTCTCTGATAAATGTTTGTATTATTATTTTTATTCTCATAAAATCATTGAAGCCGTGGCCTAGATTTGCCATTAAAAGTAATTATAATATATTTTGATTAAGTTACTAACCTTGGATAACGTCTCGTGTGATATTAGGCCCTGAATTACAAGTTTACGAGTCAACACCTTTATCGCCATCATAATCCACATCACTTCCAACGAAATATTTATTTCAGACTTTCTGGAACTATTGTAGATGCATTTTCAATACCAATACTTTTATAGCTACCATGCCCGGGTGTGACTTTAATATATTTTCTTCTTCAATACCGCATTATCCGTTGCTAGTAGTTCATTGTGTTTATTATCATTACACAGAGACAGTTTCAATAATTGCTTTGACACAACCATCTTCAATTTGATTTGATATGATCATATTTTATTTGTTAGGTTTGTAACAATGAAATATTGTGTATTGGCGGGGATTTTGGAGCCTGATTTCGCCATTAAGTACTTTTATGCTTATGTTATATTGATTAATAATCATATTTTACAATCTCAAAACAAATCAGACTCAATGTTCAATTTGAGAGTTCTCATTAGATTTACCAAACATCAGGAGGTTGTTTTATACCACATATCGCATTGCTGATGATACAAAGATTTCGAGGACCAGGATGGACATTTAGTGGTGAAGCTTAACTGTTATTGTGATACACTGCTGTAATACCATTGGACAAACCTTATGTCATAATTATTGTTTTAATATCTCCCGCATGTGTAGAAGCATAACGTCTAAAATTTTGCTACATACAGCACATCTATTAAATTACATGCAGCTGTATTTTGAACGAAATACCGAAGAAATGCATGTAAGGTCAAGTTCATTTCAACTATGTTTATATTAACATATCAATAAATAACAAAATATACATTAAATCTTTGTATATATGATGACATTAAACAAACATTTCACATTATTTTGATTTATATCTTATAATATAGCTAAAAATAATGGAAAAAATATGATTTATTTTGAACAATTCCCTTCTCAATATCTTACTAGTTGACCTCTGACCCAGTGAATGATACACATCATTTTAAGCACATTTAAAGATATATTAAAAATGAATCAGTTCTGATGGTAAATTATATAACACGCATCTTAAATATGAATATTGTTATTTTATATACCCGGTGTATATCTTAACATTTTCCGCATGGTACTATTTGGTGACCTTTGACATTTTAAGTGCGTCAAACTAGATGCATACCTGGTATTTGCATCACAACAACAGGCAATGTTGCGCTTAAGTTTGTATAATGACATAAGACACAAGTCATGTTACATAAAACCCTTATTAGTTGCCTTGTATAAGGCTAAAACAATTTAATATTATGTCGTATTTTGAGCAAATTCTTAAATATTACAGTTTTGACGTTTGACCCAATGACCTCAATGAATAATACGCGTCAGTATGTTATATGCATGCCATTGGTAATCTAAAATAAACCAATAATGAAGCTCAAAACAATTAAGAGATATCTTAAATGTGAATGTTTTTGGTATTATCTCGTCCGGTTAAAAAATTTGCTTGTGGTGACCTTTGACCTTATAATACAGTCAAAAGGTCAAATATATTTGGCAACCGATTGTTTCTAATGTAGGTTATAGCAGTAACCTCTTTTAGCTCGGATGCCGTCCACGAACATGCCGTACCTCATGCACCGATTTCTAGCCACGCATATGAGAAATTTGACCAGACTAAAACAAATTGTTTTACGAAATTTTAATTTGATATTGTGTTTCATATGAAAAGAACTCGAGGCGAATAATAAAAAGGTCATTATACAGTTCACTGTATAATATGGATTTTACTGTACTCGTGAATGTTGTGGTGAAAACCTGTATTGGACTCGGTGCCTACGGTATGTCGTCGAGTACAGGTTTTCACCACAATATTGACTCTTACAATGTAAATCCATATTGTACAGTGAACTGTAAAATAATCTTAAAGTATCATCATCATCATTATATCCATTATTATTTTACTCATTACATCCGTTATAAATGTACTCATTATATCTGTTATGAATGTACTCATTATTTCCGTTATGAATGTACTCATTATATCTGTCATGAATGTACTCATTATATCTGTTATGAATGTACTCATTATATCTGTTATTAATGTACTCATTATATCTGTTATGAATGTACTCATTATTTCCGTTATGAATGTAAGCATTATATCCGTTTTGAATGTAAGCATTATATCCATTATGAATGTAAGCATTATATCCGTTATGAATGTAATAATTATATCCGTTATGAATGTAAGCATTATATCCATTATTAATGTACTCATTATATCCGTTATGAATGTAAGCATTATATCTATTCTTAATGTACTTATTATATCCATTATTAAGGTACTCATTATCCGTTATGAATGTAAGCATTATATTCGTTATGAATGTACTCATTATATCCATTTTGAATTTAATAATTATATCCGTTATGAATGTACTCATCATATCCATTATGAATTTAATAATTATATCCGTTATGAATGTACTCATTATATCCGTTATGCATGTAAGCATTATATCCGTTATGAATGTACTCATTATATCCGTTACGAATGTA
The DNA here is from genome assembly GCA_029582155.1 of Panopea generosa. NCBI lineage: Eukaryota > Metazoa > Mollusca > Bivalvia > Adapedonta > Hiatellidae > Panopea > Panopea generosa. Next base: position 33,239,487 of record CM055900.1, on the reverse strand, counting down.
AGCATTATATCCGTTATGAATGTACTCGTCATATCCATTATGAATTTAATAATTATTTCAATTATTAATCTAACAGTTTATCCATTATGAATGTAATTTTTCTGTTCATTATGAATGTAATCATTATATCCAATATAAATATCATCATTAAATCAATTTTGGCTTTTATAGTTTTATCTATTATGAATATAATCCTTATATACGTTATGAATAGTATTAGTATATAACCATATATTCATTATGGCTTAAGTAATTATATCAATTTTAGATATTATCTTTATATTCGTAATGAATATAATCATAATATTCATTTTGAATATAACTATTATACAATTATGAATAAAATCAGTATATCCATTATAAATTTAACCCTTATATCAATTATGAATAAAATCATTATATTCGTTATGAATATAAAGTTATATCCACTATGAATATTCATTATATCCATTATGAATATAATGATGAATATTATCATTATATTAAGAATTGATCAACTTGGATGTAACATAATTTCGATAGATACTGCATATATAATGTTGTGATAGAGACCGTGATGCCGAAAATTTTAGAAAAACATCTTGAATTTTAATTTAAATAGCTGATTTTGGGAAAGCACGCTTCCGCTCACAAACGTTGACATTTCATACTCTTACGTGCCTTTTTCAAATGTATTATGTAAGATTGCTGAACTATGTATATGTTCCAACGAATGTGTATACCCTGAATGTATATGAGGAAGAATGGGCGTGAAAAGTCGTTGCTTGCAAACACCGAAGACGGCAACATCTGCGGACGGGCCTTCTTCTGGCAAAATTCTACAGAACTTGGTAGAAATTAAAATACAAACATTCATATCTGTCAATTTTAATGTCAGTATGTATGGGGCAATTTTATTATATAATGTTAAAAATGAAAACAACGCTATTACCATAAAAATAAAATGTTCTGCTATTTGATCTAATTAATTATCTCAGTATATTATTATTAATAATTTCACTTTTAAAATAGTAAAATATAAATCGTAATTTCACTATTTCTAATCATAAAATAAAAATAAACATTGTTGGTTTAAGTGAAAGATCAATTAGATTCTACGTGAACACTGAAATCAACATGTCCACTCGTGGATTCACAACTCGCGACCACATCACTTCAGTGTTGACTTGGTGAAATAAAAATGATATTTCACTGAAAAGTGCAATTATAATTCTCTAATTAATCAACTTAGTTTCTGTCTTGCAACCATGTTATAACATATGTACATAATATACAATTTTAAAATATACAGCAAACTAGTTCAATATGTACAGCTCAATGTGTATTTCTAATCATTTAAAACATTCATAATCTGTTTCCCATATTCGGATGTCTGGACAACCTGAGACAGCAATTCGAATGATTGTTGATGATAAATATCATTTCTGAAATAAATATGCAATAACTAACTAAACTGTCTGACAGTTATAACTCATTACTGTACATATACAGTAAGCCAGTGGAGGTTCTATGCGAAACAAAAGTGATTTGTAAGTATAGTCATCTTGTGAAATAAACAGATTGTTTCAAATATATGATGTTGTCTTAAATAAAGATTTTGTTCATGTAAGGTATCGACACTCAACTTACTATAAGTTACAAACTTGTACTTGCTATATTTACACTTCAATAAGTACTTAAGTTCCTATAAATATTTCACTAATTACTTAACTTCCTACACACACTTTACTAAATACTTGACATCCTATAAATACTTCACTAAATACTTGACATCCTATAAATACTTCACTAAATACTTAACATCCTATAAATACTTCACTTAATACTTAACTTCCTATATATATTTCACTACATACTTGACTTCTTATAAACAATTCACTAAAAACGTTATTTCCTAGGGGTAAGAGCTTCCATCCAGAGAAGTACAGTATCCTCCGTGTCCACCGTAAGAGGACCCAAGTTACATATGTGTAGTCTTTGAAGCACCACACACTCGATACAGATTCACTAACGAAGTACCTCGGAGTACACATAACCCAGAACCTCTCGTACAACTACCATATTGATTGCGTACTCCGAGGTACTTCGTTAGTGAAACTGTATCGAGAGTGTGGCGCTTCAAAGAGTACACATATGTAATTTGGGTCCTCTTACGGTGGACACGGAGGATACTGCACTTCTCTGGATGGAAGCTCTTACCCCAGCGTATCTCCCAATCTGCTAGCTTGTTCAGGTCATCCTGCAGGGTTTAACAGTCCTGTTCAGAGTTGATTTCCCTATTTACCACACAGTCGTCTGCAAATAGTCTTGATTTGGATGACACCTGTAGTGGTAGGTCGTTTATGAAGATGAGGAATAGAATAGGTCCAAGGACACTTCCCTTGGGGACGCCGCTTATAACGGGTGCCGGCTCGGATGTTGCCCCATCAGCAACTACACATTGTGTTAAACGTGTCAGGAAAGCTTCAGTCCAGTTTAAGGTATGGCCCCTAATGCCATAATGGTGAGGCTTGGTGAGCAGGCAACTGTAAGGTACACGGTCAAACGCTTTACTGAAGTCTAGGACTGCAAGGTCGTGCTGACGCCTTCGGTCCAGTGATCTGACAAGTTCGTCGGTCAGTGTAAGTAACTGAGTTTCGCAGCTTCGTCGTCTTCTGAACCCGTGCTGGCAGTCAGTGAAAATAGTGTGTCTGTCAAGGTGTCACGCTATGTTACTGACAATGATGTGTTCCAACATCTTACAAGGTATGCAAGTGTGGGACACAGGTCTGTAGTTGCTTGCCTTGAACCTCTCGCCTTTTTTGAAAATGGCTTACACGTTGGCTGTTTTCCAAACATCCGGAATACTACCACTGGATAGGCATTTCCTATAGATGATGCACAGATAAGGCGCACACTGCTCTGCCATATCTCTAAGGAGGCATGCAGGGATCATATCTGGTCCAGCTGCTTTCTGGGGATTAAGTTTCTTTAGAAAAGTAAGAATTCCTTCAGTGGTGATATCAATATCTGGCATGGAAGGGGATGGTTCGCCCTCATGTGTTGGGATGCTGGATTTGTCCTCCTTGGTGAAAACTGACTGATATTGTCTGTTAAGGATGGTTGCTTTGTCGATAGCTTCATTATATAGCTTACCCTTGTCCTTAAAATGAGCCACACCACAGCAGTCGGTCCACAACGACTTGATGTAGTTCCAGAAACGTTTTGTTTTGGTGGTTGTTGGTCGGAGTCCGGATCGCCTTCTTCAATTAGGTTTTCGATGTATTGCCAATAAGCTTGTCGTTCCATTTTCTGAGTTTCGCTCCGGACCTGTTGGTATTGCCTCCTATCCTTCTGTTGGCCTGATGCCTATTGTTCGGAAAACAGTGTATTTCTCTTTCGGTGGAGGGACTTTACGTTTTTAGTGATCCGTTGTTTGTTGATATTATTTCCAGAGATTAGATGGAATGAACTTGTTGAACAGGGATTGGAGTTTCTTTTCGAAGGTTGTCCATGTGTCATTTACTGAGCTACTGGCTGTTTCTTCAGTGAACTGTGGTAGATAGGTATTCAGCTCATCTCTGATGACATCGTAGTCGGCTTTTTTAAACTGAAGTGCCTTTCTGGCTGACTTCTTCACTCTCATAGGGCGAAGACTCGAATCTATGAATATAGTCTCATGGTCGGCTATGCCTGGGAGGACTTCGCAGCGGTTAATGAGTGACTTGTTAGTGAAGAAGAGGCCTGGTAGATAACTTGTATACTCTGTGATGTGATGCGTGTCTTTTTCTTCTTCCATATACTGAGCTGGATTCTTGAAAGAACGTACGTAGCTCAAATAGACTAGGCGTGGTGGTGGTGTACAGAAGTCTCAAATGTTAAAAATTTAAAACTATATACAGTAGTCATGTCTGGTGAAGAAAGTGTCAGGTTACTCCACCAGGAGTGACCTGAAGGCATCCAAGGTAGGCGCAGATACCGTACTGGCAGGAAGAAGATTCCATTCTCGCACTGTCCTTGGATAGATGGAGTTCGACAGTGTCTGGTCTTTGATACGCTCCTTGAATAGCCTATGTTGTCCTCTGGTACGCGCGTCGCCGCTTTGGATGAACTTGTCTGCGTTGATGTCTACAAGATTGTTGCGGATCTTGTACATCATGGAGAAGCGGCTGTGTTTTCGACGCTGTTCAAGGAGGTCCCAGTTCAGTTCTTTAAACATATTGGAAATACATGCTGGGTTCTAAGTCGAATAGTCGTTGAAAACAATGCGGGTTGCTCGGCGCTGAACCTGCTCAATAGTGTTGACGTGGTTTAGCTGGTATGGGTCCCAGACGGTGGCGACACTCTCGAGTTTTGGGCGGACCATGGCCTTATAGGAAGCTTCCTTGACAGGTGGCGTGCATTCCCTCAGGTTTCTGTGAATTAACCCCAGAGTCCGACTGGCCTTGTTCGTGATGTTGCCTATGTGTTTCTCCCAGGTGAGGCTTTCTGTGATGGTGACTCCAAGGTATTTACTTGCATCCACCACTTCAAGTGTGTGGCCATGGAGACTGTATATGGTGTCGATGATTTTCCGACATCGAGAGGCGATCCTGATGACAGTGCACTTAGTGCGGTTGAAGCTCATCTGCCATGTCTCTTCCGACTTTTCCAGTGCTGTGAGGTCTTCCTGCAAGAGCTGTCTATCATGGTCGTTCACGATCACCTTGAAGACTGCGCTGTCATCGGCAAACAGTTTGGAGGATGACGACTTGATCACATCTGGGAGGTCATTGATGGAGGTTAAAAACAGTAGCGGGCCGAGTACTGTCCCTTGCGGAACGCTGGAAAGTACGTCTGCTGTTCTTGACTTGGCACCATCAAGGAAGACTTGCTGTTTTCGGTTGGATAGGAATGACTGTATCCATCTCTTAACGTTGCCCCTTACACCGTAGTGGTCCAACTTGTGTAGTAACCGTACATTAGGGACTTTGTCAAAAGCTTTGGTAAAGTCCAGTAGGATGACATCTACCTGTTTCCCTTTGACTGTGTTGGAGGCGATTTCCTGGATGGTGGTTAGGAGTTGAGTCTCGCAGGAGCGTTGCTTGCGGAAACCATGCTGGTTGTTACTTAGGACGTCGTACCTGTCAAAGTGCTGCATGACGTTACTATGCACTATGTGATCCATTAGTTTGCACGTTATGGACGTTAAGGACACTGGTCTGTAGCTGGTTGCTAGGTGGCGGTCTCCTTTCTTGAAAAGAGGGACTACGGATGCCTCCCTCCAGCCCTGAGGTACTTCTCCTAGGTTGAGGGATAGTTGGAACAGATTCGCTAGAGTCGGGGCTAGTTCTGTAGCAGCTGCTTTCAGGGTGAAGGCTGGAATCTCGTCTGGGCCAGTGGCTTTCTTGGTTTTGAGATTCATCAGCAATTTGTGGACCATTTCCAGTCGACTGTAATGTTTGACTCTGACCCATGTCTGGAATGTAAGTGGTATTTCACGGGTGAAGGCGGACACAAATTGCTCGTTGAGAATGTTAGCTCTAGCTTCATTGGTGCTTTGGAGGTAACCATCCTTATTTTTTTTTCAGTGGCGCAACAACAGTGACTTCCTGTCCTTTGCTTTTGACGAAGGCCCAGAACTTCTTGGAGTCGTCTTTGAAGTCATGGCTCACCGTGTCCACTAAGTACATCTTGTTGGCCTTTCGTATCTTGTATTGAAACTCTTTCTGTAGGCGCTTATACCTAGGTTCCGTTTTTTGCTTGGAATGCCTCGCTTTCTGATGTGCTCGCTGTTTTCTACAAATCAATCTCTTGATCTCAGTATTAATCCATGGGTTGGTGTTTCTAAATGTTGTCATTTTCTAAGGGACTCGCTTTTCAATGGTAGTTTTTATTTTTGTCGTATAAGTTTGTCCACAATCTGTTCAATGAAGACACCTCTTGAAATACCAATGAATCCACAAGCGAGAGCGCAAGCACAAACATATAATTTATCATTAAAATTAATTATTCAAAATAAACTCCCCAACCTACCTTTCCCCACCCATGAATTATAGTAGACCTATATAAATGATATAGTTTACATTAAATTAGTGTTATTATCTTATATTTCCTCAAAACATCTTCAAATATACATATTCACTATACTTACGGAACTAGCTGGACATCCGCCAGGTTGTAAATTGTTTACTTATCATTTTTTATTTTTTCACAGCGCTTCTTAAAGTGTGTGTGTTCTCTTCAAATGACAATTGGTAACTAAACAACCGTTTCCATGAGGAACGTCAGGTCATGTGACATTGGTTATTTTGACGTCATGTTAACGCGTGATGTGTTTTGACGCGCAGCGTTTTAAAAGTAAGTCCCGCGACTTACAGCAAGACGGTTGTTGAGGAGAAGACTGTTGAAAATTCTTTATTTTAACCCTTTAAGGACCCTCCTGGTCCCTTATGAAATTTAATAAATTAACTCTATTTATGCTATAACCAGATCTAGATGCTTTTGTCCGACCTGGGCTGCGGTTCACAAAATAACTTATACAAACCGTCGGAAGTCAATTTCACAAATTAATGTCGTTTGTTTAAATTTTGATCGACATTAAAAATTATTATATTTCCACAAAATATATGATTTTCTGCATAGTTTTAGCAATTTCGGCTTCATTTTGTTGAATATTAAAAATCGTATGAATAAGTGTTGGTTTACGTTTACGACTATTTTTGCCGTAAGTTTTTTTTTGTGAAATGCACCCCTGGACGGTAGCATGTCTGACTGTCAATATAAGGTTCGTAAGTTCGAATCCTCTCTCGATCATAGTCTGTGTGATGATTGATATATGACATTCGTCCCATTGTCACTCTTCTCTTATGACTCACTTAACTCCATTGAGTACTCCCTACATACAGATAAAGGCGGTAGAAATAAAACTTTAGTTCTCTTTTTCTTCTTTTTTCAGGGCTTTGTATTTTCATATAAAATACCACATACATAGCTGTCTATAAAAACCTATAACAGACCCTTCTTGTAAAATGCTAACCTCACAAACAAGCGATTACATTTTTTTAAATAATAAAATAAAAACAAACCTTATATTTATTTCAGTTAAATTGGAAATTAAAATTACTAGGATTTGTCCTATTGACTGAAAATATTATTTGGATTTTAAAGGTTGTAACACTGCCCTTGATATGAAACAGGCAACACCCCTCACGCGGTTTAATTCTCCACCAACACTGATCGAGTTCCATGGTTCCAAGAAGTCAGAAATAATGATAAAAAAACAAAAATCCAGCGGTTTTAAATCTGACAACGGACAATCAAAACACATTTATCACTTGTTTTCGAAGCAGAGGTTGAGTTTAACTTGTCAATTTTGTTATTTCCAGACTGGTTACATGTCATTGGAGAACATATAACTTTGTACCAACTAGACAATATTTTGTATATACATGCATATGGCTTCTAATTTACATGTGGTCGTTACCAGATCGCGATTACATTGCCCGTGAAGTTGCCTTTGGCAATGGATAATAAATGTTATCAAGAGCTGCTTCAATACACACCCTCACATATTATGTCCCTTTTTTGTTAAACAAACAAATGGGGATACTGGTGAAACTATAAATGCAGAAAATATAACAAAAAGATAAAACATTTAATCTTTAATATACTGACACAAGACAAATAATTGTTATCACTTTATAACCATGCTATGCAAATGTTTGTAACATGATAAACGTTTTGTCTTAAGTATATAAAATACCTAAAAACATATTTGTCGACCGTTACGTTATATTGCCAGCGGTTTACCAGTTAGGTGAGTAGCCCTTATTTTGAAATCCTCCTTCATGAAGTCAACCCATTCATGGTTGGTCTCTTTCAATTGCTTAATCACCGGTCGTGGAGGAATAAGTGCCTTTCCTATTTTCTTACATATTTCTGATCTACACAGCTGCTGTGACTTTTATTTCCTTCAACGTTCTACCGTAGCTAGCAGTATTCGAACTACGTGTCTTGTTATCTACTTCCAAACTTTCCATACTTACTCTAATCTTGTTATCTTTGCTTTTTTTCCAACGTGATTTATACTCCAATCTTGTATTTCCTTCACTACTTACTTGATTCTTGTTATCTTTGTTTATTTCTTGACTCATTACTGTTATATTTGTTTTATATACTTAATTCATTCTTACCATCTTTATTTTTACTATCCTTTCCGTCAAAATTGCCTATAATTTACCGAGTTCCCCTAATTCCTTGAATATACAAAAATGAACATTCTTTGAAATACATATAACTTGGAGGTGATTTTTTCCCAATAGTTTATTGAACTTATTTTAAAAAAATCACCCAAATACTTCAATATAAAGACCGAACTTTTGTATTTAAACATCTTTGCGATATTTTTTTAATAAACACATACAATACATGTATTGATTATTTGAATATTTTGAGTTATTTTATGCAGTCGAGGGCTTACAGACAATCAGTTAGCCTACGCTTATCTTGGATCCTTTACGGTTAACCAGTACTCGAGTACATCCAATATCAGCAAGAAAGTGATAACTTTTCCATTTAAAACAGCGGCGAGAGACGGAAGCTAATGAGACGCAAAGTCGTATATCAGCCATCACGGAGAATGTGACCGGGCGGGGTTTCGAACTCTGGATTGATAATCAGACGCGCTACCAACTGAGCTAATATGGCCCGGAATAAAGAAATGTAAACTTGCATGCCTATGTAGATCATCTTGGAGATTGAATTGTGAAATATTATTTAAAAAGAAACTTAAAATAATTCAGTGTTTTTAAGGTCATAAGCTCGATGTCAAGGTTACTGTTCTTTAATATAAACTAAAGAAAATTGTTTTTGTAAGCATTCCTGTAACGTTTGATAAAATTCAATCTAGCATTTTAAATATTCTGAAATCTACGGACCGACTGACAAACGGAAAACTGACATTAGACCATTGAATAAACAATTCTGATGTTTGATTAGTTATGAATATTTTTGTCCGTTACAAAACAATAGTAAAACTAAAAAATCGGGACTATTGGCGAAAATCTGTTTACAGGATACTCAAAAATATATACACATAAAGTCACAACTTACTGTAAATGCATGATTTTTTTATCTATTTTTGTTGTACAGGTGGACATTTTGCGATTTTTTATATAAATGTATTCAAGGTATATCATCATTTTGTAGAGAAGCAATGGTGAATATGTTTCAAGTTTATTGCATTCATTTTAAAAAAAAAAAATATTTCGATTTAATTCTGATTTGTAATCGTTGATGAGGATTAGCTAATTAAGAGAAATCATAGTACAATAAACCACGGCATCGTTTAATCCAAAAGATTGTTTAAGTGATTTGTTGTTGTTTTTGTATGGTATTAACAATTTTTCAGTTATATCGCAACAGTGTCTACCTGAGGCAGTATTCCGAGCACTGCCACACTGAAGTCTCATGCTGCAGACATATGATATGATACCCCACCCTGTCACATTATACTGACACCGAGCCGACCAGTCCAAAACTATCCTATAAATACTGATCGCCAAACGATGAAGCTGCTAGTACAATTTTTCAAGTCTTTGGTATGATCCGAGGGGGAATCAAACCCACTACATTCCACATGCAAACATGCAAGGCAGACACTCTACTAATAGATCATCGCTGCAGTTGGTATATAAGAGGCCAAGAATACTGTAAGTGGTGGTTAAAGGTTATCAACATGAGATATAGTATGATAGCTGATAAGTTTACAAATATTTATAATTCGCAAAATAAACAAACATTAACACATGGCAAAATTATCCACGTGTGCAGTCTACCATGTCTTCGGTGAAACGGCAGACTATAAATGACTGGAAAGAAGTAAAAAAAAAACCGTAACTTTTGTTTCAATTTAATGCATAAACCAGTTAAATTGCAATACAACAAAAATCTGACAAACATTATCTTAACATCATTTGGTTACTTGACTAAAATATAGGTTTCTTAAAACAATGATCGATACATATATAACAAGAATATAAGATAAGTAAATGCTGTAAATTAATGAACAAGAAAATATATAATATTTATGTAAAACATTTCTTCAAAGAATACACGAATGTATGTCATGCAATTTTAATATTATTTAATTTTTTATCTAACAAATTTATTTTAATGGGGTTTAACATCCGTGTTAAATAACTTTCAACACCTAAAATATTATAATAATCTTGCACCCAGTTTTATTGATGGAGATATATACATGAATCCGAATAAAACTCACTGTTCTTCTACAAGTAACTGGCCATCTGGCTGGACGGAGTTGGACTCAAACCCACAACCTTAGCAGTGACCGGCATACTCTTGAGATGACTGAGCCTTATACCACTTCACCAGAGGATTCTCTTTTTATGTTTTACAACAATGGTAATATTTTATTATTGTAACATAGGAATAAAACTTAACATAGCAAAACTTCTTCTTCAACTCTGCAGATATTAGGTATGTCTAGTACTGGTTAACCACTTGACAAACCTCCAGAAAGGTTATAAGTTGTATTGACCTCCATTTAATGACTGAAATACTGTTGGAAAAGGGCATACAACACTACAAACATGCAAACTATTAGAAATACACCCATTTTACGACATTAATGTACCTCCAAAATTACAATTACTTACTCCATTTCATATTTAAACTTGAAAAGTAGCTTTATCTTTTAGTCTCTAAATCCAAATTCATAAAAATGTTAAGTCCAGACTCAAAATATGAAATTTTCAGTGCATTAACAAAAACTATACAAGAATTGAACATCATTTCCCTACAAAAACAATCAATTTCAATGAAACATTATCATAAAATATATGAAAAAATACAATTTTAACTAAATATTTTGCTATTAAAAAGTATTTAAAATTTACTTTATTTTAGACTCAAAAGTGTAATCAATTTATTCCATTTGAATAATATATTAGCATCCCGTGCACAATAAAAGATTTGTAAAGCATAATATGATGAAATGTTGTTTTTTTTTTTTTTCAAATCTAAAAATTTGAACCTCCATTACACACCTAGCCTTAAAATAAAATACCTTGTTCATTTGATAGCTGATTTTAATTACACATATATTCCAAGTTCATGAAAAAAGATATTCTAAGTTTTACTCATGTAAGAAATATCAAAATCAGTAAATAAAGTATGAGTAGCCACTCCCAAGTATCTTACCAGGAAACACACATATCCATTTTGAAATAAGCCAAATCACTGTTTTTAACAACACATTTAAAATGAAATATTTCATCATAAATTACATTTTTCAGTTTCAAAATATTTTTAAATCAAAATGAACACAGTTCAAAATAAAAGTATTCATATTTACATAAAAATGTTACTAATTTAATAAGCATAAAAAATGCAAAGATAAAGCAACTTCATGGGTAAAATAATGACTTAAAAACTATTTAAAAGAAAACAAAAACATAGGTTTATATGTGCATACCATATTATTGATTAAGACATATTTCTTGAATATCAATCTTGTATTACCGTAGTATTCAACTTGTGGAACATGGCAAATTTTGTAACTTTGAATTTAATTCAGAATAAAATTTAAGCTCATTTTGATATAAGTGTAAATGTCTTACTACACTGTGACAGTTTTGCCCTTTTTTTCGTCATGGTAGCAAGATTCTTAAACTAAAAAAAAAATATTTTTTTTAAAAATCTTAGGGTGTCACTGCACTGTCTTTTAAAACAAACAAGCTGGTTAACCTACCAGTTATTGTTCATTTCCATGTGTGTATACATTCCTGCTATGAAAAAAAAAATACTTTAAAAAAAATTCTATGTGGAAATTTTTTACCATGGAAATCCTAAAACTTCTTTTATGTAGAACAAAGAGCAAAATTCAACTGTATGGTGAGACCTGAAACCAACATTATGTTTTATACAACTTTGTATCATTACGTAACATAATATCAACTCCTAAAACAGTAGTTTCAAAACAGCAAAAAAGCCTTTGCCGATTTATATGTCCAAATAGACAAACACTTCATACATGATACATGACAATTAATTCTGACTCCATGTTTTGAACATTGTCTATATGAAACATGTACATGAATGTGTCCGGATCACCAGATGGCAAAAGATTGACAAATTATAATTATAGTACCGAGGTATGCAGGACATAAAGGCTGAATTCAATTTCAGACTCAATAGTAAAACATATAAATTTAACTGAATGAAAAACTATATCTACATCTTCTCTTGATTACAAAAATTTTTAAATAATGATTCATAATAAACATTAATATTTTGATGTTATTATGAAATAAGACATTATTTTTCGTGAAAATCAATTTTTCTTACTGGTAATGTTCTACTTCTTCATTTAACATAAATTAAATTCTTAAAGGGACACATAGGAATTTTGGTAAATTTGATCCTATGGTATTCATAATTATACATTTAGATGATATAAATGTATATACCGGTAATTAAATACCCCACTATTATGTATTCAGACATTTAACATCGTTTCTATTTAGGAAAGCCACACAACTCTTGAAAAATGTTTGAATGCGTCATATTTCACACATTGTGATTATCTATAATAAAATATTTTATCCGTTTGATAAAAAAATATTTTATCAGTTTGATATAAAACATTCCAAGATAATATCAATTAATAGCATTCTAAATGTTTATTTTTATAAAATATCATTCCATCTATCCTAAAGCATTTCGAGCATTTCAACCATATGATTGTGCATAAGAAATTGTTATTGTATGCTTTAAACTTGAAGAGATCAGAAATTTTTTTTTTTTGTATTGAATATAACAACATCTCGAAAACCAAAAAAAATTCCATACTGTATGTTAACTCTTATAGAACAAATCCTATCAGCAATCAATACTAGTCTTCGCCACCACTTCACTATATTTCCTGGGACAAATACCGCCACGTGGACAGTGCAATAGTCATTCTCGCATCAGGTCAATTGCTTGGATTTGTATTACGAGCATAACATAAGTATTACTAATAGTATTCTACAACTGTCTTCTTTTCTTTCTTGCACAATGGAAATTATGAGAAAACTTATGCATTGGAGTACTTGGATAGTTACTATATGATATTTACTTTTGTCAGGGACGTATATAGGAAATAGCTTTCTGTTTCTATAATTGTAGCATATCGTAATAACTACTTCATCAAAATAAAACATTTCAAACCTCCTACTTTGGTACTATTAATTTTATGTCATCAATTTGTAAGCAAGAACAAAAGATGGATATGAAAAATGTTATCAAAGTTAATTGTGAAATATGGATTTTTACTAAACTCGTCAATTTTATGTTGAAACCCTGTATTGGACACATCCAATACTGATTTTCACCATAGTTTCGACTGAAAAACATTTATAAAATGAACACAATCAACAAATGAATGAAAAACTATTTCTACATAGCTCTTGATTAAGATTATTTAAATCATGAAAAAAAACTACAAACAAACATTACTATATGATACTGAAATTCAACTGACCTACAATTGATAACAGAATATTGTTCTCAAGCCAAGGCAAGGAGTGCAACAGACAGTTCATTGCTCATGTCAGGGGTTGAGGGTTTGATTCCCTGCTTTACCCGACAGTCTCTCAAAAAAAACACTCAGTACTGGTTCTACCCAGGAAACAGACTTGAAAAAAACATCCAAACTGGGGGATAAATATACATGCAGGTTAAATAACACAAACAAAACACATAATCTAGTACATGTACATATCACATACAGCTGACCTTGAGAACACAAGGATAGGCCTATTGTCTGTCACATGGCTCCATCTTTTTGTTCTTATTTAAAAAGTAATTAAGAATATATTGCTTTTTTCTTAGCTGTAATTATGCACTTTCTTTAGACCAGCTTCTGTTTCCACATGCTCCTATTCAGTTTCAATATAACCAATGTTTGTCAACTTCAGTTTGAATGTATTTTACAAAGTTCACTGTTTGTTCAGCTTTGTATTGATGGAAATGTACTACATTTTGAATGCCATTCAGGTTTTAGTGGTTCATACTTGAGTTAAAGGAAATGTCTCGAGCTCTGCTTCTGTTTCTACACGCTTCATTTCTGTTTCACTTTTAAGATTATCAACATGTTTGTCAATGGTACTGAGGTAGATGTTCATGAGTTCATTAAATGCAAACGCTTTATCTGCATACACGTGATGTCCAGCACCCTTTATTATCTGCAGATAGAACAGAAAAACAACATGTGTATCTATGCTTGTTCATACACAACTAGACAATACACAAACAAATAAATATATATGCATACACATGATGTCCAGCACTCTTTAGTATCTGTAGATAGAATAGAAAAACAACATGTGTATCTATGCTTGTTCATACACAAATAGACAATACACAAACAGATACATGTATCTGCATACATGTGATGCCCAGCTCCCTTTAATATTACTATTTGTGGACAGAACGGGAAAAGGTCATTTGCAAGTGGGTGCTCGTCTTTCATAACAATTAATATGTTGTTTATATTCTTTATTTAAAAAATGGGCATTAACGCCATTTTCAACACATATCAGGTTATTTATGGCATATCCAATTTTATTGGTGGAGAAAGATCTCAGAATGAATTGAGTAGAACCATTGTCCTTCCGCAAATAACTGGCAAACTTTCTCTTTTGGAGCAAGTGGGACTCTACAACCTCGAGACAATACCTCAGACCACTCGGCCATGGAAGACCCTAGTTCTTATACAATACAACTTTTCCCAATATAAATATTTTGTCATCATAATGGAACAGTCAGCATTCATAATGATTTTAATTAAAATAGAAATTCTGCTCTTGAAACATTAAACCAATGGATTCATTGTAGCAAAAAAATCTACTCATCTAAATCAACTAATAACATACCTCTACATCCACTCTGCTCTCATTGCGAAGAAACTTTGCCTGGTTCCCACATTCTCTGTCCATCCAAGTACGGGAACCATAGATGAAGGTTATGGGCAGATTTTTGTCGATGTCAGCTACACGAGAAATCATGGGGCGTTTGGCCCAACCCAGTGCCATAGACAACGTCTTAAATGCCGTCTCACCACTGAAAAAAAAATGAAACAAATAATACTAAAAACAAGAGGCCCAAGAAGGCCTGAGGACGCTCTACTGACTCAAAGTGGCCATAGCCCTTTTTGAAATTTCACAATATTTACCCTCTTTAGGGGTCGTCTGAACAACTTATGGATAAATACCCCCACCATACCCATACTGAACAAAAATTTAATTGCTTGGGTATGAAAAGGAAATACTTTAAATTCCCATACTATTCATCTGTAAAAAATATAGTCCCCTGAACAGAAACCTTATACAACCCAGCCCCTTAATTTGTCAGAATTTCAATCACCATTAGCGATTTGTTATTAACAGAAATTATTCAAATTTAAAAAAGAAGTTTTGTTGTACACATGGATGTAAAATGAAAAAATTCAGTTTGCCCAATAATATTCTTATGTAAATTTAGCCCCTTAATTCTTTTATGCAATCAAACCTCTACACATAGGGATAATTTATGCCAAATATGAACAAACTGACGTACCGGTTCTTAAGAAAAAAGTTTTTGTACTTCCCAATTTTTTACCCTTTTGGGGTCCCTCCTTACCCCTTAAGACACACATTTTACAAAACTAAACCTCCTTCACTAAACAATGTTTCTGTGAAGATAAAGGCAAAATCATTTCCATTTTTAAAAAAAAACAAGAAATGTCACTGTTATGTGTCGCATGACCCCTAAATGGTCGTTGAAAAATAACAATATAATTATGTTATAATAAGTAGTTAATATGTATCCATGAATATAAAGAGTAATGGACTGATGTTTCAGAATAGACAAGTAATTCTATGTTTTTCACATTAAAGCGTGATATTGACCTTTGTGTAACCTTGACCTTGACATCTGATGTAATGGTCTGGGTATTTCAACGGTTAAATGCTGCTGAAACATCATCATGACATGCTGATCACTTGTGACAAGCTATTTTAAAATCCCTAAATGTAAGACAAAGTTACAGATCAATTGTTGATAAATTGAGCCAAGTGTTTTTGAAATCCATCCATGTATGAATTAAGTTAAAGGACAGACTTGAAATCTCAAACAGATTCAAAGTGTTGTCATACATACTAAAAGTGTGACCTTGACCTTTGGGGTATGAGTCTATGTCTTACTAATGACCGTGGTCATGTCGTCTTGATAAATTGAGCCAAATTAAAGGCAAAGTCACAGACCAGACACACAACATCAAACAATTTGAAAGTGTGACCTTGATCTTTGAGGAAAGGTTCTGGGTCTAACATGTGACACTTAATTTTGTCATGTTGATCAACTGAGCCAAGTGTTTTTAAAATGTATCCATAGATGACAGACCGGACAAGAAATGTCAAATGACTGAAAGTGTTGTCAAACAAAGTTAAATTGTGACCTTTGAAGTGGGAGTTTGTGTATTAAGTGCAACACGTCGTCATGTCATGTTGATCATTTATAACAAGTCTTTATAAAAATCCATCTGTGCATGACAAAGTTGCAGGCCGGACAAGAAATCTCACACAGATCCAAAGTGTTGTTAAACTCAAATTGTGACCTTGACCTTTGAGGTGTGGGTCTTACTCGCGACACATGGTCATGTTATGTTTATCAATTGTAGCAAGTATCATTAAAATCCATCTATGCATGACAAAGTTACAGGCCGGACACAAAATCTCACAGACTCAAAGTGTTGTTAAACAAACTCAAATTGTGACCTTGACCTTTGAGGTACAGGTGTGGGTCTTACTCGCGACACGTCGTCATATTATCTTGATCATTTGTAGCAAGTAATTATAAAATCCATCTATGCATGACAAAGTTGCAGGCCGGACACGAAATCTCACACAAACTCGAAGTGTTGTCAAACAAAACTCAAATAGTGACCTTAACCTTTGGTTACGAGTGTGGGTCTTACTCGCGACACGTCGTCATGTTATGGTGATCATTTGTAGCAAGTATCATTAAAATCCATCTATGCATGACAAAGATACAGGCTGGAAATGAAATAGCGGACGGAAGGATGGAAGGGCGGACAGACTGACACTGCGATTACTATATTCCACCCCAATTTTTTTTTAATTTTTGTGTGTGTGTGTGGGGGGGGGGGGGGGGGGCATAAAAAAATTATTATAATGACATGTGTCCTTTATTTGAACCCTCGGGCTGGGGTCTTTTTTAACCCTAGAGACACCATTTGAACAAATCTACCAAAACTATAGCTGGTCATCATTACTATATTAACATATTAAAAGTCTGTTGAGCAATTCATGAAAAGAAGATTTTTTAAGTTTTGGACTTTTTTAAGTAACGGCGGCCATCATGAATTTCAGATCGAAAAAAAAAATCTTCTGTATTGTCTCCTATGCAATAGAAACATTCATGTGAAGTTTCAGTTTAATTGGCCTTGTGGTTTCAGAAAAGATGAAAAATATGAGAATTTTCTTGTTTTCCCATAGTATCCCTATGTAAAATTCTAAGTCCCCTTTAAATTTAGCCCCTAAATTCTTATCTGCAATCAAACCTCTACACATAGGGATAATTTATGCCAAATATGAACAAATCTGACATACCGTTTCTTAAGAAAACGATTTTAGTAATTCCCAATTTTTACAATTTTGGGGCCCCTACTGACCCCTTAAGACAGTGGAACCCAGTCATTTTTACAAATCTGAACCTCCTTCACCAAACAATGCTTCTGTGAAGATATAGGCAAAATCATTTCCATTTTTAAAAAAAAATATATATATATTATAATGATATATATGTGACCCCTCGGGGCGGGGTCATTTTTAACCAGAGGGCCACCATTGGAACAAATCTAACAAAATTATTACTACTTAAACTATTTTTAGTAATGGTGGCCATTTGAATTTCAGATCGAAAAAAAATCTTCTGTATAGTCTCCTATGCAATAGAAATATCTATGTCAAGTTTCAGTTTAATTGGCCTAGTGGTTTCAGAGAAAGTGCTGCTAACAGACGACAGACAACGCGCCATTGCATTAGCACTTCTGGCCTTTGGCCAATAGAGCTAAAAAAACACAAGAAATGATTCTATTGACACAAATGCCACCTTTATTGTTCCAAAACCAATATTTACTTAACATTAAGGCAAGATGGGACCACAACACCTGTAAAATGTGACTGACTTTGAAAAAACTTGCCATGCATTTTAAAATTATACAGGTACACAGAAATATTGATTAAACACATAAACCCCTTCAGAATTTATTGATTGGAATCCAATTGTTTACAGATCACAGGACTCTAACGAACGAGAATAAATTAGTTCCTGTCAGTCGTTGTGTGTCATGGTGTCTCAAAATAATCATATCATGATAAATCAACCTCATTTTTATATTCGGGCATTCCCAGTCTGAAGGTAGTGTGGCATTTTACATGTGAGAACTGAACTTTACAAAAAACAACTAGCGATGAATTGGAAGAGATATTACACTAGGTTAATATCAACAATATATGAATGGGTTTATTACACCCATGCACTGTAAATTATGAATAATACAGTCTTAACACTTTTATTCAACACTGTTATTCTTTAAATACTAGTTTAAAAATAAAACTCCACAGGCTAATCATTTCTTGAACAATTGCAGTTGCTGTTACCACATATATACTAATCTGGGATTTGTAATATCAAGCTTTAAAACAAAACCGCAAAATTTGACAAACATGTTTCTATATTCTGATATTTACCTTGGTGTTTGGGCATTACAGTGGTATACATAGTCCAAAATGGTGTCATCATCAAACACACCAGAAAATTTGTCCTGCAAATCTGGCCTAAACCTCTTGATTAATCCAGGACCTGAAAGTCATTTTTAAAATTTACTTTTCAGTTTTTTTTAAAAAAGATATTTTAACAAAAGACAATATAAGAATCTTAAATGGGTTTGAGGTGTAGATAGAAAATTCTGTCACAATGAGCAACTGTTTTGACGGGAACGAGACTCTACCAGGTTTCCACGAAAACAGCTATCAAGAGAGACGGAATTTTTTATCGAAACTGAAAAAGCCATGAATAATTCTTTTTCTTGCTTACCAAACACATTGAATAATAATTTTAACTTAAATTCATCAATATAATTCTAACAGTGATTGCTTTTAAGAATTACAATTAATTACTTTATACATTACATCATAGATGGTTCCAACAATACAGAGCAAGAACTTGGAGTGAGATAGAAATATAGTGAGCATAACACTGTTAAAAAATGCCGAAATCTTTATATAAATCAAATGGTATGCAAGAATTCCAAAGAATTGAATGCCAATATTCAATTATTACAAAGTGAGGCCAGACAGAGATGTTTGATAGCTCTACCCATAACATTACAATCATGACTATGAATAAACTTTGGTGCTTCTTGAGCGAACAGTGTCAAAAAAAGAGAGAGAGTTTAAAATAAAAAACTTCCTTTTTGTAGGTCAATTTCATTATTTGTATCTGTCATTTAGTGAATTACTAAGAAGTCAAAGTCTTCTTAACTAGAAATGTGTCAATAGGACACAGATATCCCCATTACATGTCAGTAAAAGTTATGAGAAATAAGCCAAAAGGAGGCCATAACTCCTGTAAAATTTGACCGACATTGACAAATATCTTACTTGACATGTAGTTAATAATTATACACCAACAGCTACACACAAGTATTAATAAAATACTTCTATAGACCCTTTCAGAAGTTATGGACCAGAAACCAATTTAACCCAGGACGGACTAACGAACAGACAGGGGTAATATTATATCCAACTTCACTGTTCTTCAAATGGCAGTACGATAAAAATGTTGCATGTTTTAGAGTAGAACTACCACTTATCAAATAAAGACCAAGTTGGTGACTCTCGGCCAAATTGCTTGAAAGAAACAAAGCTATTAATCGACAGGGGTCAAGGTCATCCAAAGATGCTGCATGTTTTACAGTAGAACTACCACTTATCAAATATGGACCAAGTAAAGTGACTCTCTGCAAAATTACTTGAAAGAAACAAAGCTATTAATCGACAGGGGTCAAGGTCATCCAAAAATGCTGCATGTTTTACAGTAGAACTACCACTAATCAAATATGGAACAAGTAAAGTGACTCTTGGCAAAATTGTTTGAAAGAAACAAAGCTATTAATTGACAGGGGTCAAGGTCATCCAAAAATGCTGCATGTTTTACAGTAAAACTACCACTTATCAAATATGGACCAAGTAAAGTGACTCTCCGCCAACTTGCTTGAAAGAAACTAAGTTATTAATCGACAGGGGTAAAGGTCATCCAAAAATACTGCATGGTTTTGAATTAGTAATACCAAGAATGAAATTATGGACCAAATTTGGTAAATCTATGCTACACAATTTTTGACAAGGAGGTTCATACATTTCTGTTTTGGAATTAGATGAGTTTGTCAGCGTCGTTGATGTTATTCTTGTTTATAGTTTGACAATGTTATATAAAATTGAGGAAGAAACAAAAGAAACTGAAGACTTCCTAAAAGATGCATCACCTATAACTGTCTGTTCAGAAAATGATGAATAACAAGAGGGCCAAGATGGCCCTTTATCGCTCACCTGATTGACCTTGAGTCACCCAACATAAGTAGATTATATAATACATGTAAGCTCAAAATTCCAGAAAGATGAGATGGGCAAGTAATTAGAATCTGATTTGTTTTGAAGATGTAACAGATGCATAGAAGAGTTCAAACTTGGTAGAGGTTCACCCATGGTAAATGTCAGTGAAATTACATCAAAATCAGGTCAGTAGATTCTGTTAAGAAGGCTTTTGAAGTTTTTACTATGGATGCGAACTAAGATAAAAATCCAGTTCCAGCACAAAACTAACCTGTTATGTTTAAGAATGGTTTCAAACTAAAGCATTAGACTAAACTACTGTGCATGAAACAATCTACAGTTCCAGCACAATAAATATTCCTATGAGTTTCAAACACAAGTCTTCTAAAAGTATATCACTTGAAAGAATCTTTATCACAGTGCACTCTCCCCCAAAAACAATTAAGCTCCTCCTCCAATTTGACAGTGAAAATCTCAAGCAGACTTCTTGCTGTTATGAAACTAGCTAGAAATATGGTATTGCTTTATTATGAAGCAGTGACCCTTCTCTGCCTGAACCAGAAAAACTCTGACTTTTATATTTAGATGAACACCTATTATAAAAATGGCTCATGATATTTGAATATGAATGATTTCAATCATTGATTATAATTGTATCATTCATCTTTTTATGATGAATTATCTTTTAAAACTTATATCTTGTATAATAATAGCAAAAAAAAAGTTTATTTAAAGAGTTTATTACCTCTTTTATAATAATTGCTATATACAGACATTTATGCTATATATATATATATGGGAGTAACTTGACATAAAACTAACCCCACCCCCTGGCTGTCATGTTTTTTGACAAGTCAAGATGGCTTGAACAAACTTGGTAGAGAGTCACCCAAGGAACATTTCTGTGAAATTATTTTAAAATTGAGCCAGTAATTTCTGACAAAAAGATTTTTTAAGTTTTTACTATAGCTTATATAGTAAACTAACCCCACACCCTGGCCGCCATGTTTTTTGACAAATCAAGATGGCTTGAACAAACTTGTAAGAGGGTCACCCAAGGAATATTTCTGTGAAACTTTATCAAAATTGGCCCAGTGGTTTCAGAGGAGAAGTTGTTAAAAGCTAAAAGTTAACGACAGACGACGGACACCAGGCGATCACAAAAGCTCACCTGTGAGCCTTTGGCTCAGGTGAGCTATAAAATAATGGTTGATACCATCAGTGTAGTTTATCTTATTTATGAGAAATTTGTTAATACACATGTCAGCATTTTCTGCGTTAATTGTCAATATTTTATCATAACCTAATACTGACCAATGAGTGACTGTATTGTGAGTCACAATATTGTATTTGGTCAAGTAAACTAAAGAACCTAACACAACAATGACAAAATACAATATAACTTAATGAACAGAAAATCTATATATAATTTTTTATATAAATGTGCAGTTTTACAGCGAAGATAAAAAAAAACACGTCAATATAGGTGAGTCCCTTTTTAGCAAAAAGCAAACAAAACTGCATCTTTTATTTATATATTTGTTTGGATACATCTTCAGAGGTCAAATAATCATATAATCTTTGAACTGGAAAAGTAAAATAGACTGAAATTATAAAACAAAACCGGTTGTTTCGGAAGTTAAATGAGCCTTTAACACAGCTCACCGAGATGCAATTTATCAAACTTTCATCTTTATCATATATATTTGTAGAAAATCATTTTTTTCACAATACATTGTATCAACTAGCATGTATGGTTAAAAAATTTGATACTGTTTTACAACTGTTTACTTACCCATTGGTCCGGCAGCACGAACCACAGATAAGGGATTAAACGGTGACAGCATTGTGGCTATGGCACGTGCCCACACAGGAATCCTTTTAGTTCTGTGGGATTCCCCTGTTGGTTTTTCGGGGAAACCCCAGGGGTCAACAAGAAACAGGTGTTGGATATTCTCAGGGTACTTCAGTGCATACGAACTACAAACATAAGCACCTAGGCTATGACCTAACAAAACCATTTTGTCTATTTTCATCTGCTGTCGCCATTCTTCAATAGATTCCACAAATTCCATCTCGACCAACTGAGCACTTGAGCCAAACTTCGGTCTAGAGCTTCGACCAAATCCTAATAAATCGAAGGCATACAGAGGCCTGTTTTTTGCTAGCTCATCTACATTTTGTGCCCAGAGGCCTACCCCGCCTCCCATCCCATGAACCATGACAAGTGGCAGAGTCTTCTTGTCTTTGTTGACCTCTATAGTCCATAGTCTATGTTCACTTTGGGGGAGAGTTATAAACCTTTTGCTAAATTTACTCTTCAGCGCTACAAAGATAAAGGTGCATAAGCTTTTTGTAATAAAGGATGCAAAACATTTTATTTTTTGTATTTTATAAGTTATGATAATAATAGTATATTAAATTTCTGTTATCTGTATATATGTTAATTCAGGGGTTGTGAGTTGAATCCTTATCTGAGATGATTATATGGCCATGCATGTCCCACCTCTGAATATGTGGAAAAGAAGTCTGTAACATGCAGAAATAAGGTGTATCTAGTGCAGGTTAACCGCTTAGCAGATCCCAGAAGTGATGATTAAGTGTTATAACTGTTGGTATAACTGTTTAAGACTGAACATCCAAAACAAATATCAAAAATATACTGTTATGGGAGGATTTAACAATAATTAAATACAAAATTACTAAAGGATTCTTAAATAGTCCAGAAGTATTCTGTACATGGTCACATTTTGAATCCTGATAATGTCACTTCTTATTGTTTTCCAACTCTGGGTGCATTGTTTGAGAAATTTGCAGTGAAAATACATGAATAACATTGTTTTGATCAAGTGTGCATAAAAACAATAAATTGGGTTTTTTAAATACCTCACTAAATGTTTATGCTTATCAGTAATACAAGAGATCAAAAGCCGTCAGTCCTCTGTAACAAGATTGTGATGGTCAGAGTACTGAACAGAATGTGCTACAGAATAAAGAGATAGAAAGAACAAGTATTTTTTACTTAGACAACACTTCTGGCCCTCGAAGCTAATTTATCTTAAAACTCATTGGTTTTAGCTTAACTGAGCCAAGTGGAGAGTTTTGTTATCTTTGGAAGGATTGATATTTGAAAGCTTTGAATGTTAGACCGCTTTAACAAGTATAATAAGGTTCAGCACATATATGAAGTTTAAGAAATAGTTGGAAAATTTAACAAAATTGCACTTTGTCCCTTTAAATCTAGCATAGGAAAGGAAGAAGGGAATGGGCTTAAAACTATTTTGTTATTGTATGGTTAAAGCATTGCTTTCAACAATTTTTCAGTCATATCACAGCAGTGTCTACTTAAGACAGTATTTTAAAGCCTCATGCTGCAGACACATTGTTTGATACCGATTATACCCCACCCTGTCACATTAATAACACTGACATCAAGCCTACCCAACCTTGAACAACACTCTGTACACTGAGCACCAAGCAAGGAAGCTTCTAGTACAATTTTTTGGTCTTAAGTCATTATGACCCAACTGGGGATGGAACCCTCGACTTTAATAGCATGGGTTTTACTAAGACAGACACCAAGTTGTATTGTTAGAACTTGGTTTGCAATCAATGTATAATGAATAAATTTATATACAGATTTATCTTTTTTTTTCAGAATTTAATAGGCACTAAATCTATTAACACTGTCAACAGCAATACATGTAGCTAATGTTTGTATTTATAAATTATATACATAAA
Organism: Panopea generosa; assembly: GCA_029582155.1. Classification (NCBI taxonomy): domain Eukaryota; kingdom Metazoa; phylum Mollusca; class Bivalvia; order Adapedonta; family Hiatellidae; genus Panopea; species Panopea generosa. Next base: position 33,215,104 of record CM055900.1, on the reverse strand, counting down.
CTGCTCATACCTATTACCGCGAGTCTAAAACATTGTCAACCATGTAAATAATGGCATCAATAATAAACAGTAATAAAGTTACTTAAGTGTGCTGAGTAATAAACAATTGCTGGTACGAAATGTAAACAAATGCCGGCACTAACGGAAGGCGCATGTCTTGAATATTGTTATAATATGGGCATTGCGATAATAGGTATATCGCGGTATTAGGGATATATATTATAATAAATCCTGACTAAAATATAAAATGAAATTAAACATACAATTAAGAATCCGAGTTTCTATTTGTACCAGCTGGGCCATTGATGTTGGTCTCCATCTAAACCATCTGTTATCGGCTGTTGTCCTGAAGCATACAAAAAATATGAACATGTCTAATTTGTGTTCACCCGTGTTTATGCATTTTATAAATTATTAGTATAGGTTAAAAAATCATCATGGCCACATCGTAAAAATATGCAGAAATGCTTATCGGTATGCAAGAGATAGTTTCACTGTTTTAATCTTCTTATCAGCTTATACTTTCCTTATAAACTCTTACGTGAACTTTTATCTGCGAGTGGTCAGTACTTTGACCACATCACGAGAATACTCTTCAAGAATGCAAATATATAATGAATAATTTAAAAGAAGAAGAAAGAAGAAGAAAGAAGAAGAAAAAATGAATACATCGATACTTACGAATTTACATCGACTTCCTGACTGATCGTTTCCATTTTGCATTCTGAATTGCTCATTAAAACTGGTAAACTTTTTTCTACAGATTGTTCTGAATAATGACTCTTCGTTCTGAGTGAAGAAATGCAGGACGCAGTTACGAAATATCACAATGATTTTGTGTCTACAAATTCTACCATTTTGTTTTTTCGCATCACGTGACACACCACTCGGAACACCTTGGCTATTACTACCGAAGATGACGGAATATGCCGAGTATGTACGATTGGTGACACACTGTTGGCATCCGGACCACCTTGCCAATTATCGTTATTGATACCAAAGGCAATCTGAACATCGCTCGGCAATTTCCGTAAACGTTCGAAATAATTGAATAAAACCCGGAAAACCGGAAATCCGCGCCTATCACGGGTGATACAAAAACCCGGCCAGATTCTTGCTGACCCGGCCACATTCCAGCTGCAGGGAAAAGGCAAATATGACGTATGTGATAATGATAATGCTGCTTAAATGCTCTAATCTCCAACATTAATATTGCCATTTCAATATTTAATTAGAAAATATCGGAGGAAATTAAAAATTGCCATTATTTAGGCAGAGACATATTTTTAAATAGAGATGAGCGACTGCAGCCACTTGAAGTTTTCCCAATCCCGGAGACACAACTCATCCTGAATCAACTAAATTACTTTTGAGATGTTTGTATAAAAAAAAGCGATTGTGGTGAACTTTTCTTTTGTAAATTTTAAGAAATTACAGTTATTTTGTGTGTGATCCGTTTCTCATTTTAGCCTATTTTTAACGTAAAAAATAAAAACAAATATGTATATAAAACTTATTTCCTCATCTTTCTACATAAAATGTCTATGGTGTGTTGTAAAATGTATTTTTTAAGCAAGTACACTACGTGTTTTTTTGGCGTTAAAACAAATTCTTTAAAATTCCAACATTTTTCGTTTTCAACCCGTAATAATTTAAATTTAGAAGAAAAAATATTAAATGATTGATAATTTGAAATAGTCATAATTTTTATCAGTTTTACTTTGTTACGAAAATTATTAAATTCAAATCAGGAATCAAAGAGGTATTAAAGGAATTACTGAAGGCACCTGACGAAATTTCAGCAGTGTATATTTAGTCTGGCAGATAATCCGGGTATTTTCCCTGAACCTTGCATGAGAGTGTATAGTATATTTTTTTTTGCTATAACGGTAGTCTATATATAGTTCTTTGATTTTATGTCGGATGAAACTTTTTCATCATTGAGCATTTTGAAATAAACAAGATGGCGTCCAAAATGGCCACATATTTATGATTATTACTATAATGTATGCCATTATTCAAACTAAAGGACACTTTTGATGTGTTTGATTTTAAAATGACAAACTGAAATGATATTTTGTCATTATTGGGCATTTCGGAACAAACAAGATGGTACCAAAAATGGCCCCCAATTTGCTCGAAATGCAGTATTTGAATGAGAATTACTATTAGATAAAAATTATTCACACATGAGAGAGTATAGTAATATTTTATTGCTAAAATGAAAGTCTATATATAGTTCTTTGATTTTATGTTGGATTACATTTTGTCATCATTGACTATTTTGAAATAAACAAGGTTGCGTTCAAAATGATCGCCAATTTGTTAGAAATGCAATATTGAGATGAAAATTACTATAAAGTATAAACATATTCATACGCTTGATTCGCTTGGTGTTTAGGTGGCAAATACATTTGTAATTAAAAGCACATGGTCAGTGATATCATTGCCATTTTTCCAAAGAACTTTGATTTGTTTGAATATCTAGTGTAATTTTATGCCATCGGGTGTTAACATTTGATCATCTTCAACTATTCTGCAGGAGAAAATGCTAACTCTGCTGGAACTGTCTTAGGAAAGTGCTTGGGTAGCAATGCTTGTCGGGTCAAAATCCAATGCATGTTTCCATATACATACCTGTATGTGAGCTCTTTTCGCTTTTCCAACAAAGTTACAGAATCTGTTGTTAGTGGTAAAGTATTTAAAATATGCACTTGTTTACACATCACATCGCCTACAAACTTTAGTGACTACTGAAGCCTCATATGTTTTAAAACTTTTCCTTTTCCGATACCATAATATCTTGACCTTACAACCCATGGTCGTTATATTTATGTCTACAGTTCTTTAACAGGTGATCCCCTTAGCACAGCTTTATATGGACTTTCCTGAAGATAATGATGAAGTTAAAGTACAAATACATCAGTATCATTTGAAATTGTTGTTATGTCTCTGTTTAGTTTATGTGCTGCTATGATCACTTGTGGGAGGATAGTATCTGCCTCCTCGTGTGTGATTTAAATGTTATCCCTTTTACTAACAATATATTTATTCATCTCAACTGGTATGGCATTTTCTCCGATATATGTAGCAACAAGTTTATGAGCGTGTGAATGTCTTTCACGGAACTACACGAATGCTATCAGTTGGCGTCATTTCTGTTACTTTTAAAACTATTTTCTGAGCTGGAATTGGCATATTAAGGTTGTCTTTATTAGAGCATGTGGTACTTTTTGTGTTGAATGGCGAATATCTGTCGAAAACTAGGTAAACATCTTAGTTTCTATGTATTAGGCATGAAAGTTCTCAAAATAATCTTTCTAAGTACCATCTGTTGACCATTACAAAACAGCAGACTTGTCTATGAATATGCTTAGTTGTCTGTTAGTTGATTTGAGTTTTGTAGCACCAATACTTATTTCTGCAATAATGTCGTTAAATTTCGCAATTCTGAGATCTCCTGTATCAGTAAACAATGATGTCGGTACTGAAACTAGATGATGCGCTAGAAGGTGTGTAATATCTATATCACGTGAATTTGTCTGCAAGCCTATAACTCTTCAGTATATCAGAGTCGTATAAAATAATTTAACATTTCCTGCCTTTATTTGTCTTTTTGACATAGCCTATGTCTCAACAATTTACGAAATATTTTGATGAAACTGCTGTCAGCCAAATTTCTTTCATAATTGGTTACTACCATGAGTAACTACTTTATCAACATTTACTTCTATGGAGCTATTGAACCACTGACGATATTAACATAATAGAACATGGGTGTTTAGTTTAGTCGTTGTTCAATACATGTTTATAATCGTGCTTGGATAGGTCTTTGCATCAATCATCATTGGAACTCATATTTAACAATATATCTTCAACTCTACTGCAAGCATGCAAACTCAATCCCCATATTTCCATTAATTCTGTATTCTCCTCTTGTCATGACTATATCTCACGAACGTGGTTTCAATAAGCATATCACTTTTCATCAAATAACGAAAGTACTTTCCATGGACCTGAGGTTGTAGATTCAACACCATGCGTAATTTTTATGGCTAGCTGCAAAAAAATATGGCATCATAAGCTTAACCGCTACCAAATACAACGACCAGCTCTCAGCTCTGATGTATATAATCATTATAAACAAAAGATTTTATTACATCATATACCCATTACTTTGTTGTTTTGCTTCTCTCAGCGAAATTGTTTAGATCAGTTTCCAACTCCTATTATTAAAATGTTCCGCATAGACAACTCAACTGCCTAAATAATGATATGACATTCACAGGGAACTTCTTTCCATTCAGCATGTTCGCTACCCCACCAAATAATAGCATGTTCATTATGACGGCAACTGTCTATTTATCATTAACATGAACATTACGTTTACCCGTTTTCTATTCAACGTCAAAGTTAATTACTAATTACAAATTATGTAGTTTGACAAGAACAGAGATAGACTGCACCAATGTATTACAACAGCTGTATATATATACCTATATCGTTGTAGTGGGAAATGTAGACAATATCCGACATTATTTAAGAATATTTTATTCGCATATATTTTCGATTGTGTAAGTTTATATTTTAGATGGTAGTGACATATTTACTAAATGAAATCAATTAATTTAAAACATTTTATTTGCACTTTTAAATCCAAAATGTGCGGAAATCATAGTTTTCAATGGCGGCCATCTTGAATATTTCAAAATACCTAATGATGACAAGATGTCATCAAGCTTATTTTTCATAAGCAATGCCTAAACTAGCATAATCACCAAAAAATTTTACTATACACTTCCATGCAAGGTTCAGTGCTGTATCTGCTGGACTATATCATATTGATATTAGTCAATATTCTGTAGATAAGTGTATGGTGTAGATCTTGGAACTTACCATTTTGTTTGACATTATGTCCGATTATATAATCAAAGAAAGAAAATATATATCTTTTGTATCGAAAAAAAATATATCTATTAAATCAAAATAATAATATCTTTATTTTCAGAAGGTTACACCTAACACATATTACATAAAATGTAAAATCTTATATTACATAACATCAAGGATGTATTAAGAGAAGAACGGGGAACTCGTTGATATTATTTTTACTGCTCGCTTATTTACACAAAATCTCGAGAAAACTCGTTTTAAGTTATCCTAACTTCCATTCATCCCATGAATACTAATCGAAACTCTTTCTTGGCACAATGGAATTCTCTACAAAACGAGACCATTCCCATCAAATCGTGTTAATCCTTTTTTAAGTACTTGTGGTTACAATATTTGTATACTGCAAGTAAAAAAAAAACAAGGAAAGTACTTGTGGTTACAAAATGTGTATACTGCAAGTAATAAAAACCAAAGAAAGTAAAGTGCTTGACATTTTACTTTAAACTGCAATATTTTCTAAATCAAGATCACTTTGCATGTTTAAAACATTATAAAACATCTAAAATTACATACAGCTTACATTTTATGTACGATAAATCAATTTCCTGCGAAATCTGAATGATTGTAATTTGCAAAATTACTAATTTTAAGCTTACTATTTTATCAATATCTAGTAGAGAGATGCAAGTTACTTATTGTTCTATTTAAGTCCTTGACAACATCCAAATCATTTTTACGTGTATTGCTTTTAGAAAAACACGCAAATTTACTGTCATCTATACTGGAATGAACTTAGTCTAAACTTTTATTTTACTTCGATTTTGAAACAAATTCTTACAAATTAGGCAAATAACGCTTGAAGTTTTCCTGGATAGAACTAGTACCAAATACGTGCAGTCTACTCGTTTTTTTTTCAAGCAATGATTTTTATTTGTAAAAGGAACTCCCTCACTCAAAATGTAATCTGCAAACGTAAGAACAGTATAAACATTACTGGAGTGAAAAATTATAGTTTGGGTGATTTTTTAAGATTTTAGAGGGAAATTATGTTTTTTGTGAGTTTTAAGATTTTGTAGGGGAAATTATGGTGTATGGTGATTTTTAAGATTTTGGAGGGAAACTTATGGTTTTTGTGTTTTTTTAAGATTTTGGAGGGGAGATTATGTTTTTTTTTGGTGATATTTAGAATTTTGGAGGAGAAATTATGGTTTTGGTGATTGTTGGCCTGTTTCATTAGACAAGATAAGGGTCTCTTAATAGACACTACTTCCTCTTTTTCTGTAATTTTGTAATTTTATTTAGATCAGAAATATTTCCGTTGCAACAATATTGAAATGTGGACATGATATTTACATTACTAAACATTTGTTTCTTACTCTACGCCAAGACGAATGTGGAGATATTATTTTTTAGAATTTAGCTTTGAATACACGCTATTTATTTGAGCGAACCATGTCAGAGATTCGTCAATATATACACAAGAACACTTTTTGAACAGGCAATATAAGTTTCATTCAAATGTCTATCTCAAAAGCAATTATGCCGATAACGTTACCAGGCAGATGAGAGGAAGAGAGCCTATTATTACGATCTTGAATTTACAGTGCAAAGAATGACATTTGAAAGTGTGAAACTATCCCATTGAAGTATGGACGCATGGCTTTTTAGTTTCGTCCCTAAGGAGATTGCACCAAGACACCGAAATGTCAGAACTGCGAAAGAAGCTTGCAGTCAGAAGAATGCCCAAAGCTGCCAGTTTGCTATGGCTAAAAAGATATGCAAGAAGCTGGAATCCTACCACTGATAAGTTGCGTTTGACTAACACTATCGCTCGACAACCCCGAGCTTATCCTATGATTTTAGGACCGAAACATGTGATGGTGGATGAAAATTAACTGACAATCGGACATTCTTTCAATAGCTTGTAAAGCACAAACAAAAGCCAAATGGTTTATATGAAAAAAGATTATGGTGATCACTAGTACCGTTAACGAAGTAGATTTCTCTGACAAGATTTTCCATAATGTTTCAGTGTCTTGTCAATGAAACTGGAATATAAATACAAGCACATTCTTTCGGCCTTTTTTATGTATCATGTGACCTGTTCTTTCTACTGCTCTTGTATATTTTTTCTTCAAGTAAATTTCTATATATCAAGTAAGGTAAATAGTAAATGTAATGGAAACATAAATATTTGAAATGTAACAAACACTTGTTTTTATCCCCCCCCCCCCCCCCCCCCCCCCCACACACACACACACACACACACACCCACCCCGTGTTCAATAAATTACTAGTATTAACTTCTATATTCGTTTACTGGTAACATGCCTGGAGGGGATATTGAAATAAAGAACGATGGCTTACCAGTAGTTAAGTATTTTATTAGTAGTTTAAACCATTTATTCAGATTCAAATATTATATCAAACATTTATATAGTAATAAAAGACTACATCTAGCAGCAATCTTCCAAAATTCAGTTCAGGGTCCACCCAGAATGAGAGCAGCACATTGTTTTCTGATGAAAAGTGTACAGAATATTATATTACACAGGAAAATTGTATTAAAAATGTCTGTTCATGCTAGCAAAAATGTTTAGGCATTAATTCAATTTAATTTTCCATATATATGTCAAACGGGTTTCCATTGTTAAGATACTTTGGGAGAAATTAAAATCGTTTTGAATCGTTTTGACAATTACTGCTTCAACAGTAGCTATATTTTCTTCATATTTCTTTTTTCACATCTCCATATAATAAAAACTTAGTACTTAGAGGATGAAAAGGTCTTGTTGAATGGAACATGGTTAATATTTGATTTCTGTACATGGTACATTTGAAAAAGTAATGTTCAGCATCTTCAATAGAGCCACAATGAGGATAAATAGGGTCTTGACGAAGATGATTATTTTACAAATCATTGTTTAAATTACTACAATTATTTCTAATTCTAGCAAGTAGTATCGCATACTGTCTTTGACCGTAATAGAAATACATGAGTATATTTGTGCACATATTTTTATTAATTGATTGTTTAAAGGCTGAAAGAGAAGGTGCCGATTTATGATAAGGATCCAACTGTTTCCATAATGATATTGAAGAGGGAATGCATGGCTTTCTCATTATTTCAGTTCTTAAATGAAGTACAGAAGAATCATTCCTATTTCTTAAGTTATAGATTTTTTCGTTAACGTTGAGAGGAAATAAGTCAGTGATATAAAATGGTACCTTATTATTATCTACTTTGTACATAAAATAATATTGTTGTAATGTTCTTCGATGTTTGAAAAATTCACATCCACATTTTTTCCGATGATGCTGATCTTATAAGATAACAATCCTTGCAGCTTCATTTATTTCTAAAGAGTTTGCAGTTTGACCAATGCAGCCACTCCCCGCCAGGGAGGAATATTCCAAAATAGGACTAATATACGAAATCTATATTTGGTTAGGAGCCTTTCTCTCTATGGAATATTTGAGTTTAAGCATTATACTTATTATTTTAGATGCTTAACACAAAATATTTCCTATATTCTCTGCCCATTTGCCATCATTTCTAAAAGTAAGCCCTAGATGTTTGTGAGAATCAACACAATTTATTGGTACATTGTTAAAATAAAGACTCGGTAAAGACTCGTAACCTCTTAATAAAAAACATAGCTTCTGTTTTATTTGGGTTAAAATTGACCAACCATTTTTTAGCCCACTGGGAAATAATTGTTAAATCGCGAATAATGATACCTTCAATGTCTTAAACTGATGAAGCAGAAAATATAAAGAACTGTCGTCAGCATATAGACGGATTAAACTAAGCAATGATTCTGGTATGTCATTTACACAGATTTAAAACAATAGAGGACCAAGGACCGAACCTTGAGGTATTCCAGCACTAATTGTCTTCAGACTTGATTCAGTGGCATGTAAAACAACTCGCTGTAATCTATTTTTTTTAGATAACTAGTCTGTAGTGAGACAGTAAGGATTTGTCACCTTTTTTGAAAATAGTTGTAACATCTGCTATCTTCTAGGTTCCAGTTTAAGCATTCTGTAACTTATCAAGACATGACCACAGGCTTTGTTTACAGGAAGTAACTTAATCAGTTCATTTTTTAATATTTCAAAATCAGTAAGTTTATTATGGGTTTTGAAAACACTACTTAGTAAGTTGGTTCCATTATCACCAACAGTAGAAATTGAAACAAAATACTCATTTAGACAGTCTGCTTTATTTTGGTTTGTTATGTGAAATTTACTGTTGTTGTTTATATAACTTAACGGAGGAATTACTGTTGAAATATCCCCTTTCACAAAGTGATGAATAACTTTCCAAAAGCTTTGTTTATCATTTGCTTGTAGATCGTTTAAAGTATGTTCTAAATTATTGAAAAAGTGTTCTTAAACACAGTTCTTTAGGTTATTTACTTTATTACGATTTTTTTTGTATTTTGCCCAATCGTTTAATTTACCAGATATTACTGCTTTTGATTTATATCTATATCTTAGTTTATAAATTCATTTTATTTTAGATTCAAACCAAGGTTTACTATCAGATATAACTGTTCTATGTTTTAATTGAAAACAATCATTCACAATTTTAATAGATGTTTCTGTAAATAGAGCACTTGCCTATATAGTGTACAGTATAAAAGGATATTGCAATTGAAATTTTCGGTTTGATTATGTAAAGATTCTATATTAGCTTTCTCATACAACCATATAATTCTTTCAAAAAAATGCTCAATGCTGTATGAAAAAGGTAAAATAGTGAATGTAGCATTATGGTCACTAATACGTGATGGAACTGCAAGTGTCCCTGAAGTTAAGTAATACATATTGGCAGGGATAATTACTGGATCAAAAATAGTTCTACCTCTGGTAGGCTCAGCTATAACATTTTTCATAGAATTCAGGTATAATATATCTGTTAAATTATGATAATTAGAGTTAAGTAAATCTTCATTAAAATCACCAAGCAGCAGTAAATTTTGAGAAATATTATAAGCTCTCTCTTTATTTTTATTGAAGTTATTGAAAAATTCCGTATCTGCAGTTTTTGGACTGAAGAAAATGCCGACAAGTAATATTTTTTAACTTTATTTTATTTAGATCCAAATTGATTCGTTACAGAACTTTTGTAAAGCAGGTATTCTACTGTGTATTATATGTTTGGCCAAATAAACTAGTAGCGCCCTCCACGATTGGTTCTGTCTTTTCGATATGGTTATATCAATTTTATCGCCGAGATCCAAATGTGTATTTTCAATTGATACATCTAAATGAGTTTCAGTAAAAGTTAGGAAATCGAAGTCTGTTAATTTGTCTAATAAGTAATCTACTTTATTTCTAATTATTCTACTATGATAGTGAAGAAGTAACAATCTTTGAGATTTCAGAAAATAAATCAATGGCAAGGATATCTGTACAAGAACTTTTCTGAATACAAATGTGCTGCGGCCACGAACCAGCTCAATAGCAGCTCTCTATGCGCTTATTTTATCCATTTGGAAGTAAACAATTGCAAACCAAACCATGGAGACTGCCATCAAAGCAGCTATGTATCCGAGTCCGATCCAGAGCATGCTCTCCTGCAAGATGTTGATGTAAATGAGAGAAATAGGGTAAATGATTAAAACAGATTAAAACAGTTAGCGATAAAGCAGTTAGAAAGATATGTTATTAACATTTTATGAAATGCAATCATTTGTGTCAGTATTTTCATTAATTAGTACACAGACGTTGTCATTTCCGTTCCATTTCTCAGTAATTCCAATATATCGAATGCTGAAGCTTAACACATTTGTTCTAACGCTTTGTGTTAAACTGAAGAAAGTCGCACGATTCAGAATTTTCTGAGAAATCAGGAAATCAGGGTCCGGTTTCAATAAACTTTTCAAGCTTAGATTTTCCTCAACTAAAAGTCCCAATTCCTCTAAATGATTACTTGATCTCATTACACTTTAAATGACCACACTAATCTGTAGAACGGAACCAGCTTTCTCACAACTGGGTCCGTTAAATAGCAATGTTGGGAAAGTCACATTTGAATATTTTGAACGCTCAATTGCTTCAACTGAACGTTTGGATGACGTCACAGTTCAGGAAGCATTCAATTGCTATGAATTGCGGGACAGTCATAGAACTTCCTGCTTTTTCATAAGGGGTTAAGAGACCTAATTCGGGAGATATCAGGTTCTTGGATAGACTATGACCACACGCAATCAAAGTCACATCTGTACTCATGGGGAAAGGCGGATCTAATGTTGGCAGAGCTTGTGGTCGACTCCATTTCATGATATAATGTAATACAATATGTTAAAACTATCTGTAATTATGGGTTTAGGTTAGCATACAGCATTATCAATGAGAAAATTCCTCCCCGAGGGATAACTGTTTTGGCGGGAACGAGGCTCTGCCGAGTTTCGATAAAAACAGTTACCACAAGAGACGAGATTTTAAATAAGTCTTTTTTTTTTGCATACTTAACATATTTAATACTTATTTTAACCTAATTTAGCATTATAAATTTTACAACGATAGCTTTTAAGACGTTTAATTATAAGATTAACTTCATATAATTTATACTTTACGTCATCTATATGATTCCGACGTCACAGCGCGAGATTTTTATCTCGGTCCTTTGGTAAGATAGAAATAGCTTACCCGGGCAAAAATGCAGATATCCTTATGTGGTATACATGAACATAAGGATCTTACATCGGTTTGAAGTTCGGATAGAAAATTCCTTCCCGAGGGAAAACTGTTTTGGCGGGAACGAGGCTCTGCCGAAAACAGAATTTTCTATCCGAACCGAAAAGGCCATGAATGATTCTTTTTCTTACATACCAAACATATCAAATATTTATTTATTACTTTTTTTATCATTATAGTTTTTTTTTTATTTTATATATAAGTCGCTTTGAAGACATTTAATCATATTATTTACGTCATACATTTTTTTACGTTACGCCATAGTGCGAAAATTTTATCTCGGGCCTAGGGTGAGATAGAATTACCTAATCCCAGTAAAAATTCAGATATCCTTATCCGGTATGCAAGAATATACGAATCTTACATTGGTTTGAGGTTCGAAGGATAATTTTATTCGAACCGAAAAGGCCAGGAATGATTCTGATTCTTGCATACCAAACATATCAAATAATCACTTTATTTTATTGTATCATTATGATTTTTACAATAGTCCCGTTAAATTGTATGATTTACGTCAAACATTTTCTACGTTACGTTATATATGAGTCTTAACGTCACAGTGCGAGAGTTTTATCTTGGCCCTAGGGTGAGATAGAAATACCTTGGCCTAATCCCGGTAAAATGCAGATATCCTTATCTGGTTTGCAAGGAAAATGAAGTTACAGCATTTCAAGAATTTCAGTTGAGGAAATGTTCAAGTTGATATGTTTATTGAAACTGGGACCAGGCATTTTAACATTCTAACATATGTTTGGTCCATTTCACGTGATTTGGCATGCACATACATTAGTAATTAGTTTCACGAATAGTGTAAGCTGTGGTCGCAATAAACAACATGAAATTTGGTTGATCAAAATTATCACAAATTTTCGAAAACCTTATCATTTCGTAGCAATATCCGGTGCACGTTGTACTACCGTTCTAACAGGGTTGGTAAAGATTTTGGTAAAACAAGTGCATGATCACTGTGTATAATCGTACACCGGACATTGTGACCACCAAATCGAGGATGAAAGTCAACATTCAATCAATTGACCTGATATTTTCCTAATTGAATTAACTATGGAAATTTATAATCTATATCAACTTCTGCGATTTTACTGATCGAAGTATATATGACATTACTTGAGTTTTTTTATAAGACATATTGATCAAAGTTTATATGTTATTGCTCATGTCTGTAAGATGTAGATTAATATCTATATCAATTTGTCTATATCAGAGAAGGACTAAGACAATGCATAAATGGTCGTGATTTTCGTATGCAGTATCACAATGAAGGGATGTAAAACACAACATCTTTAATTACGAATTATGCATGTATGTAGGCAATGAAGGTATTGCTTCGCTAAGCTTAGTAAATTAAATGTTAAATTTACAACATAACTGGATTTTAAAAATATATCAAAATTGCAGAACATTTTAGTACTAGTAAATGAGCTAAAAGAAGAAAAACATTATAATTCTAATAATTCAAACAAAACAAAAAGATTCACAATTAATAAAACTCGACATTGAACCACTTGAAACTGATTTAAATTTAAACTTTACGATATCACAACTTCGTTGATAGAACTAACTGCCTCCTCAGTATGGATTTGCTAAATGAAGCACATTAACGTTATTCTTAAAGAACAGCATCTAAATAAACACCTATAAGGTTGTATGGATCACAATCTGACGACGGCCTCCGGTCTTCAAAATATCCCCGACCTTTTAGCATCACCTCAAGAGGTATCCTGACACTACATGTCTTTTGTCCTAATCCAACAGTAAACTCCGTCGAAGGTAGATGACGTTTTCCGGTCAAACGAATCGCGTTGTCTTTACCGCCATTTCTATCAAAATGCCTAAGTAATCGGTCTTGCGGTATGTTAGATAGCTTTTTCAAAGCTTGGTGTATCATTCTGAAATATGACACATGTATTAACAGAACAATGATTGTTTATGAAATTCAGGCATACATCACTATGGATATGTTATATTTAAAGACATCAAAAGGAAAAGAAAAAAAAAACAATAACCAAAAGGAAACATATCAGTCAAAGGACACGCCAACCAAAGTAGTATGGAGACAATTAAAAAAAAGAATAATCGAAATAAGTATAATGCATAGATAAGAAGTTAAAAAGTGGAGTCACCGCACTGGAACAATCAGTAAATATATGCCATTTGGGAGCCTGAATCTAGTTAACGTATGTACCCAACGTCGCTCCTACACTATCAGCACTTTACAAGACGAGACAGTATAATAAAGGTAGCCCCGCCAGACTAGACTCATACACATACGGCAACATGCAGTTATTGTAAAATACAGACATGCCCATGTATATATTAACAAGTGATGTTATACGCAGATTTACTAGATGGCTTTGCAGAAGCCAGAGCAACGAGATATCCAACAAGTATCCAACGCCTTCGTCCGTTTAAAGCTTTAGGAGGAACTCAGAGTCAGTAAGTCCCCAGTCCTTGAGGTCTTCTCACAATTATTTTTTTATTTGAGCTACCGTAAGGTTGCCCGTTTATTACCCCGTAATGGATCTGCAGGGGTCGGGGCCATCCCGCTACAAACCGCACAATAATAGCATGTAAACAAGTTTAGCAGCATTTTGCAAAACAGATATTGTCATATAATATTTAAATCACATTTATTTCCTATTCGTTTTGACTTACATGGGTGCAAAAAAATTAAACATACATATCTCTTAACAGGATAGTTATACGTTAAATATTCACTATATATACTGGAATATCGGCTTAGAAAAAACGTACAAACTGATCCTTACCGATATCCCAGCATATATCGGAATTGTTAATTAGAAGTAATGTTTTTCACATTCCATATAAGTTATGTAAACTTGAAAAAAAGCCAAACGAAAGCATTTAAGAATTTATTATTTCGTTATTTTCGATTTTGCATAATTGCAATACGTCAATATTCACTATATATTGGAATATCGATTCAGACAAAACGTACAAGCTGATCTTTACCGATATCTCAGCATATAGCGAGAATGTTTAGTTGAATTTATTTAATGCTTTTACACATTTCATTAAAATGTATATAAACTATAGGACAAAGGGGTAATTTTATAATAATACTTATAAGCAAACAACTGCCGCCCTATATTGATACCGTTTGCACAGGTCTCTCTTGTATACAGCAACCTTCACGAAACGAAACAGAAGAGTTAAGCTATATTTCAAGAGATGATGCTTTTAAGCAATGCAATATTCAACAAATCAAAATATGTTTGTGTCAATTCTCAATAAGTAATTTTTAACGGCAATGTCTTTTTTTTCTTGGTTTTAAATATACAATCTGTTTTTTTATACATTGTATTAAAAAATAATGTCTCTGAAATATGTATTTGTTTATCAAATGTAGAGCTATGCCTGTACTTCCATATTTTCAATTTCAATTCAAATACAATAGTGTTTAATAAATTACATTTATTTGGAACATTGTAATAACCAAGTACAATGTCGGCAATTTGCAAATTGCGCAAGCCTATATCTAATGTGTCAATTATTTTATTAAGTATAATCTCAAAGTTCGCTAAAACGGGTTTTGTAATTTTTTAAAGGAGGTCTCCTCAAAATTATTGATGGAAGCGCGATACCCTGTTTTTAAGTGGCCAACAACGAACGTGCAGTACCCTTGTAGGATAAAGTAGGTAAGTAGTATAGATTATGGGTGGTTTGGCACACATTTCCACTGCTTAAAATAACCAGCTCACCAAGTCCAGACTCGTCCAGGCTCGTCCGGACTCGCTGGCCATTTGCACCTGTAGAAAAGTTTGCTAAACCACCCACAATCTATACTACTACCATCTACCCCCACCCCACTAGACAGCCAAATCCTTAAACGGAACCCAATGATTGAAATCACTCGAATAACCACATCATTTTACATAAGCCCACAATTTGTAGCGTTTTTCTGCTATGCCCTCAATCCATTTGATTAGAGATTTATATTTTGTTTGTTCTACATTTTTAGCAAAAAGATATAAATTATCGTAGAAAATTAAAGGCTTTGCCAACATATGCACTTATACATTAGTTTTCCCACTACCGCTGTTGCCACATATTAACATCCTAAAACAAGAACTTGGCATGTAATCGTGTAGTGGCTTAAAAGTACTTTTTTCTCCTTTTATGTCATAATTCGGAATTTCCATTATATTTTTAGCTATGGGAATGATTGAAAAAATTATAATATTATCTAAAATTATCTAAAGTTATCATATGATGTAATTATTGAAATAGAAAGAACGGGTGAAAAAGAAGAAAGAAGTTAAAAACCTTTTTGATGAAATTAATGATGCTATGCTGGACTATAAGATGAGAAAACAAATGAGTCAAGGAACATACCAGGAAGTACTTATATCCATAACTTCCACTCAAGAGGGGATTGCCGAAGAACTAAAGGACCAGAAAATAGATCAAAGCATTGCATTAGCTATCCTTGAACGAACAATTGCTGAATTACCAAAAGAACAATTTAAGGTATTAAATAGTTTGTTGAACCTCCTACCAGCAATAAAAGAAGAAGAGGAAGCGTATGACCCATAAGATGAGCCGTATGATATATACAGATGAATTTCTGAACAATAGGCTAAAATCTTGGAGGAAAAACATCCGCGAAATCCGCTCGTACGGAAGGTGCTCTTGTGGAATTTGCTCTTAGAGATGCTGCTATTATAGAAGCTTCTCTAAGGAAAGCTGCTGAAAAAGCTCTAATTTTGACGCAGAACTTAAAGATTTATATGTTTTGTTTTAAACTTATTTATTTTACTTCGATTGTGAAACAAGGTCTTACAACTTAGACAAATCACGCTCGAAGTCTTCCTGGGTAGTACCAGTACAAAGCATATGCGGAAAAAATGCCTTGCTCAAGGACACCACACATAGCCGTAGCGGAGGATCGAACCCACGACCCTCCGATCATGGGTTCGGTGCTCTACCACTGGACCACACAAATATAGTAATGTAATACCGTTAGGCAAATTAATAAATACGCCAGATCAATGGAAAGATGAACGTGATGATGTCGCTTACACTATTCAAAGTTTAAATGGTAAGAAAGCGAGCGTGAAAATAAGACTGGGAAAGATGAAAGAAAGATTAAAGAAATGGAACAAGAGAGAAATCAATTAGTAAAATACAATTGTATACTAAAGGGTATAAAAGGGTAATAAAACAGTGTTTAAAGGAAATGCATTTCCTAGTGGAAATGGCTTAAGAAATTATTACAAAGTGGATAAAGATGGAAACTATGGAATCATGAAAAATAAACATACCTCAACTAGTTTTTCATCATAAATTAATTGCGAAGCGAGCATCTGGAACTGCGTTAGAATCAAAAATAGATGACGATTGTATCGAACTTATTGCTAAAAGATATAAAAATAAAAACAATTCTATGTTGGCAAAAGATGTCTTTCAAAAGCTAACAGAATTAAGTCAGGAAATAATAACCTCTCTTTAAAAAATGATGGAATAAACATTATTGATAAACTGTTGGAGCAAGGAGAAATAACCCCGTAGAGCACGAGACGCTTTATAAAAAACAATTTGAATGATATAATATGAATAAAAAATTCGAAATAATAAGTGGGTTAATTTTATATCTATTCTAAAAGTAATTGAAGTATCCACGGGGATATTTGGTTCAGCGGCTGTCCTAGCTGCGGTTAATGTAATTCCCGCTTTTATTGCGTTAGTGGGAGCTATCCCACCTGTTCTTCTTATCTTAACTAATGTTTTGAAAATGAAAGAGAAAAAGACAAAATTCAAAATACACCATAAAAAGTTAAAGCAACTCTTATCTTATTGTCAAACAGCTAAAGAAAACAAGCACGTAGACTCAAATGTATTCAATAAAATCTTAGAAATGCAGAAAAACGATGACTTTGTCGAGCCTCTGGAAATGTATATGAAACAAGAAATGTCACTGTTAAGTGTCACAAGCCCCCCGAATGGTCTGTGAAAAATAACAATATATGATATAATAGGTAGCGATGTATCCATGAATATCAAGAGTAATGGACTAATGTTTCAGACTAGACACGCAATTTCATGTTGTTGTTTTTTTACATTTAAGCATGACCTTGACCTTTGTGCAACTTTGACCTTGACATCTGATGTAATAGTCTTGGTATTTCAACAGTTCAATGCAGGTGAAACATTATCATGACATGCTGATCACTTGTGTCAAGCTATTTTAAAATCCTTTAGTTACATATCAATTGTTGATCAATTGATAAATTGAGCCAAGTGTTTTTGAAATCCATCCATGTATGATAAAGTTAAAGGACGGACTTGAAATCTCAAACAGATTTAAAGTGTTGTCATACATTCTAAAAGTGTGACCTTGACCTTTGAGGTATGGGTCTAGGTCTTACTTGTGACACGTCGTCATGTCATCTTGATAAACTGAGCCAAGTTAAGGCAAAGTCACAGACCAGACACACTATATCAAACAAATTGAAAGTGTGACTTTGATCTTTGAGGAAAGGTTCTGGGTCTTACATGCGACACTTAATTATATCATGTCGACCAACTGAGCCAAGTGTTTTTTAAAATTTATCCATATATGACAAAGTTACAGATCGGACAATAAATCTCACACAGACTGAAAGTGTTGTCAAACAAACTCAAAGTGTGACCTTGACCTTTGAGGTACGCATGTGGGTCTTACACGTGACACTTTGTAATGCCATGCTGATATATTGAGCCAAGTGTTTTAAAACTTATCTATAGATGACAAAGTTTCAGACCGGACACGAAATCTCACACAAACTCAAAGTGTCATCAACCAAAATTAAATTGTGGCCTTGACCTTTGAAGTGGGATTCTGGGTGTTACACGCGACACATCGTCATGTTATGATGATCATTTGTAACGAGTATTTATAAAAAAAACATCTATGCATGACAAAGCTACAGGCCAGACACGAAATCTCAAACAGACTGATTGTGTTGTCAAACAAACTCAAAGTGTGACCTTGACCTTTGAGAAATGGGTGTTGTCTTACTCGCGACACGTCATGATGTTATGTTGATCATTTGCAGCAAGTATCATTAAAATTCATCAGCATGACAAAGTTACAGGCCGGACACGAAATCTCACACAAACTTTAAGTGTTGTCAAACAGACTCAAATTGTGACCTTGACCTTTAAGGTACGGGTGTGAGTCTTACTCGCGACACGTTGTCATGTTGTGTTGATCATTTGTAGTAAGTATCAACAAAATCCATCTTTGCATGACAAAGTTTCAGGCCGGAAACGAAATACCGGACGGAAGAACGGACAGACGTTCTGGTGGAAGTGATGTTGTGGGGTGCGGTTTTTATATGTTATAAAACATTTTTTTTTTCATAAAACAAAACAAAACCTATTTTCTTTCTAACCCTAATGTCACAAACCTTGAGATCCAACCCTAATGACACTTAAAAAGAATGAAAAAATATGAAAAAAAAAAGTAAAAGAAAAATGTGAAAAAATGGAATAAACCCCACAATGCCATTCTGTACACATTTCGCACTTGTGGGGTGCACATTTGCACCCCCCCCCCCCCCCCCCCCCAAGTACCAAAAAAAAAAACGCAATGCCATTCTGTACTAGCAACGCAACCCACAACTGCAGCTCAAGACGTACGGACAGACGGACGGACGGACGCTACGCTTATTGTATGCCACCCCAAAAATATATAAATGAATGGATATGAATAAAATAATGGTTGTAATATCATTAGAAGGTAATATTGGGGCTGGAATAACTACATTTTTAAAATATTAAAATGAACAAAATTTGGATATAAAAATTATTTCTGAACCAATTGAAGAATGGGCCTGTCTGGATGATATAAACCCAATAAAAAAATTATATAAAAAATATTTTTGCGTTAAAAATATTTAGTATACATTCTCATTTTGGGATGGTGGGAACAGCTAGGATGTGTAAAAGGAATTGCTCCACCGTGTTCGCACTATTCATTCAATTCTTTAGAAAGGGCTGTGTATGATCATGTTGTTCGTGGTATGAATCAACCCAAACCAGACTGTTACATTTATTATTCATCTGTTGATAAATGTCTCGAAAGATAATGGTAAGATCAAGACTGGGTGAGAGTGAGATTCTGAGAGAATATCTTGTTGATTTAGAGGAAAACAAGAACAATTCCTCAAGAAATATAAAGATAAGGTATTAGTTATTAACAATGATATAGAGAGAAAAGACAAGAATGATTACAAGGTAATTTTTAACCAAGTTATTGAGTTTATTAATCGGTTTTAAAAGCTTTTTTTCTTTAACCTGTATATACATGAATAGATTAGTTTTTAAGATTAATTGTACTGAAGGACACATTGTGGGTTTGGATAAATTGGAACCGGAGGAAAGAGCAAGTAGACTTGAACTAATAAAGGTAAATAATAGAATAATTATAGATAACATGAATCAGATATTAGATGTAATAAAAAACAACGAAATGACAATTGTTTTTTGCAAGAGGTTGTAACGGGAACAATTGATATTCATTTTGAGGACGCAATAACGAACAGTATACGTGCTTTTTATTTATTTCTCAGTAAAAATATAGAAAAGGAAAAATAGGATATAGAAAACAAAAAAAGGATATAGAAAAGGATATAGAATAGGAAAAAAGGATATAGAAAAAGAAAAAAGAATATAGAAAAGGATAAAAAAAAAAGAAAATAAAGGATATAGAAAAGGATAGAAAGAAAATAGAATCAATAATGGGAATTGGGAGTGATGACACTAATAAGGAAAGAAGAAACCCAAAAAGCGGTTATTGCTTACAAGAACGAACAGGATGGTTGTAAATGAATTAATAATAATAAAAAAAAGAAATGGGGGGAATTAAAATAAATGCTGCTCTAAGAGTAACCTTTCGTAAAGTACATGTTGGAGGATTTAGTTATAAAACAGCATATTTCCATTCGAAACAAGTAATAGCAATAAACAATAACATTGATCTAGGTGGCATTATTTCCGAAATAGATACGAGAATAGATGCTTGACTAAATGAAGGATCGGGGTGGGATATTGAGCGATTTACAAACCACTATGTAAACATATATGAATACCAACCATTAAGAGGGTCTACATATGCTGAATTACCAGAAGAATTAAAACATGTAAAGAAAGGATTAATTAACATCAAGAATGAAAGAGATGATGAGTGTTTCCGGTGGTGCCATTTAGCATATAAGTTTCCGGTTAAGAAGAACCAGCAAAGAATATCAAAATATAAAGAACATATAGACAAAGTAAACTATAACGGAATAACTTTTCCCATTAAAGTGAAAGATATTCCTAAAATAGAAGTAGCTAATAATATAAGGTTTAATGTCTTTGGTTATGAGAATTAAAAGGTCTTCCCCCTTTACATTTCTAAGCGATTATGTGATGATTATTTTAAAATGCTTCTTATTGAAAATGATGGGACAAGTCAATATGGTTGGATAAAGGATTTTGATAGATAAATGTAAGTGGTTCCTTTTGTAATATATGCTGATTTCGAGGCATTAACCATTCCCATTGATGAGAGTGGTGGGGGTCAAACAAGAAAATACCAGAACCATGTTGATTGTGGATTTGATTATAAACGGCTGTGTTATTATGATGATAAGTTCACCGGAAATGTTGTTGTTTACAGAGGTTCAAATGCTGTTTACAAGTTCTTTAAAGATATGCTGAGAGAAGAAAAATATTGTAAAAAGGTTTTTAGAGAACAATTCCAAAAAGATTTAGTAATGAGTATAAAGGATGATATATTATTTCAAAAGACCAAAGTATGTCATATTTGTAATGGTTCAATGGATGAAGATGATAAAGTAAGAGACCATTGTCACATAACGGGGAAGTTTAGATGAGTTGCTCATAACAAATGTAATATTGTTTAAGACTTTCAACTAAAGTTGTATTTCATAACTTAAGAGGTTATGATTCCCGTTTCAAAATACAACAACTTGGAAAATTGCAGAAGAAAGTAAAAAGAAGATAAATGTTATCCCAAAAAATATTGAAAAATATATGGCGTTCATGTTGGGAGACAGTTTGGTGTTTATAGATAGTTTTCAGTTTATGTCTCAGTCATTAGGTGGTTTGGTTAAAAATTTATCTTCATTTCCTTACTTAGAATCAGAAATTCAAGAGAATAACGGTTATAACAATTCCGTTTACTAAATTCCGCATTGGAATCCTCTAGTAAATCGAATAAGTAAATAAATGTAAAAACCGTACGATGTACTTTGGGGCAAATTCCCTAGCATTGAAACATATTATTACAAAGGTTACTTTTCACTTATTACAGAAAACTTCATATTCATCAATTGTTGACTCTGTGAGACATTTAAGGGGTAAGTTTAAAATCTAACCTTATAAGAAACTGCGAACGAGAACTTAAAAGAAAAGTACAACATATAGTATGCAGTTTACGATCCTACTCTATTCCGTTCTCCTCCCTCATAGCCCTTGTACTGAACGATAGGTGAAGGCTGGACGTGTATGAAAAATATTTCTCTTTTGGAGCAAAGGTCACGCCTATTTCATACATCTCGGTAATTCTCGTGAGAAGATAACGTGAGACGACTATGTGGTCTGCCAATGTTAGCGGATCGGTTGGTCCTAGTTGATACTCCCACTGTTAGAAAAAGAGTTATTTGAGCTATTAGCTCTTCGATGCGTAAACAGTCATGTCACACCTAACAGTTAAAATAAATTTAAAGGTCTAAGTCTGTTTATCAATTCGGCATAAGCTACTGTCCAAAAGTGACAGCCTTTCAAAAAAAATATGCATGGACTTCCCAATAACCCTCTCATTTAAACACATAATAAGAAACCGATAGGATATTCAGCTGTGAATTCACAAACATAGAACCCCAGAGACAAAAATGAGTCTTTGATTAATAACAAATTTAACATCATATTTTACATCAGGTTCATAAACGACTGAATAGACATAGATTTCATTTGCAATATTTTGACCGCTCTTTCACTTTTTTTCAAATTCGCAAGCAGAAATTGGAATAACATAAATCAGTACAAATATTTGAAAACAAATGTCGACAAAAAGGTTATTGCCTTCATTTTCAAATAAATTATAGCATTTATTAATAGAAACATTCCGCTAAACGGTAGGTTCAATTTGAACCCTAGTCGCTCAAGTAACTTTGTTCAGCGATCGAATTTTAATGATAAAGTTATAATTGCGGTGTTGCCGTTAAAATACTTGTGATTATTAAAAAGCTCATATTCAGTCGCAAATATCAAAAATACAGTATACTTAACTCTATATTTAACGCTGGTAACTAAATCAATTACGATTATTGTCTCCCTTGAGGACACCAACAAAGCAAATCATGGTTATAAGAAATACATTCAAATACTACATAAACATACACTCATACTATTATTTTAAGTCATTGAATTTCCAAGATATTCATGAATCTACAAGGTTATGACAATTATATAGCTATACATATATGTCTTATAGAAATATTGAGAATTTTAATTTACCACTGTATCAATCAGAAGTATCTAAGAGAGTTGCTAAATACTTCTTTTATTATTTGATAATCTTTGCTTGTCGTACACTTGGAGTTTCGTATGAGAGCCCCAGAATAGTGAATACTTTGTTCGTATTTATTTAATCGATAAAAGGAATCAGTATATCCCAATTTGCACAAGAATTTAATTTCTACAGACGATTTAGTCTCTTGAACAAAAATGTAAGATAATCTGGAGTAAGCTTGTTGACACATTTATCAACTTGCATTGCTTAATGAAATTGTATTCATTCTGCAATATTTAATCATATGAGCTCCCGGAACGATAGTAATATGATAACCTTGGTACGTAACAATAAAAAAACATGTTATATAGAGCACTTGGTAAGTGTACAATAATATTTTAGTTTTATTATCACTAACTAGAAAAAAAATCAAGACATATTAGATTAATCAGTATTTGTCGAATTATCTACCTGCGATTCCATGTATTCTCGGTTCATGCCATACAGTTGAAGTCCGGCAAATACGCATGCAGATGCATGTTTTTCCATAATGCAGCGTTCTTTAAACGTTTTTTGCAGTTTACCGACTTTATCCAAAAATCCTTAAAAAAAGAAAATATTTAAATAGTTAAGGTTTTATATAGCAACGAAATCAAATTGAGAGCAAATATCAGCAGCTCGAAAATAGAATACCGCCTTTACAAATGCTTGGCGCCTTCACGGGTGTAATGAATTTCAGTATTAGCTGTGTTCTGAGTGTTTCTATAAGATGTTTCTATCCAATATTATAACATGGTTTTAAATAAATAGTAAAAAGGTGCGTACGTCTATGTACGCGTACGAGCTACGGTAGCCTAACAGTTAGCTTTGTGTTCCGATATTCAGAGTTCACGTTTCAATTTCCGGTGGTGTCAAACGCACTCCAACATTGCCTTATTTGTTTAAGGTGTTTTGAAAGCGTGCCATCCCTCGGAGAGGATGTTAAAATGGTGGTTTCGTGTGCAGGGAAAGCAATATCATGTGCAGGTAATCAGTGATGCAAGAACCCAAACCCCAAACTTCGAACACGTTGCTGCTGGTTACACTCACGATAGCGTGTAGCATTACCTTCAGCTGTAACACCTTTTTTTGCCTGCATTTCTCCATTGAGTTCATGAAATACAAACTCTTGCTCAATCCCAAACCATGGTTCATCTTTTACTGTCAGACGTGTATCCTCTACAAGCTTGTGTCTGGTGTTTATACCTGTAGTGATAATTAAGTTTAAATATATCGTATAAATAAGTTCATCATTTATGAAATCGACAAAAAAAATACATTTATTACATTATGTTTAGATATATTTAATGAGTATATATTGCCATAACTATATCCATTTAATCATGTCAAATTAATATAATGAAATTGAGTTTTCTGTCTTTGCCTGCGCGTCCAGGTTAGACTAAAGTTTCTTGCATATCAGACAAGGATATCCGCGTATGTTTACCGGGTACGGATTTTTCATCCTACACTCCCTCCACGCGCTCATCTTACCCTCCTCGTGGTATGGCGTAACGTCATTCATAAAATACTCGCGCAATGACGTATTTATTCATAGATAGTATGGTATCTTTATGCTATTATAAAGTATAACCAGAAATTAGATCATTTCATTTAACGTAGAAACTTCCATTTTCTATTCCATGAAAAATAGAACGTTCTATATTGAATCAACTTCTGAAGCTGCAAAGACAATGGTACAATTTCTTTACTACGGTGACGAATCCACGTGACTTTATACTAAAAGTCGAAGGAAAGGTGTCCGTTTCTGGTAATATTTTTACAAATTATTTTCTTAAAATCAACGTGGACATAAATCACAAAACAATGACGAACGCATTCTCTGTAAAATAATGAACCTTCGGTGCTATTAAACGGCTATGCAAAACTCATATTTTTTGCAAAATGTGAAACGGTGTTTATTTTTTTCGTAAATGTCACCACCACATCTTTTGAACTAAGCAAAATACGACGTTTCGGTCGAAGTGTTTCTTGACAGAACCAGTACTAAGTATATGCGAAAAGACAGTGTTTTGCACACATAACCGTTACAGGAGATCGAACCAACGACCCTCCTATCATGGATCAAATGCTCTATCACTGGACCATGCGCTCCACTTTATAGCACCGACAGGTTCATCTCCATGCAGAGACGGCGTTCGTCTTTGTTCTGTGAATTTCATGAAATATTAGCAATATTATTCAAGTGATTAGCAAACATGTCACGTCGACTCCCTGCCGCATGCAACTACAAAATGATCGCAATTCCTCAAATTCACATTCAACTTCAGTGATGAACACGCCCGCTAAATATATTTAATCTAATGAAAACTTTTGAAGAGCGCGCGAAATATTTTTTTTTAAATAAACTATGCTAACGCGCACGAGCTCGTGTTTATGTCGGTCAGTCAATGTTTGTGTCTTTCATTGGCTTATAAATAAAAAGTATGCAATAAGACAATGACTGGTACCTAGGAACGAGAATGTAGACAAACATCTAAGACGGCATAGAAAACACCTTCGAACCTATACAAAAATATTTTACAAAGTCACACAGGGTTGTATACAGTAACATCTTTAATGAGATTGTTTTCTGTGCCGATTGAAAATTCTGTCCCTGTTCCGTTTTACTAATTTACTTTCATCTTATTATTATAATGGTTTAGATAATAACCAGTTAATCCGCGTTTTGCAGTTAAGCTGTAAACAATACTCTTGCACACCGGATAAGGATATTTGCATTTTACCTCGGTTAGATATTCTATCTCACCCTAGCAATAAAATATGTTTAAACTAGGGCCGTGATAAAATTCTCGCGCTATGGCGTTAAGACTCATTTATAATATATGACGTAAATCATACGATTTAATGTCTTAAAAACGACTGTTGTAAAATATATCATGATAAAATAAGTTTAAATAATTACATGTATTTATTATGTTTGGTATGTAAGCCTCGTTCCTGCCAAAAGATATCCGTCTGGACGGAACTTTCTATCCAAACCTCAAACCCATGTATAAGATTATAAGAAATTCCGAGTTCTCGAGAAAACAGTTATCCCAAGGGACGGACTTCTTTATTCAGGGCAAAACAAATCTTGCATAGTAAATACATTGAATAATTATTTTTACTTAATTTATCATTATAGATTTTTCAACGGTCGCTTTTTTGACGTTTAATTATATGATTTACGTCATAAATGTTATACGTTATGTCATCTGGATGGTTATAACGTCACAGCGCGAGAATTTTATCTCGGCCCTAGGGTGAGGTAGAAATATCTTACTCCGGTAAAAATACAGATATCCTTAGCCAGAATGCAAGAAGCTTATATTCACACATTGGCATAAATACCTGCCTTGAATACATATTAATATATACAATCGAAAATTAATGAGGCGGCTGAACACAGTTACACACATTGCAGGTTGTATATGTTTTATAAATGGCGCACGACCTCAAGTTCGTGATCATGGGTCTGAGTAGAACCATCGTCATCTGCAAGCTACGATTAACATGAAAATAGAAATAGATAAATAGAAAACCGTTATATTCTTTAATGAAACGTTTATTTACAACACAACTTAATATTGTGTATTCATGCGGACAGTAAATAACGTGTTTTACTTAAATTGACCTGACACGGGCTGTCAATCAAACAAGTCGATAATCCAATCAGCGATCGATATGGTTTCCAGGGCCACCCTTTTCCTACCTTGACAAGCTTAAGTAAACACTAGATTGCATAACATGGTATGTACTAGGACAAACAACGTTACATGGCCAATGGATAAGAGCGATAGTCGCTCTCACGTCAAACCAATTATGCATATCTTAAAACAATAATAACCTGCTGGAATTGTCAAGTCCTTCATAACCTCACACAGTGCCATTTTGTGTTTTCCTTTTCTGAATGGGTCAGGGTAAAATGCCACTGGTTTCAGAATAAGCTCAGAATAACATTCAACAGCGAGGCCGGCATTACCGTCTCGAAGAGAACATTTAGATAGTGGAAGGTCTGTAACAAATAGCTATTATTTAATACTAGTACATAAAAAACACGGGCATTTTTTTAAATTTTTCATTTAAAACTATAATATGAAACTATATATATTTACACGATGTTAACCAAGCCCAGAATATGTGGACACCTTTAATTTCATTGATATTTTTTAAAAGTGTCATGCTTTTAATAAATTTGGTTAAATGCATCTTCATACGGGCATGTGATCTATGATAAAAGTGCAAAACATATTGTTTTTATTTTCATTTGTAAACCACTATCAATTTGTATTTCTAAAGACAATAATTTCTAACAATTCCTTAAATATGAGTTTTAAGAAAGTAATATTTGATGTCTAATTTCTTCATAAAGCTGGTCGAACGTCTTAACATGTAAAGATGGTTTCGAACACGTGTAACATTGCAAAATAACAATTGCTTCTAAAATGTTACAGTTTCCCAGTTCGAATATATTTATTGTACTTCATTTTAATGATTATAATTTTCATTTTAGATATGAGCATTCTGCGTATAAAACACACCATTGAAATAGCTTGGTTCGATTAGGGGATGTAACGTCGGAAAACAAATTCGTCTTTTCAGGCTACCTTCTGATTCTTGTAATTGACAATGCAATACTAGATGTTTTCTGTAGCTTCACTAGACATGTCATTGCTATTCTTTCCAAAATATTTATGTCATTCCACTCAAATATAGCAGTATCTATTAATATTATAGAGTGAACCACTGATTGGAACTGACAATGCTGATCCAAACAAGGAAGATACTAGTAAGTTATGTGCAGAGGACATATCTTTCTAGTAATATCTGCGCTCTCTTAAACGTTTCCAGATATTCGTATTGATAGAGCAATTATTTAAACAACATATATGGCACATACTTAATTACCTGTGTCGAATGTTGTATGTGATTAATTCAATACAAAAACCTCTTCGAAACCAGTTAAACGATTGGATCATAACGACGAAATTTAGTATCATTGCGTGAAAGTCTAGCATTGAAACGTTTCTGCCGGCAACTAAATAGCACAATATCAACATCAAAATTCATGAATCGGTAGCTACACGTACAGGTTAAAATAAAATATATTAAAACATATGTTGAACTAATCATATTCCAAACAGAAAAAATGGTATCAAATATAAACGATGCGATAAGAGTTGTTTCTAACAAACCTTCTAAAGTTTTAGGCTCCTTGTACAAAACTCTGGTTTTAAAATTAACATCCAATCTGGAGTCATTCACGTAAAGATAGTCGACGAAATATCTACTGTCTGAATGTCCAGTGTCATTCTGCACGCGATATTCTTCCATTTTTATGTCTGTGTATAACTCTGTATTCTGAAATAGTATCAGTATAATCGCTACTGTTAGAAACAAAGAGAACATAAAAATTATGATATGCTAATTTCATTATGGATGTAATTCACATACCGCATGTTCCGCGAATGCACAAAGGAAAGTACTTTATATACTATTCGTGTAAAAAGAATGAAATTGAAAATTAACATGTAAACAAAAATAACATGATATCACATGATACCCTTTTTTACTTTCTCCATCGTCTAATCTAAATAACGACTGTCA
Organism: Panopea generosa; assembly: GCA_029582155.1. Taxonomy (NCBI): domain Eukaryota; kingdom Metazoa; phylum Mollusca; class Bivalvia; order Adapedonta; family Hiatellidae; genus Panopea; species Panopea generosa. The sequence goes on along the minus strand of CM055900.1, from coordinate 33,186,312 downwards.
CAGCAAATCCAAAAACACACACAAAAACACACACACCCTAATTACATATACATTTAGTAATTTGTGATGTAAGGCCAAATGCTGAATGATAAACTGTCAACTACCGAACATTTAATGAAGAATTACGATGCATATCATTATCACTTGTAACTACGTCTTCTCTTTTTAGACGTTTGATAACTTTGTAAAAAAATAATAAAATGACAAACATGGTATTAATTAAATTTTGTTCCTGTTAGCGGTGACAATGGCAATATGTCTCATTGTTCTAAAATACATATGGTACATGTATCAAAGCCCGGCTATAAGTAGTTTGATTTTATTATGATGCTCATTTTTAAGATTGGTTTCATACATTTAATAGAATAAAAACTCAACGACCTTATTTTATCAAAAGTAAAACACTGCAGTAGGTATAATTTTAAAAATGAATTAATTAGCACAAAAGCGAGCGCAGCAACATATCTTTTTAATGATAAATTTCATTTTAGAAAATAATGCAGAAATACTCTAAATACTTTTGTTTTACGAATCAACGTCCTTTATTTAGTAATTTACAATGACAGAAACTGCATTTATGAAACTCTATATAGGTATATAAAATACATGGTTCTAAGTAGGTAACTATTTTATATCCTGCTGTACCTGGTCATGACCAATGTTGGATCATATATAGTGTATCTAATGCTGTGACTTCCTCATTTGTTGTTCTGGTCACCAAGCTGACCAATCAATATCAATATCAATATATTACTAAAGATATAATACACATTCTGTTATAAAGGATATGTGCGGGAATGATGGCAACTTGTAATTTAATACAAAACATGTCCGATTTTAAGCTATATATATGTTATAAAACTGTAAATTCATTAAGGAAAAAACTGTGAATATCGCTTAGAAAATAATTAATGAAAAAGCTTTACATGCATATTCTTAAAAACTGTAAATACGCTTACAACGGTATGACCCTGAAATTCACCCGGCGTGTCTTTATTCTTTCAGTGTAAGTGTGGTAATACAGACTTAGAGGTACAACAGCTCCGTATGATAACCTTTAAGTATAATTATGCAAACATCTAAATAACATTATAAAAAGCCGGTATCATACAAGTAACAAGTAAAAACAATAAAGTACTCAAAATAATAATACAAAAGCGTATCGTTTGTAAATTTAGAATCATACATAGACAACAAAGAAACAGTGTACGATGTTTATATATAAAGAAATAGATATAATAATGCATTATAATGTAATGTTAATTTTATATATCAGTTCAAATACGCTAATGACATCATCAACTGTTAGAAAACCATGGATGCTAACTCATCAGGTAAATTATTGAATTTCATGAAGCTCTCTTCTGTGTAAAATAGGAATCACAATAATTTATGTGAAATCCGTGCACTGTGATAGTTATTTTTAGATGAAGGAAATTAAAAGAGGTATCAAACGAACTAAGTTTCTGGTTTTACTTAAAACTACATACTCTGTATATAACACCCTATGACATTTATTAAAACTACAATAATTGAATTTGGAAACAATCATGACGGTGTTGGTATATATTTATTATATAGGTTTATTCAATAAACTTCATGCTTTAATATCATTTCCAAGTAATTAGATAATTAGCTACTGTTACGCAATAATATGTAACGTCTTGTTGATTTGTTGGGAAACTTAATACGAAGTATAAAGGACCAACTTTGTTTTAATACTTAAAAAAGCAGTACATGTATATTTATTTAGTTTAAACTTATCTATTTTACTTCGATTGTGAAACAAGATATTACAAATTATGCAAATCACGCTCGAAACCTTCCTGGGTAGAACTAAAGATACGTGGAAAAGAATCTCGCTCAAGGACACCACACATGGCCATGGGGAAGGATCGAACCAACGACCCTCTGATCTTGGATCCGATTATATTTATTTGATGAAAGACCATGTATGTTTGCTTATAGCATATATACTACAATTAGTGTAAGTATATTTCATGATCTAAAATATATAAATATTGCTCAAATCGGCCATGCTATTATTAAAATATAATATTTGCTAAAGAGCTACTCAGTTCAATTATATGTTGAGATATTTAGCATACTGCAGATGGTTGAACTATTTCAGTACTTCAAAATAATAATGTAACTATAATATTTTGATTGAGTTAACTAGGGAACATGAATGACAGTTAAATTAATGACAAACGCTGTTGTTGTTGTTGGATGGTAGTTAACATCGCTCTCTACAGTTCAGTATTCAGTTATAGCGCAACAGTATCTACTAGAGACAGTATTCTAAACTTAAAAGAAAAAAATAACATGGGATGGGTGAAAATATAATATATAAAAGCCATTATATCCCCCCAACCCCCCTTATTATGATGAAGCAAACTTAAAAGAAAAAAATACATGGTGTGGGTGAAAATATAATATATAATAGCCATTATACCCCCACCCCCAATCTCATCTATCCAAACTTCATGGGTGTTTTTTTGTTTTATTTTAATTGATTACCTTTAACAGTACGACTTAATATGCTTAATCCGAAAAAAGAATATATTTGCTATGTTTAAATAATCTATCTGAGGAGGAAAGAAGGGTGGGTGAAAATATTATAGCCATTATATTCTTCATCTATCCAAACTTCAAGATTTTATTTTTATTTTAATTGATTACCTTCAATAGTATGACTAAATATGCTTAATCAAACAAAAACATTATATTTGCTTTATTTAAATACTTTATCATTATAATTATAACCATTATATTTTCACACCACCTATTTATTTTCTTTCAAAAATTAACACTTCTTATTATGATAAAGAAAGCATTACAGTTGAAGAAAAAAAATAACACAGGGGTATGTGAAAATAGTAGGGACATTATATTTTAAATGTAATTGATTACTTTCAAAAGTATGACTTAATACACTGATCACATGTTTTATGTATACATGTACAAACACCACCACTGTGGTGCTGTACCCATATATCCACCACACCAACATGACTATTTGCATCATCAACATCTGACATACTAAATCCATGAGACACTGGTCACTGTATTATGTATACATGTACAAACTCCACCACTGTGGTGCTGTACCCATATATCCACCATACCAACATAATTATTGACTTAATCCTCAACATCTAACATACTAAATCCACGAGACACTGGTCATATATATTATGTATACATGTACAAACTCGACCACTGTAGTGCTGTACCCATATATCCACCATACCAACATGACTTTTGACTGTATCCTCAACATCTAACATACAAAATCCACGAGACACTAGTCACTGTATTATGTATACATGTACAAACTCCACCACTGTGGTGCTGTACCCATATATCCACCATACCAACATGACTATTTGCATCCTCAACATCGAACATACTAAATCCATGAGACACTGGTCACTGTATTATGTATACATGTACAAACTCCACCACTGTGGTGGTAACCATATATCCACCATACCAACATGACTTTACACCAATTAAAGTATCGTTTACCTACAACATAATTATAATTATGTTAAGTTACTCAAAAGGGCAGTAAGTGCTTCGTTTAACATAGGAGATCTATAATTGAAAAGAAAAGTGTGCTACTTTTCCTCAAACGCACAAATTAACGTTTTCACTTTTAATAAAAAAAATGACCTACCGCTCTTGATGTATCCACGTGTCTGATTTCTTCCACGACGTGTATAGCGCTTTCCGGGGTATTGAATATTTTTAAGGATCGCGAGAAAACTGTCACAACTAACGATATTTGTTTTGAGAGTTCATGTGAGTTTTATTTGTTTTATCAATAGGGCGAGAAAACTATCACAACAAACGATATAAAGTTTGACAGTTCATGTGACTTTTATGCTGTCATAAAAAATAAACATCACATTTTAACGACATATTTGTAACGACATTTCAAATTATTAATACCTGCTCAAGTAATAAATTTGCGTGAAATATTTTGATTAAAAAATTATCAGGGGGTCAATGTACGCTTCAATAAGGAAGCGATTCCCTCTTTCATATTAAAATCGAGTATTCATATAAAACTGTAAAATGAATTAAACCAAACATCAAATAAATCGCAAATTGCACATTTTATTCCGGATAATTATATCGTTATATATATATATATATTCCTGTTATAGGACCTGGTTCCCAATGTCGTCCGTTTAAAATGCATTTCTTTTAGATACCTGATGTTTAGCAAGGCTTGGTGTATTTGCATTTAATATACTTCATTCTTTGAAAACATGTATATTTTAATTTTTAGTTTTATGTTTTTTTCTTTTCATAGAATGATATCAAAGACGGTTAGAATTAAGGAAAATGCTTATTTCTCCCAATGTTGGCCTATTTGTTGCATTTGAATAGTTTTGTTATCATACTGAAAACCAAAAGTTTAGTCAGTACAAACTCATGGGAAATCACATAGGGTACATTAAAAAACGGATGAGTGCATGGATATGGAAATGATATTTTGTAGACGCAATCTGAAATTGAATTATGGTTTGAAGCTAACTAAATCGGTGATTGAACAAATTATACCAACTTCATTGTGGCGACATCCGTCATCCTAAATCGTTCTTATTCCAATGTAAAGGGAGGTAATTTACCGACTTTTTTTAACTTTCAAGAGGGATTGCATGCACAGTGATGACTTGTTATGTTATGAATTGTTTTACGAATTTTACATTCTGCAGTGTAATATTTCATCATTTACACATTTTCAGTTGTTAAACTAGACCAATAATTTTTAATTAATATATGAAAATATATTGTTCAATAAATAAAGGCTCATTTTTTTACAATCACATAATTTTAATACTTTAAAATCAAATGTATTGTTTGACCGAATGATGTTACATTCTTTGGGCATACATGCCATAATATACTATAGTTTCATACATACTTTTACACAGACGAAAATATATTAAGTTTTAGACGTAATATTTTTCAGATTTAATATGTTCAGTTTTAGACGTAATATTTTTCAAATTTAATATTTTTAGTTTTAGAGTATTATTGTTTAAACGTAATATTTTCAGTTTTTGACGTAATGTCACTACAAATGTAATATTACGGCTAATTTGCATATTTCGTTCATTTCTACGTTTTGTTCATGTTTCATTTTAGATGTAATGCTGGTGCGCACGTAAAAGAAAATACATGTAATTCTTTTTCACACGTTTTTCTTTTTTGTTCATATTTTTTTCCGCACATATTTCTTCCGCATGTAATTTTTTTTTTGCACGTAATATTTTTACGACTCATTTACATATTTCGTCTCATTTTTAGAATCGTTTTCGTATCGATTTAGTCTGAATCCGCTTCTACTGCTTAACATGATATTTAAAAAATCCAGACGTATTTTTATATATTTTACGCCTCTTTTCTGAGAGTAACATAGCGTGCAGGTAACAACTATTTACTTCAGATATAAATCTACGATATGCCGACTGCCGCTTTTTACAAACACAATACATCAGGAAAAAAAGTGTTTAGGTAATTTATCACATGAAGCATTTTTTTTCAATAAAGTTAACACTGAAATTATGATTTTGTTGTACGTGTATAGTGTTTAGCGTCGCTTTCACCAATTTTCCAGTCATATTGCGATTATGTCTATTTGAGATCGTATTCTGAGATCTGCCACACTGAGTATCATGCCGTTAACAATATAAATCTCTCAAAAAGCTAAAATAATTTGAAATGGATGAAAAGCATCCAATTATCATTAATAAATAAAATCCTAATGGTAAAGTATGGTAAATCCACAAAAAAACAAGCGAAATTGATATCTAAATTGGAGTAAATGAAACAAAATCCACATTCTAAAGATAGACAACACTTAAACACTGATTGACAACCTTCACATCGTCATTCGGACTATTTCTAAGATAAAAAATTATAACATTTAAGTAAATCTGTGTTACAAATCAAATTGAAATCACAATAAAATCATGCAACTCATTCAATATGTCCCAACATATGTTTTAAGCTGGAAATCTATTTTAGTCTAAGCTAGACGAGAAGCCCAAGATAGGAAATCCCTTTTCAATATATTATTGTAGTATGTTTAATATTTAATATTTATCTTTTTGGCAATGAAGGTTCAATGAGTATATAAAGACATGTTATAGCGGAAAATATGTTTTTAGCCAATTACAACATTTTGAAAAATCCTGATATATTCCCTCTAAAGCGAGGATGCTCCACTTTCTGAAAATAAATTGGGCATCTGAAACTAATTTTGACATAAGGCTATTTTTGTCATACAGTTAATAAAAAAAATAATTTTGATTTAGAATATTTAATTGCAAAGTTTAGAATACAGTTATTTTGTTTCTGGTAGAGTTTGTTTTGTTTTTATGAAAACAATTCAGAGGTACGATAACACATATATAAATCATGTATCTCTGGATTTACAAAAAAAAGCATACAGGTAAACCATTAAATTGATTATTTCTTTACTGATCATTGAAACACTTATTCCAAAATATATATTTATAAATTATATTGATTGTGAAATAAATTCTCACGTCAATTATTAAAATAAATAACTCAAATCTAGTTTTAAGCGAATACTGATCAAATAACTTGCTCAAGGACACAACACACACTGAATTTCTAGTGAGCATTGAATCCTTAGTTTATACTAATTTATTATAGCTTGATTGCAAAGAAAGCTCAAAGCTTAATTATAATATATAAAATCTTTCTTGAGTCGGCTACCTAGGTAGAACCATTACTGAGTTTTATTTTTCGAGAGGCATCGGGTTGAGCTGGGCATTGAACCGTCATCCTCTTGCGTGAGCGGCCAAAACTCCAACCACAGTTACTACACTACCTTGACTCACACATTGATAAAGTAAAACATTTAAAATGCATTTATTTGTTTGTACGAGATCACCAAACATGAAAAATAACAACTTATGTACATGTATTTATTTGTGTAATTTTGAGGATCCCAAATTCCATTTAACACTAAATAACATATTTTATGTATTAATCAATTACGTTTTTATAAGCAATATGTGTCCAAGTTCTCTGTACACCAAACGTTGGAAAAATATCAAAGATAGGGACCACTTTAATAGTATTACTCATTGTTTGCTACTTCTTAATTGCTTAAGATTGAGAAGCATCAATAAAAACAATTCATTTATAAATTTCTTATTCATAATTTTTGTTTAACTGATTTCAACTTCTTTATCTTCAAATTGTAGTAAATATCTCTTTTTTTCTATTTTCTTCTTTTTATTATGCTAAATCAAAGACATTATACTATTTCCCATTTACAAATATCAAAGACCAGAATTTGAAATAATGACATTTTGAAAAATTAGACAGTATGACTCCATATATGGATCAGCCTCTCATATAAAGAAGATTCAGGGAATTCACTTTCACCTTATTAAAATAAAGTTGTGTGGTCTGAACTAAGTAATATATACTGTAGCTATGTTTTTTGTAATGTTACATTTCACCAAAGAATTATATAGAGGAGGAAAGGCAACTGTTTGAGATTTTTGAATGCTCGCGTATTCACCCAAAATCTCGCAATATCTCGTTTTATCTCTCAACTTCCATTCATCTCGAGAATACAAATCAAAATTCTTCCACTGAATAATAAAATTGTCATCAAAAGAATACCATTCCCAGAAATTTGTGTTTAATTTGTTGATTGTTGAAGTACTTGTGACCACAAAATGTGTATACTGCAGCTAAAAAAATTACAAATTACGAAAAAAAAATCCTTCAAACCTCATTTAATTTAATTCAAGAGGATTTTGTGTGTTCGAAACATGTTTAAACATCTAAGATAACGTACAACTTACAGTTTTTGTTCAAGCAATCACGAACCTATGAATGATTAATTTGCAAATCATGACTCCTTCGTATGCTGTTTCATCAACATTTAGTCAGGAGATGCAAGTTTCCTATCCTTCTATACAAGTCCTTGATTTCGCCAAAACAAGTGAAAAGTATTGTAGATTTTACACTTAAAGAAATTATATCTGCCCAGCATTGACTTCATTTCTACAAAAACACACTTAATTTGTTATTTTCTCATCTACAAATAAAAAGAAATAATTCAAATGTAGTTTATCATATTTAATCACATTGCAAAACTACCGTGATGAATTTATTTAAGATAAAAACGAATGTAAACTAAATGAACCAATATTTTTTTCAAAAAATAAACAGTAAAACCAAAAAAATGCCTTAAAATTTCTTTTGAGACAACCCCTTTAAATCATGTCTTGCTAAATTCAATGGTCCCAGTTGTCTTTGCCACTCACTTATATTTAAAAGCATTTAGCATGTTGCATGAATAATACAATTACATTTCTAAATTGAAACACCGTGTAGTAATTAGGAAATAAATCGTTTTCACATCGATTAAAAGAAATTGAAACAGCTTCTCACAATCGGCTTGCTTCAAAACACAGGAAGCCGAATTATTCGATATTTCTTCAAAACATTCTGGATTAAACTGTAGGCCTTCCATAACGGACATAAAAAAAACTACGCACAAACATATATGTTCTATGAACGCGTATTTTCATTTGTTTGGGTTTTTTTCGCCAAAAAAAGGGAGAGTATTGCAGCCCTTTCGATAAATTGGATCTGACGGCAATCATTGCTCACATGGCCGCATTAAAATTAATGTTTCTATTGAATTAAACAAATAAAACATGCATTACCCTATTGTTTATAATGATCCATCAACAGAAAATATAACAAAAGCATGCATGGACCAATTTTTGCAGAAACCGTATTTGTTACTGCCTCCTTGTCAAAATATGTAAACAAAAACGGCGTGTCTTCCAAGGTCAATAAACTGGGGTTTTCCGTGTTCCCGTGCTAGGCTATATAAAATTGTCGATCGAAATATTTTTTCGACCAATTTGATGTAGTTTTAGGTTAATTAACGCCTTTGATTAAAATAGCAAAACTTGTGTTCTATTCAAATGTGTTTGTTTTAGTTATTTTCTCTAAGGTGTTGAGGCTACTATCAAACCAACTGACAAAAGGCGCAGTGAAAATTCGGAATTTACCTGGTATCTTATTTTTCCAAAAACGGCAAATAAGGTATTAAACTACATATTCTCAAAATTTAAAGAAAATTTGAAAATACCCATTTTGCTGCGCTTTTTTGAAGTTTTAAAATTTCAGAAAACGTCAAAATTCTGAAACAGCCGACGTCGCTTCAAATATAAAATCCAATAAGCTTTAAAACAGTATTATTTATACATTTCATCATTTTCCAATATATTTTGAAACATGTATTAATATTTCGAGGAATTTTGTTATGTCAATATGTAAATATATTGAATTTAATACAGTAAGGCAATATCAATTAAAAAGTGCGCGCTCGTTTATGGAACCTTTTGTGTTAAACTTCTGTACAAAAAATGAACAGGTTATTCTGTGAATCCACGTTTTTTGGTTCTCATGGGTCCCGACTGATAGTATGAGACCCGTACCAATCACATTATACTAACACTATGTTGGCCAGGCCTGGAACTATCCTCTAAATGCTGAGCGCCAAACGAGTTACATTTTGCAAGTTTTAGGTATGACCAGGGATCGGACCCAAGACCTCCCGCAGGCGAAGCAGGCACTCTACCATTATACCACGCTGCGGTCATCACTGCAATAAACCAAACAAACTATAAACTTATAAGAACATGTCTATCAATATACAGAGAAATAACATTTACAATACTTTCAGGTAGGGAATAGCAACAGGGATCACTGCCTTGGAAGCCTCTCTAGCCAAATTCGCTTGGGTGCTTAAATCTGATAAACGGTGCTCCTAGTCTATCACGGAGCCTGATATCTCTCGAATCAAGTCTATTAACTCCCAATGAAAAAGCAGGGAAATATATGCATGTCCAACAATTCAAAGTGACTGAACGCTTACTTAACTGTGACGTCTTTCCCTGAAGCAACTGACCGAGCAGCATGCACATAAAAAATTATGCTCAAATGTGGCTTTCCCAACATTGCTATAGGCCTCTCTCAAATAATAAGCATGCTAAACATTCCATTATCAGAGCGAGGCTTGGAGCTCATCACACTACCAGCTGATTAGCAGGCGACTATAACTACATAGGAAAATGGATACAGCCATATCAACTTAGGATGATATTTTGAAATCTGGTCAAGATTGATTTGTTCCATTATGAATATTAGCTAGCAGATCAGATTCTTCCCTTGATTTCCATAAAATTATTAAGGGACCTGTGTCAGTAAACCAATTATATACAGCAAAATAAGGAGAGATGGAGGACAACATGGCAATGTAAATTATTATGTTGCATATCTATCTATTATTGTTACGAATTTTAAATAGCTTATTATTTTGTTTTATTTAAAATAAAACAACTTTAAAAAACATTAATTTTTATTTGATCAATGCAAAAATCATAACATGAAACAACAAATTATGGTATATAATTTTATTTCTAACAAGGAAAGAGAAACGAAACCATATGTGTTTCCGTATTACGCCTTATTTAAACATAATTTTATTGACATGTGAACATAGTATTATATATAACAATTCTACTGTCACTATTTTAGAACATTGAATAATATGTGTATATTTCATTATTGTGAGGAAATAGACTGTATGCATAAAGAAGAAACCAACACTGTAAACCAGAAGAATCCATTTAAAGGCATATTGACATGCTGGAGTACGTAAAGAAACAGTTATGGAAATTTGGAACACAAGATGACAGAGACACATTATCAAAAATTCAAAAATATAGTCCCAAAAAATTGATACACCCTTGAAGAATATTCTTGCAGAGCCTTTTTTCCGGACTGCACTTGACAATCTGGAACATGTGTTACTCCCACTATATGGCTAAATGTCATTGTTATAAATGGACACTAACAATCTGCTTCCAAAACAATTGGGTCTGCTTCACTTCTGTATGTACAACTGATATATGTAAAGTGAAATATAAGCTTTATTTAAATGTAAACATTGTTCTAAGAATTACATGTATATTAAGTAAATAAAACCTTAATTGTCTTTATTTTATATTGCTTTCCATTATTTCTCTGTGATCTGTTACACCCCCTATTACATAAAATAACCATGTAAATAAATACTACGACGGGAGAGTGTAAGTAAATACACCGACGAGACGGTGTAAGTAAATACTATGAGAGAGTGTAAGTAAATACCGCGAGGAGACGGTGTAAGTGAATATTACGACTAGGCAGTGTAAGTAATAATACGACAAGTGTGTAAGTAAACATTACGACTAGAGAGTGTAAGTTAATACTACGATGAGTCGGTGTAAGTAAATACTATGAGAGAGTGTAAGTAAATACTACAACGAGAGAGTGTTAGTACGAACATACTACGAAAGTATAAGTAAATTCTACGATGAAACAGTGTAAGTCAAAACTACGACGAGGCGGTGTTAGTAAATACTACGACGATACAGTTTAAGTAAATACTACGACGAGACAGTGTAAGTAAATAACGCTGGACTATTGTCCTACACAGGTGTACGGATTTAAGCTAAGGAATACGATGGTAATACACTGAACGGAACAGTCAACCCGCCACTTTTGTGCTTCCAATAAATATCTTCGTCAAAATATTGAGTAGCGTTATTTGTATATGACATAAACAGATAATTATGGATTTATTTTACATAGCAGTGATGTTGTATTTTATTCAAGTACAAACTATCAGGTACATGAAATGTCAGGTGGCGGGTTAGCTGTGTCGTTCAGTATAGATATATATATATATATATATATATATATATATATATATAACAAGTACATCATGCTATACGCAACTTTATTTAATGCAAAAGACACAATAAAATATTTATTATTGCTTTATTGAGTCTTCACCTTCTTTGAGTCCCTAGTATTTCCGGTCGTCGCATGCTTAATAAAAATATGATGGTCAACTTCAAAGTGGACACTCACCAACCATGAAGTGTGATGTAGAATCAAACGTGTCATAACCTCTTTTGATAAAATCAGTGGTAACATTATGTTTAGTAAATACGGCTTGAGTGCGACAATCACACTGAATCTTACGAACCATGTAAATCATACCACCATTAAATGACAAACCATGTCGCCAAAGTGTTTTAATTCGAAATCGTTGTTTAATTGCAAAGTAAAGGTGAACCACGGTATAACAATTTTGAAAACGTCTTATGTAATTTGTGGTAACGGTAGCCCTGTTTTAAGAGTTAATGTTAAATAAGGATAAAATTTGATTTGTTAAAATTTACATCGGAGTCGCGTCTTCTAACACATCGAATAAGGTGAGAAATGCAACTGTATGGTTAGCTCGGGCACATCCTCATCCAAATGAGAAAAATAAACAGTATCATCACCAAAATCATATCTCGAGTCAAAAATATTATTTGACACATTTAACATCTTTATATCTAAATATCTTAAAATGTTTATATGGTCATAAGGCGCCAACGCAAAATCGTTTTCGCCGCTGAGGTCGTAAAATATGTTACATATATAACACCATCAATCTTCGACCTATATGTCCATCGGAGTGGGAGTACGTAATTACGAACGTTCGTATCATGAACCCACTCATCTGATTTACTCAATCGTATCATCAAACTGTCATAGCGTGTTTCTTCTTCAATCCTTATACTGGTGTATACGGTGTCCCCTCGGGACCATCGAGGCATATTTATCAGTAAATTAAGAAAAGTCGAAACATCGAAACTGCGATGGTGAAAAGTCGAATAAGACATATTACGAAATTTCTCTTCGCATTATTTCTTAAATTCAACTTTGTTCACCGTTTTTTGTCTTCGTGTTCTTTATTAGCCTTTTTCTTCGTACATGTATTTCGTTATACTTCTCGTTCTCTTTATTGAGTCTATACCCCTTCCCCTTGATCTTCTTTGTGATCATATTCTTCCGATTATTATTATTTGTTTAATTTGCTATTCTTATATTCTGTATATTCGTTTTGTAATTATGATATATGTACTTGTATTAGTTATGCTTTTCATCATTGTAAGTTTGGAAATAGAAAAATGAAGCCATGATGTCCGGTATTATCTTAATAAAATATGCATTAACAATAACATTGTTCAAGTGAATCGTGATTTATTTGTTTTGAACAACCCCTTTATATTGATACAACATACAAATAACAAGGTCATGGATACATTGCCCAGGTCCAACTTTGTACACAATTTAATGTTTCACTGAATTATTTTGATAATATAATTATCCAAATTATTAGAATAGTATCAGAAAAAAAAAAAAAAAAAGATACCATGTATATATTTAAAATTGGCGATTCAAATATCTACCATCTTAATACCATTTATTTCGATCAGTGTCCTCGGCATTTTCCTCATATATTGCGATCGGAATTTCGCTGTTCAGATTTCAGTCATTATCAGTATATATTCCAATCAGTTTGTTGTGTTGTTAAATATCCTATATATGGCGATCTGCATTTTACTGACCATTATCTGGAAAAATACCTTAGGCTTTTCATTAGACATGAATCTTTTTTTCAAATTTTGTAACAAAATTTACAAATATAAAATGGAACATTAACTTGCAATGGTATGAAGAATATTTAAGGTATAAAATGTCCACTTTTACAATAGTATGTTGTGGGTCCTTGGTGTCTGGAGTGTTGATGATAAGGGTAGCATGCAGCAAAATTATTATACCCTCACCAAAACAGTATGACAAACAAAATAACTATATATTTTATGAATGTACAGGGTCTTGGCGACGAAAATAAAAGAAGGGATACCTTTAATTTCTGAAAAGCAAAAATGGATCAATATACTTTTTACAAGATACACATTTTACCGAGAAAGATGAGAACATTATACGTATTGAATGGGGGTTTGAATGTTTGTTTAGTAACTACTCTCAGACTGGTCAATCTCGAGGAGTGGCCATTCTTTGAATAAAAACTTGCATTAAAAACCAATAATAATAATGGCAATACATTAATTTTAGACTGTACCATCAATGATATAAGATTTAACCCAATAAATATATATGGTCCTAATAAAGACGACCCAGACGTTTATAAACAATTGAAGACTGGAATTAAAGATTCAGATAATTTATCTTTAATTGCAGGTGATTTTAATCTAATCTTAAACTAACAAATACACTGTTATGATTATGTTAATCTAAACTACCCTAAAGCAAGGGAAGTTGTTCTGGAAGTAATTGTTGATTGTGATTTAGTATATTGCTGGAGAGATCAAAATCTAGAAAAAAAAAAGAATATACATGGTTTCGAAAAAAAAATAATACACATGCTAGATTAGACTTTTTTCTTATCTCCCAGCAATCACTTACTGATATAGTTGATGTTAAAATATTTCCAGGTTATAAAACTGACCACTCTTTGATTCTTTTAAAATTAGCTTTTATTAAATTTAGTAAAGGCAATTCATACTGAAAAATGGATAATTATCTGATAAAAGACACTAACTATATAAATATTATAAAGCAAACTATTGAAAGAGTAAAATTACAATATTCTAAAAAGATCAACTCTCTGATAATAATATAAATGACATTGGAAATGACACACTTCGATTAGATATTGATGATCAATTGTTTTTTTGAAACACTACTATTTGAAATAAGGGGACAGACAATTAAATACTCCTCATTCCTTAAAAAACAGGAAAAAAATAATGAATATCTACTTCTTAAGGATATTAAAAAACATTTTATTAATTATGAATTGCTGGAAATTAAAAAACAAGAACTACTCAAAATACGTGGAAAAAATGGAAGGTGTCAAAATAAGATCACAGGCAAAATGGATTGAAGAAGGAGAAAAAACAACCTTTTTTTTTGGCAATATGCAACTTAATGAAAATGAAAAAAAATCAATGGAAGGGCAAACATCATATGAAGAATGTTTTTACAGTTTAAAGAAAATGAAGAACTCAAAAAGTCCTGGACACTCAGGATTCACAGTTGAATTTTACAAGCTTTTTTGCGTGATAAAGGGCGTTTTTTGGTAAGATCTATTAATGCCGGTTTCAATTAAGGAGAATTGTCTATATCACAAAAACAAAGTGTGTTAACATGTATGCTAAAGGGAAACAAAGATAAATATACTTAAAAAATTGGCGTCCCATTGCATTACTAAATGTGTCTTATAAAATTGCATCAGCAAGTATTGCGAATAGATTAAAAATATTTTGGGAGGCATTTTTAATGAAGATCAAACAGGTTTCATCCCTAACAGATATATAGGAGAAAATACAAGACTTTTATATGATTTAATGTTTTATACTGAAAAGAATGATATACCTGGACTATTACTTTTAATTGACTTTGAAAAAGCCTTTAACTCGGTTGCATGGCACTTTATTCACCAAGCATTAAATTTTTATAACTTTGGTCCAGATTTCAAAAAATGGATAGATATATTTTATACAAATACAGAATCATGCTGTATTGTAAATTGACATATCTCAAAATATTTTTGTTTTCAAAGAGGATGTCGTTAAGGTGACCCAATATCACCATACATCTTTATTTTTGTACTGAAATACTTGCTGCCCTTGTCAAGAACAGTCCAGATATTAGGGGAATAAATGAAGGATCCAAAGAATATGTAATATCTCAGTTTGCGGACGATACATCTTTAATATTAGATGGTTCTAAAAATTCACATAGAAACGCATTGAACTTGTTACAATTCTATGCAAGAATCTCCGGCCTTAATAGCAATATAGATAAAACTAAAGTTGTATGGATAGGTGCAAAACGAGACTGCTAAACAAAATTATGCAGTGATATACAATTTAACTGGTATGATAAATTTACTGTTTTGGGTATAAACTTTTCAATAAATCTTGACTCGATGGTAAGCTTAATTATAACAATAAGATTCGAGAAATCAAGAATCTGCTTATTACTTGGTCTAGAAGAATTTGGAAAAATTATTGTTATTAATACTTTGGCCATTTCAAAAATTATTCATCTTATTTTTGCAGTGCCTTACCCAGATTCCGAAACTATCAAAGAACTTAACTTGCTTTTTTTTTTTTTTTTATGGAATGAAAAACCAGATAAAGTAAAAAAAACAATTATTCATAAAGAATACTCACTAGGGGACTTAGAATGATAAATCTTGAATCATTTATTGCAGCTATAAATATATATAAGCCACTTAAACATTTTAGCACATTTGGAGCTGTATTTATTGAAAAACATTTAGATAAAGTTAAAAATCCCTACTGGAGAGATGTTTTTAATTGTAACATGAAATTTTTCAAACAAGTTACGCCATATTCATGGCATGAATTTTAAGTGATACCACTATGGCATAATCCTAATATTAAGGTCGGAGGTTCGAGTGTTTTTATTGATAGATATTTTAACAAAGGTATATGCTTTTTCAATGATTTATTCAGCAGTAAAGGAAATTTTATGACACTTGCTGAAATGACACAACAATATGGTGTTGTAACACATTTTTTTAGAATACTCGGGACTCATATCTGCTTTAAGGACATATCTAGGTACCTTTTCTTTTTCACACTCTAGCTCTAAAGCCAAATATCCATATTTCCTTTGCCCAAATTAATTTTTATTTAAAAATAAAAAAGAATGTAGAAACATATATGATATAATTAAGTCAAAACCTGAATCTCCATTAGCATCCAAATAATGGGCAAAAGAATTTAACTTAAATTGAGAATCGGTCATAACTAAGAGATTTAATATACCTTTTATATGTAGTAATGACCCTAATCTGCAATGGTTTCAATGCAGAATAAATCATCGAATATTGGGTACAAAACATCTTTTAGAAAAAATGAACATTATTCACTCCAACCTTAGTTTACTTTGAAAAACACATGATGAGACAATAAAATACTTATTCTGTGAATGTAGAGTCACAAAATTATTTTGGGCCAATATTGAACACTTTTTAAATTAAAAATGGCCAACAATAGATGGCAAGATATTGATATCGTTTTGGGCAACAATAAATTCGATAATGTTATTAATAATATACTGTTTTCTGCAAAATATTATTTATTTAAACAAAGATTAAAAGATTCAGAGCCTGAGATAACACAGTTAAAAAATACATAAGGACACAATACAACATAGGAAGATGTATCGCTCAGAAAAACTTACAAGTACAACAATTCGAAAACACGTTGACTCCATAAATGAGCATTCTAGATTGATGTAAACACTTAAACATATTCAACATACCATAGTACAAGTATATAGGTGTATGTATATAGATATATTATGCATGTATGTGTATGTTTACAAATGTACACATTTCTTATATGATGTATAAATATAATATAACTTCATGTTCCATAAGTTTTTTATGAAAACCATAAACACTTACTTCCGGTCTGATCTTAAACATCGCATATAACTTGTTTTTTTATATTTAAAAGATGATGTATATTAATTTAAAAAACGTAAACCCAATACATACAAAACGAATAGCATTATACTATAGATTCCCCCCCCCCCCCCCCCCCCCCGTTATAACAAGGAATTTACTGTTGTGGTGTCAGTAGTGTCCTTTATGATTATGATTATACTGTTGTGGTGTCAGTGGTGTCCTTTATGATTCTATTTATACTGCTGTGATGCCGGTAGTGTCCTTTATTATTCTGTTCATACTGCTATGGTGTCAGTAGTGTCCTTTATGATTATGTTTATACTGTTGTGGTGTCAGTGGTGTCCTTTATGATTCTGTTTATACTGTTGTGGTGTCAGTTGTGTCCTTTATGATTACGTTAATACTGTTGTGGTGTCAGTGGTGTCCTTTATGACTCTGTTTATACTAATGTGGTGTCGGCAGTGTCCTTTATAATTCTGTTTATACTGTTGTGGTGTCAGTTGTGTCCTTTATGATTCTGGTTAAACTGTTATAGTGTCAGTAGCATCCTTTATGATTCTGTTTATACGGTTGTGGTGTCTGTTGTGTCCTTTAAGAGTATGTTTATATTGTTGTAGTGTCCTTTATTATTCTGTTTATACGGTTGTGGTGTCTGTTGTGTCCTTTAAGAGTATGTTTATACTGTTGTAGTGTCCTTTATGATTCTGTTTATATGATTGTGGTGTCAGTAGTGTCCTTTAAGAGTATGTTTATACTGTTGTAGTGTCTTTTATGATTCTGTTTATACGTCTGTGGTGTCAGTAGTGTCCTTTAAGAGTATGTTTATATCATTGTGGTGTCAGTTGTGTCCTTTATTATTCTGTTTATACGGCTGTGGTGTCAGTAGTGTCCTTTAAGAGTATGTTCATATTGTTGTGGTGTCAGTTGTGTCCTTTATGATTATGTTTATACTGCTGTGGTGTCAGTGGTGTCCTTTATGATTCTGTTTATACTGCTGTGGTGTCGGTGGTGTCCTTTATGAATTGTTTATACTGCTGTGGTGTCAGTTGTGTCCTTTATGATTCTGTTTATACTGTTGTGATGTCAGTGATGTTCTTTATGATTCTGTTTATACTGTTGTGGTGTCAGTTGTGTCCTTTATGATTATGTTTATACTGTCTTGGTGTCAGTGGTGTCCTTTATGATTCTGTTTATACTGCTGTGGTGTCGGTAGTGTCTTTATAATTCTGTTTATACTGTTATGGTGTCAGTGGTGTCCTTTATGATTCCGTTCATACTGTTGTGGTGTCAGTAGTGTCCTTTATTATTCTGCTTAAACTGTTATGGTGTCAGTAGCATCCTTTATGATTCTGTTTATACGGTTGTGGTGTCAGTTGTGTCCTTTAAGAGTATGTTTATATTGTTGAAGTGTCCTTTATGATTATGTTAATACGATTGTGGTATCAGTAGTGTCCTTTAAGAGTATGTTTATACTGTTGTAGTGTCCTTTATGATTCTGTTTTTGCAGTTGTGGTGTCAGTAGTGTCCTTAATGATTAAGTTTATACTGGTGTGGTGTCAGTAGTGTCTTTTAAGATTCTCTTTATAGTGTCATTGATTAGTCTGTTTATACTTTTGAGGTGTCAGTAGTGTCCTTTATGATTCTGTTTATACTGGTGTGGTGTCAGTAGTGTCCTTTATGATTATGTTTATACTGTTGTGGTGTCAGTGGTGTCCTTTATGATTCTGTTTATAGTGTCATTGATGATTCTGTTTATATGGTTGTGGTGTCAGAAGTGTCTTTTATGATTATGTTTATACTGTTGTTGTGGTAGTAGTGTCCTTTATGATAATGTTTATACTGTTGTTGTGGTAGAAGTGTCCTTTATGATTATGTTTATACTGTTGTGGTGTCAGTGGTGTCCTTTATGATTCTATTTATACTGCTGTGATGTCGGTAGTGTACTTTATAATTCTGTTTATACTGCTGTGGTGTCAGTAGTGTTCTTTATGATTCTGTTTATACTGTTGTGGTGTCAGTGGTGTCCTTTATGATTCTGTTTATACTGTTGTGGTGTCAGTTGTGTCCTTTATGATTATGTTTATACTGTTGTGGTGTCTGTGGTGTCCTTTATGACTCTGTTTATACTAATGTGGTGTCGGCAGTGTCCTTTATAATTCTGTTTATACTGTTGTGGTGTCAGTAGTGTACTTAATGATTCTGGTTTAACTGTTATAGTGTCAGTAGCATCCTTTATGATTCTGTTTATACGGTTGTGGTGTCTGTTGTGTCCTTTAAGAGAATGGTTATATTGTTGTAGTGTCCTTTATTATTCTGTTTATACGGTTGTGGTGTCAGTAGTGTCCTTTAAGAGTATGTTTATACTGTTGTAGTGTCCTTTATGATTCTGTTTATACGATGGTGGTGTCAGTAGTGTCCTTTAAGAGTATGTTTATACTGTTGTAGTGTCTTTTATGATTCTGTTTATACGGCTAGGGTGTCAGTAGTGTCTTTTAAGAGTATGTTTATATTGTTGTGGTGTCAGTTGTGTCCTTTATGATTCTGTTTATACGGCTGTGGTGTCAGTAGTGTCCTTTAAGAGTATGTTTATATTGTTTTGGTGTCAGTTGTGTCTTTTATGATTATGTTTATACTGCTGTGGTGTCAGTAGTGTCCTTTATGATTCTGTTTATACTGCTGTGGTATCGGTGGTGTCCTTTATGAATTGTTTATACTGCTGTGGTGTCAGTTGTGTCCTTTATGATTCTGTTTGTACTGTTGTGATGTCAGTGATGTTCTTTATGATTCTGTTTATACTGTTGTGGTGTCAGTTGTGTCCTTTATGATTATGATTATACTGTTGTGGTGTCAGTGGTGTTCTTTATGATTCTGTTTATACTGCAGTGGTGTCGGTAGTGTCCTTTATAATTCTGTTTATACTGTTGTGGTGTCAGTAGTGTCCTTTATGATTCTGGTTAAACTGTTATAGTGTCAGTTGTGTCCTTTATTATTCTGGTTAAACTGTTATAGTGTCAGTAGTGTCCTTTATGATTCTGGTTAAACTGTTATGGTGTCAGTGGTGTCCTTTATGATTCTGTTTATACTGTTGTGGTATCAGTAGTGGCCATTTATTATTCTGGTTAAACTGTTATGGTGTCAGTAGCATCCTTTATGATTCTGTTTATACGGTTGTAGTGTCAGTTGTGTCCTTTAAGAGTATGTTTATATTGTTGAAGTGTCCTTTATGATTATGTTTATACGATTGTGGTGTCGGTAGTGCCCTTTAAGAGTATGTTTATACTGTTGTAGTGTCCTTTATGATTCTGTTTTTACGGTTGTGGTGTCAGTAGTGTCCTTTAAGAGTATGTTTATACTGTTGTAGTGTCTTTTATGATTCTGTTTATACGGCTGTGGTGTCAGTAGTGTCCTTAAAGAGTATGTTTATACTGTTGTTGTGTCCTTTATGATTATGTTTATACTGTTGTGTTACCAAATCAGATCGGCAACGAACTAAATCAGAATGAAGAGGAACATTATCATAACAACTCCACAACAGAATCGACTATTCGATTATTTGTCACAGTAGTACAAATTTGATTGAGACTGATGGCAAATCCAAGCAAATAAAAGTTATCTAACTTCAAAATTTACAAATTGAGTAGGTCTTATATCTGCAATACCTTGTATTAAAGTGTCAATCAAATACATGCAGTGATTGCAGAGTTATAAAAATGCTAAGTAAAACAAAGGCCTTAATTTGAAAAAAAAATCTGGCAAGAGTTATCCGACTTGATTAATTTTGATGATTTCAGGACTATAAAGCCATATGAAAAGTTTAAATCAAATACATCGAGCGGCTGGTGTAAAATGGACTTAACAGTACTTGCATGCTAAATTTTTACTTAAAATTCTAAGTCAAAGAAGGCCAAAAATTTGCATTACATGCGTGCAAGAGATATCTTACTTAGTTATTGTAGTAAAGTTGGTGACTGAGAAGGCTTGTGTACAGTTTCGATCAAACCCATTGAGTGGTTAGTGAGATATGGACTTGATAGTACTTGCATGCAGAACTTTAACCAGATTTTCTAAGTCAAACAAGGGCAATAATTTGCATTATATTTATGCAAGAGTTATCTATATTAGTTATTGTACTAGGATTGAAGACTAGGAAGGCTTGTGTAAACTATCAATCAAATACATTGAGGGTTGGTGAGATATAAACATGATGGTATTTGCACGCAAAACTTTTACCATAATTTCTTAGTCAAACAAGGGCAATTATTTGTTTTATATTCATGCAAATGCTATTTTACTTAGTTACTGTAGTATGTTTGATGACTAGGAAGGCTTGTGTAAAGTTTTAAGTCAATACATGCATTGGTAACTGAGATATGGACTTGATGGTACTTGCAGGCAAAACTTTAATCAGGTTTTCTATTTCAAACAAGGGCAATAATTTGTATTATATTCATGCAAGAGTTATCTACATTAATTATTGTAGTAAGATTGGAGACTAGGAAGGCTTGTGTAAACTTTCAAGGCAATGCATGCAATTGTTACTGAGATAGGGACTTGAAAGCAAAACTTTTACCAGAATTTCTAAGTCAAACAAGGGCAATAATTTGTATTTTATTCATGCAAGAGTTATCTAACTTAGTTATTGTAGTAGGGTTGATGACCAGGAAGGCTTGTGTAAAGTTTAAAGGTAATACATGCAATGGTTACTGAGTCTTTCATGCAAAACTTAAACTAAGGTGTGACGCCGACGACTGTGTGAGTAGAATGACTCTCTATATTCTCCGAATAGCCGAGCCAAATAATGAAAGTTTATTTCTTACCCGAGTTTCATTGGCTTATTATTGATATTTATGCCGTGAGACTAAGTTTAATAATGTTTTTATAAACACTAGGAACTCTGAAGAGCACTTGAAATGACGTGTATATAGTAATTATAAAGAAAAGGGCCTAAATATTGTTTTTCCTTAATACATATTTTTTATGCAACGCTGTGACTTTTAAAACTCTTATTTTATATATATGCACAAAAAAAAATAATCCTATACTAAAACTTCTTATAACGTGTGTCAAATATCTTATTTACGCGTGGCGTAATGTTACCGCTAGTGGCTAGCTATGAATACTGCATACTGCACAGTTGGTGCACCGAGTATAATAAGTATAATGAATAAATGAGCCATTTTTTGTCTTGGGTTACATTGTAACCCGTAACGATGTGCCATTATATTGTATACTAAACATTTTACTCACCAAACGGGCGATTTCAAAGGAAATTATTTCGGAACGGATGACTCGATATTTCTGATACTGACCTTATTTTGTCGCATACCTCCTCTAATTTTCTGTGTATGCCGTATAAGAATATTCGTTATAGTATTTGTACAGCTGGTAAGACAGTTTTGTGTATATGGGCCGTTCCGTATAAATAAGCCAGTGAATGCATTCTCAGTATGCACACTACACATGACAGTAAGTCATATCACGATGATGTCTTCTTGAGACTATAGCACCGCTACTGAAATTCAGTTTGCGTGATGGCGCGGACACATGGTATGATAACCGTATTGTCACAGTATACACACCAAACCGACCGGTCGGTTTTTTATCTTTATCGCCATCTTTATGTGTTTGGAGATTTTGCGATGTTCTAATAAAATCACGCTAAACATCTTAGATTGATCAAATGGACACAAACAAATATATATTTAACCTTCCTATATATATTCAGTTTCCAAACCTAATATATATCAAGGTATCTGAGAAACACACCTGCCTGTTGACTTTGTGTGTTGAAACGTAGTGATATATTCAATGCGCGTAAAAGCTATGAAGCGAGCACCAATGATGTTTTATATATAGGACATCTTGTTTTATAATCAACGCCTAAGTTTGATCTTGACTTCGATATGGATTTAATAATCACATGTATAACTGAAAAGTCATACATTACATGAGCTATACTTGGTGAAATTTACGAACAGAAATTAAATACACCTCACATAGTGCTAACGCACATGTGACAGACAGACATACACGACCATTTTTTCGGACATATTGCCACGGTGTCTACATGACACGGTATTCTTCGCCGCATACACGTGACATGATACCCCACCCAGTCACCAGTCACATACTGACATCGGGCCAACCTGACATAGAGTTATACCCCACCCAGTCACATACTAACATCGGCCGCAGACACGTGATATATGATACATGTACCCCACCCAGTCACATACTGACAATTGGGCCAGCCTGACATAGAGTTATCCGCTCAATACTGAACGACACGCCAGGAAATTTCTAGTACCAATTTTCAAATATTTGGCATTGAACCCACGACATTCGCATGCGATGCTCTACCATAAGACTACCGCTGCGGTTACAGACGGACAACCAGACAGACGGACGGACAGACATTATATATATATATATATATATATATATGGAGATAATTATTTGTGAATAACCAAGACATAAATGTACAGACCAGACTACGGCGAGTGCGCCTAGCTACAATGCAAACCATAGATACAATATCAAGGCCTCTGCCAAACCAATAAATTTGGTGTCGACCATGACTTATATACTATGGAATTACATGCAACACATCTGGACAGGGTGGACAAATTTACATACATAAAGTGATAGCTTTATATGAGTAGGATCCAGTTAAGGATTCATGACTACTCACATGCTATATAAAGGACAGATTTATAAACCCGTTGGATCATATAGATACAGTGAATTCATATATATTTAATTTCATAAAGGGAGATAATTAAATTCACAACAACGGAATTTACGATTTTTGGGATCTTTTTGGATGCTCATTTACGATTTTTGGGATCTTTTTAGAGGCCTTGATAATGTAT